>OY759221.1:45098597-45698597 GCA_963662175.1 Aradus depressus | reverse complement strand
TGCGCTTTATCATCTACGTTGCCAAACTATAGTGAAGATGTGCAGTGAGGAGAGATGGAGGTATATTACGCGCGGGGAGAGTTGCGCACTCGCGCTTTATCATCTACGTTGCCAAGATACAGTAGAGATGTACAGAGAGGAGAGATGGAGGTATAAGATGCGCGGGGAGAGTTGCGCACTCGCACTTTATCATCTACGTTGCCAAGCTATAGTAGAGATGTACAGAGAGGAGAGATGGAGGTATAAGAGGCGCGGGGAGAGTTGTGCACTCGCACTTTATCATCTACGTTGCCAAGCTATAGTAGAGGTGTGCAGTGAGGAGAAATGGAGGTATATGACGCGCGGGGAGAGTTGCGCACTCGCGCTTTATCATCTTCGTTGCCAAGCTACAGTAGAGGTGTACAGAGAGGAGAGATGAAGGTATAAGATGCGCGGGGAGAGTTGTGCACTCGCGCTTTATCATCTACGTTGCCAAACTATAGTAGAGATGTACAGAGAGGAGAGATGGAGGTATAAGAGGCGCGGGGTGAGTTGTGCACTCGCACTTTATCATCTACGTTGAGATGGAGGTATAAGATGCGCGGGGAGAGTTGCGCACTCGCACTTTATCATCTACGTAGCCAAGCTGTGGGAGAGATGTACAGAGAGGAGAGATGCGCGGGGAGAGTTGTGCACTTGCGCTTTATCATCTACGTTGCCAAACTATAGTGAAGATGTACAGAGAGGAGAGATGGAGGTATAAGATGCGCGGGGAGAGTTGCGCACTCGCACTTTATCATCTACGTTGCCAAGCTATAGTAGAGATGTACAGAGAGGAGAGATGGAGGTATAAGATGCGCGGGGAGAGTTGCGCACTCGCGCTTTATCATCTACGTGGCCAAGCTATAGTAGAGGTGTGCAGTGAGGAGAGATGGAGGTATATTACGCGCGGGGAGAGTTGCGCACTCGCGCTTTATCATCTACGTTGCCAAGCTACAGTAGAGATGTACAGAGAGGAGAGATGGAGGTATAAGATGCGCGGGGAGAGTTGCGCACTCGCACTTTATCATCTACGTTGCCAAGCTATAGTAGAGATGTACAGAGAGGAGAGATGGAGGTATAAGAGGCGCGGGGAGAGTTGTGCACTCGCACTTTATCATCTACGTTGAGATGGAGGTATAAGATGCGCGGGGAGAGTTGCGCACTCGGACTTTATCATCTACGTAGCCAAGCTGTGGGAGAGATGTACAGAGAGGAGAGATGCGCGGGGAGAGTTGTGCACTCGCGCTTTATCATCTACGTTGCCAAACTATAGTAGAGATGTACAGAGAGGAGAGATGGAGGTATAAGATGCGCGGGGAGAGTTGTGCACTCGCGCTTTATCATCTACGTTGCCAAACTATAGTAGAGATGTACAGAGAGGAGAGATGGAGGTATAAGATGCGCGGGGAGAGTTGCGCACTCGCACTTTATCATCTACGTTGCCAAGCTATAGTAGAGATGTACAGAGAGGAGAGATGGAGGTATAAGATGCGCGGGGAGAGTTGCGCACTCGCGCTTTATCATCTACGTTGCCAAGCTATAGTAGAGATGTACAGAGAGGAGAGATGGAGGTATAAGATGCGCGGGGAGAGTTGCGCACTCGCGCTTTATCATCTACGTTGCCAAGCTATAGTAGAGATGTACAGAGAGGAGAGATGGAGGTATAAGAGGCGCGGGGAGAGTTGCGCACTCCCGCTTTATCATCTACGTTGCCAAGCTATAGTAGAGATGTACAGAGAGGAGAGATGGAGGTATAAGAGGCGCGGGGAGAGTTGCGCACTCCCGCTTTATCATCTACGTTGCCAAGCTATAGTAGAGATGTACAGAGAGGAGAGATGGAGGTATAAGAGGCGCGGGGAGAGTTGCGCACTCGCACTTTATCATCTACGTTGCCAAGCTATAGTAGAGATGTACAGAGAGGAGAGATGGAGGTATAAGATGCGCGGGGAGAGTTGTGCACTCGCACTTTATCATCTACGTTGCCAAGCTATAGTAGAGATGTACAGAGAGGAGAGATGAAGGTATAAGATGCGCGGGGAGAGTTGCGCACTCGCACTTTATCATCTACGTTGCCAAGCTGTAGTAGAGATGTACAGAGAGGAGAGATGCGCGGGGAAAGTTGTGCACTCGCGCTTTATCATCTACGTTGCCAAGCTATAGTAGAGATGTACATAGAGGAGAGATGGAGGTATAAGATGCGCGGGGAGAGTTGCGCACTCGCACTTTATCATCTACGTTGCCAAGCTATAGTAGAGGTGTCAGAAAACTTCAAACAAATCGATAGATTGGAGTCAGAGGAAGAGTGAAAATTTAGTTAATTCGCGCTGGGGAAGTACGTTGCCGATGATTAACTAGGTTTAATTAGTCGAGGGGTCTGACAACACATAGGACGGCTCCCAGATAAAGAGCCTAAGGGCCTTGGCTGGTATCGATCTCACGACTCTACACTATACCTCTCTGCTTCCAAATAATTTATGGTTTCCAGATTTATTTTGTGAAGCTCCATTCTAGGAGTAGATAATTAAAATACACAATTTCTTTGTCAAACTTCACTATATATTCTCAAATACTCAACTAGTTTCGCCGTGTTAAGGCATTATCAAGAGTCACTTACAAACTGACAGAATTGGTTGACAGGATAGAAGGTACAGTTATGGAGGGGGTTTTTAGGTAATGACGGGGAATCCCTTGTTTTTGTTACTTTATACATTCCAATAAACAGATATTTACAAGATAATAATAAATATAAAATAAAAAGAAAGAATATATATATATATATAAAATCTAATAAAGCGAATCTAACAGTAAAGTGTTGGTATTTATATAGGTATGACTCTTGAATTATATAAATGTAAAATATTAAAGTACGCGGGACAGACAGGGAGATCCTTTAAGAATAGATACAGGGAACACACAAGAAATACAAACTGCAACACTTCCTCATTTCACCAACATCTCACAGAGACAGGACATACCGGACATGCCCTGGAGCTGGTGGACCCGAGTGAGCTCGGGATCAAGGTGAAGTCGGCCAAACCCGCCAGGAGAGGAGGGCTCCTCCTACAGGTGTCCACTCCGACCGAGCTGGAGTCCCTGTTGGGCGCACCGGCTCTCCAGGCAGCGGGTCTGAGGGCCGAGGCGCTCAGCAGAAGAAGACCCAGGGTCGTTCTTTTTGATGTCCCTGCCAGCTGGTCGGGGGAGGACCTCTCTAGGAGGCTCGAGGCAGTGAACCCACTGTATAAGGGGATTACTCCACTTTACAGGAAAGGCCCCCCGAAGGGCGGCCCGACTACAAACTGGATAGCGGAGGCCTCGTCGGATGTCCGGAGAGAACTGGTCTTGGCGGGGTCCATAACGCTGGGTGGGTGGTATCCGTGCAGGGTCGGGGACTGTTTGGATATAACAAGGTGCAATAGGTGCCAGGGATTCGGCCATATCGCCAAGTACTGTAAGGGCAGGGAGAGGTGTGCGTGGTGCTCAGCGGAGAACCACAGCGACACCAAGTGTCCGAATAGGAAAAACAAGCCGCCGAAGTGTTGCAATTGCGGCACAGGAAAGTCTGCCGCGAATCACAGTGCTAACTGTGATACCTGCCCGACATACATCCGGGCGATAGAGGCCCTGGCCGCTCGCACGGACTATGGCCGGTAGGCAGCGTGACGGTCTTCATGTGTGGCAACACAACATGAATAGGCGCAGAATCGTTGCTGCGGAAGTACGGCACCTGGTATCCCAGGAGAACATCCAGGTACTTGCTCTCCAGGAGCCATATTGCGTTAGAGGCGCCGTGGCAGGCCTAGGCACCGGCCACAGGATTATGGTTGGGGCGAGGGACAACCAGCGGCCTATGGCCGCACTGGTTGTGACTGACCCCCTGATGGACGTGATGGCACTCCACCATCTGTCTACCAGCCATATGGTAGTGGCCTGTGTCAGGCATGCAAACGTGAGCTGCTATGTCATCAGCGGGTACTTCCCCCCTTCTGAGGACATAGAACGACAGTTAGGCCACTTGGATCATATACTTGATGAACTCGAGGGGGGCAACGTGATCATCTTGGCGGATGTTAATTCCTGGTCAGTCGCCTGGGGATCGGCTCGCACCGATCGCCGGGGTGACAGGTTACTGGATGTGATAGCCCGCCATGATCTTCGCATTGTCAACGACCCGGACTCCCCACCCACATTTCGTGGTGCAATGGGAGAATCCCATATAGATGTCACACTTGTGTCCGGCGGACTAGGCCAGGCTGTGGGAGGATGGCGTGTCAGAGAAGTCACATCTAGCGACCATTGCGTCATAGATGTTCAGCTCTTTGACCCGGGTCTTCCAGTGGTCAGGCCTAGAGACCCGCGCTTTGCTACACGCAAGGCCATCTCGGACGCCTTTGTGACCGCCGTTGCTACCTACTCCTGTGACGAGGATTGGGAAGGCCTCGGGAGCGTTGACCCTGTTGACCAGATCGAGGAGGGAGTCGAACAGCTCGGAAGTATATTACTCCGAGCTGCCGATGAAACCATCCCCAGGAAGGTGAACAGGCTCAAAAAGGTTCCCTGGTGGAGTGAGGAGCTTACCCTCGCTAAGAGGGTTGTATACCGCGCCAGGCGTAGGTACCAACGGTGCGGGAATCCCCTTCTGAAGGTGTTTAGGCGGGAAGAGTACAGACAACTGAATAATGCCTACAACCGAAGCATCGCCACTGCGAAGAAGGTAAGTTGGAGGAATTTCATAGAGGAGGAGAGTGTCAGAAACCCGTGGGGGATCCCTTACCGGGTCGTCACCGGGAGGCTCAGGCCGGTCGCCCCTGTGGCCTCCATCAGGGACGGGAACGTTTACGCCTTGTCCCTGGAGGAGGCAGGACGGATGTACCTGGGAGTGGCCTTTCCGGCGGACGACCCGACGGAAGATACCCCCGCCCAGGTAATAATCAGAGAGACTGCCCGTGCCCTGCCGGATACGGAGGACGCTCCGGACTGGGACGAATTAGATTTAAGTCTGGCGGTTGGGAAGCAGAGGAATGGCGGCGCCCCTGGGATGGATCTCATAGACGCCGCCATGATCAAGAAGGCATTCCCGGCCATAAAGGCGGATCTTCTTCACCTGGTAAACTCCTGCCTAAGGACTGGCCACTTCCCGAGTGCTTGGAAACGTGCACTTGTGTGCACGTTTGTCAAGCCTGGGGACAGGGACCTCTCCTTGGTGGGTAGCTATAGACCGATCAGTCTACTCCCAGTCTCCGGCAAGGTGTTGGAGACTCTGATTCTCTCAGGAATTCGAGCCCGGGTACAGGCCTTCGTATCGCACAGACAATTCGGATGCATGAGGGGCAGATCCGCTGAGGATGCGTTGAGGATGCTGAGGGCGGATGTCGGGGAGGGCAGAGGGAAATACTCTCTCTGTATCTTCTTCGACATAGCCGCGGCCTTCGACTGCGCCTGGTGGCCTGCCATTCTCTTGCGACTACGGTCTGTGGGAATTCCCAGGAACCTATTCGGGCTCATCTCCAGCTTCCTCAGCGAGCGCTCTGCGACGGTGAGGCAGCAATTCACCAGCACTACAGCGAACGTCACCAGGGGGTGTCCCCAGGGCTCGGTCCTCGGACCAACACTCTGGAACATCCTCTTTGACGGACTGCTTCGTGACCTCGAGACTCGTGGACTCAAGGCAATAGCCTATGTCGACGACCTAGTGGTCACGGTGCACCCTGACAGTCGAGCTACTTTGACTGCCCGAGCCCAAGCCGCGATTGACGCTACGGACACATGGTGCCGACTGAACAAGTTAACCCTCTCTCCCAGCAAGACAGCGGCCATGCTGATGAGAGGAAAAACTGACGCCCGCCACCCCCTGGTTCTTGCAGTGTACGGCCGACGCGTTGAGTTTCCGGCAGTGGTCACGTACCTAGGTGTGGGGATTGGGCCGGGATTCAACGTCACGCCCCACGCAGTTGCCATCAAGGATAAGACAACAGCTACCTTTAGCGCTCTGAGCTACCTAGCCCGAGCGACATGGGGCCTCGGGTACTCCGCGTGTAAAACTATTTACGCCGGGGTCTTCGAGGCCGTAGCAAGATACGCCGCTGCCGGATGGTGGCATCACCCCACCAAACGGCAGCGTACGTTGCTATTACAAGCTCAAAGAGCGGCCCTCCTCAGGGTTACCAAGGCCTACCGTACAGTTTCCACGGCTGCGCTGCAGGTGCTGGCGGGGGCTCCTCCCATAGACCTAGTCTTGGATGGAGCCGTCGCCTCTTACTTCTGTAGACGCGGCTTACCACTGGCTACCCGGCTTTTGGTCGGTTCGTCTCCTCCTGGCGAAAAATTAAGAAAGCCTTCTAACCCGGTGCCGGGGGCCCCGCCGACCGCCGACAGGCGCTGCGGTGGCAGCCCCCGGCTCCGGGAGATAGGCAGACCAGAAGCCACCGAAGAGTCTCGAGCTCATTCGGCGCAATGAGGCGGCGAGGAACCAAGGACGACTGCCGACCGTAGCCATCGAGCCGGTCCACAGCCGTCCATAGCACCAAAAGTAAATTGTGAATAAAAACGGAGAAAGGTTACCCATTTCCCCGCCGAACAAATAGGGTGATGTGACCGACCCCCCCTCAGGGGGTCAGGGGCACCCTAAAAAAAAAAAAAAAAAAAAAAAAAAAAAAAAAAAAAAAAAAAAAAAAAAAAAAGGACACCATAGACACACAACACAAACCAAATATAATACATATCTGCCAAAAAGGTCCACTTTTGAATTTACTGGAAGCGGTAGAAATAAATAAACTGAACAAAAATAACGATATTGTAATGCTAAATGAACAAATAGAACTGAACCATTCCCCCCTTCTTAATTTAAAATTTAAGTAGCTAAGAGTCTGATGATTGTGGAAATGTTTTTGCCAACTGACATTCAGAGAATACTATATTTTCATTTGATGTTTTAATTTGTCTTTAAATTCTATGTATTTGTTTTTATTCACTTTAATATTTATTATATTTTACATTTATATAATTCAAGAGTCATACCTATATAAATACCAACACTTTACTGTTAGATTCGCTTTATTACATTTTATATATATATATATATATCCTTTCTTTTTATTTTATATTTATTATTATCTTGTAAATATCTGTTTATTGGAATGTATAGAGTAACAAAAACAAGGGATTCCCCGTCATTACCTAAAAACCCCCTCCATAACTGTACCTTCTATCCTGTCAACCAATTCTGTCAGTTTGTAAGTGACTCTTGATAATGCCTTAACACGGCGAAACTAGTTGAGTATTTGAGAATATATAGTGAAGTTTGACAAAGAAATTGTGTATTTTAATTATCTATTCCTCTCTGCTTCCGTCGTCGTTGCTACATCAGGTGACTGGTTGTTTTTGTAATCATGAATATTAAATGTCTTGTTTGTTGTCAGATTTATACTGAGTCTGATTGGTAAAGAGGGACAGAACGAGCTGCTGGTCAGCAGACTGTGTAGTCGACTTCGAGAGTCCCAGGATGAAGATGTCCTTCTGTTTGAGCCAGCTGACCTACACAGAGAAGGGACTGGGGATCCTGGTGGAGACGATACCATCTTTCGGAGAGCGGCTCCAACAGACACAGGTCTTCACTGGCGCCCCCCCGTCAAGCCTCACATCAAGGTTGCTTCTTTTCTTTTCGAAAATAAATATTTTTTTTTTTCTTATCTACGAAATATAGAATGATTGGTTTGAAGTGAAGGGAGAAGCCTGCCAGTGTTGGCATCTCTATAGATAGTTCTCAGAAGATCGCTAGGCCAGCGTCTTCTTAGGCAACATGGAGGGTTGTCGGGATGAGGGCAAGCGCTGAGCGAATGGATTGGGATGGGTATACAGTTCAGAATGGAGTTCCGTAAAGTGAAGTTGGATTAGGTCTTGAACAAAAGGAATGGTTTTTGTAGACGATTTTATTGGCGACGTAAAAGGGCGCATTGACAATATATTGGAGGACTTCTGACTGAAAGGATTGTATTTTATTTATGTTGGAACTCTTGTCTGAACCCCATAGTTCCAGTTCGTATGTTCGTATAATGTCACCCTGTGTCATTGTGTAACGTTTACAATTTAAAATATAAATAAAAGTTGCAATGCTTCTTTATGTTGAAGTGCCCAGAGAAAGCAAGATGTAGAATGTAATCAGGGTGATATCTGGGAATTATCAGGGAATTTAAAAGTGCCATTTGCTGAACAACCTGTTAGAATATCATAAATAATAATTGCGCAAAGAGGGTCATGCGGTCCGTGGGCTGCCGCCATACTATACTAGAGGCTTTTAAATTTTAGAGAAATAATTCCTATCTCAAGAGAGGCCTCCATTAATGTTTAACTCCTACACCTTCGGGTCACTTGTTTAGTTAGAAATGGAATTGAATCAGCAAGTGTGTGAGGTTATGTTTACTGAGCTCTTATCAATTATTGACCGAAAGTGTACCAACTCTGCAGTTGCAAGGTACAAAGTATGTTTTAATTTCGCGTGAATTGTACCAGTGAACATTGAGTTCTTTGTATTTTTTGGGAAAATAATTTTCTGGTATTATTTTGTACATAAATAGTTACAAAATCTGGTACTTTGATTTGAGAGGTTTAAAAAAGTCATTTTTACCATTCATTTTGTCATTCATATGCATTTTCACGTTGCAATTTCAATTGGTATCAAGTGTGAACATGGAGGCTGGCAAACTGTAGTTTGCGAACTCCCATCGCCGATAACTAATTATTTTGTTATAATTAGTCGGTGTTTATCTAATTAATATAAGGTCTTTAAATGTTGCAGGAGTTGGCAACGGAAGGTCTGAAGAAACTGGAGGAGCTGACATCAGGAGAGACGCAAGAGAGCATCCCTCCAACAGGAAGAGAAGGGGGAAGTGTGAACAGGAGCCGGGCCTCCCAACAGGAGGATGGAGGGGAAGTGTGAACAGGAGCCGGGCCTCCCAACAGGAGGATGGAGGGGAAGTGTGAACAGGAGCCGGGCCTCCCAACAGGAGGATGGAGGGGAAGTGTGAACAGGAGCCGGGCCTCCCAACAGGAGGATGGAGGGGAAGTGTGAACAGGAGCCGGGCCTCCCATCAGGAGGATGGAGGAAGAGAGGGGAGAGGAAGAGGAGTTCGTGAAACCTCGGGCTGCCACCACCCAGATCACAGCGGTCAGTCCGGCGGGAGCGGGTCGGAGCGATGGAGATCACAGACACGCCTCGCCGGATCACCAGGACTCGGTCCACCAGGAAGTAGCGCCGAACCGTGACATCAGCAGACCGGTCTTCGGTGTGACAATTAAAAAACACAAACAAACCATACGGTATCTAAACAAAAGGCAACAACATCCTAAGCTAGCAGAAGTTTTCAAATAAATATAATATAATATTCAAACAAAACCGAAATATGGTGTCACACATAGAACTCTATTGGTGGATGATGCAGCTTGTTTTTGAGATTACGTTATTTCATTATTTTGGTTTGTTTTGTTTAAATAATGTTCATGAAGGTGTTAGACGATGACTTCCTGAAAGAAGTAGTGGAGAGCGATCCTCGACAAACGTTGAGGGAATTAGCAGAAATGTTCGAATGTACCCATGCAACAATTGGAAATCGCCTCCAAGCACTTGGAAAAACGATTAGAGAAGAAGTATGGGTTCCTCATACACTCTCACTCAAGAGCAAACGACAGCGACTTTCCATCTGTAGGTACATCATTGCTTTCTAGACAGACGCAAACCCCTTCTTTTGGACCGTGTAATTACTGGGGACGAAAAATGGGTTCTCTATGAAAACCCAGAGAAGAGGAAATAATGGCTGAGTGCGGGAGAAAAACCAGTTCCTACCCCAAAAGCTGGGTTGCACCCAAAAAAGGTGCTGCTTTGTGTCTGGTGGAGTAGGCAAGGTATACTTTGAGCTGTTAAAACCAAACCAAAAGGTTACTGGAGAAGTCTATTGTCAACAATTAGACAGATTTAGTGTGGCTTTACGGATTAAAAACCACGAATTGGTGAACAGAAAAGGTGTTATTCTGCATCATGACAACGCCAGACCTCACACATCCAAACTCACTCAGCTAAAAATCATGAGTCTAGGTTAGGAAGTCCTCCCTCAACCTGACTTAGCCCCATCAGATTAGCACCTTTATCGGTCGTTTGATCATTTTGTAAGGGGGAAGAATTTCAAAACAACTGAAGAGGTAAAATCAGCATTACAAGCTTTCTTCGGTCAAAAAATCCATGCTTTTTTGTATCCGGGATTGATAAGATGCCCGAACGTTGGTTGAAGGTAGTGCAACTTGATGGAGAATACGTTGTAGATTAAATATTTTTAATAATGTAAATATATTCTTTTAAATTTTTACCGAAATTCGGACAGAACCTTTTTTACAACGCGATATATTATATTTATTTGAAAACTTCTGCTCGCTCAGGATTGCCCTTTTGTTTAGATATATTATTTATTTGTGTATTTAAATGTTCACACATGATACACCTTTGAAAATGAAATGAAAAGAAATTTTATTATTCTGGGACCGAGGTCCCCTAAGAATAAATACATACAGAGTAAAGAAAATGAAACAATGAAATAAAATATCAGTACAAAGAAATAAAAAGATAGGTAGGTAAATAAAAATTAGTGCTACATTGGAGAAAAACTATACAACTAAAAAATAGATAAACAAAAGATAAACAGGAAATAAAAAAACAGGAAAAAACATAAAATTAACAACTTCAATATGATGAAAAAAAATAAGTAAAATAGAAAAAAAGCAAATCTATATAACTAAGAAATAAATAAAATTGATAATATAAATATAAATCGACCGAGCATAGTAATATGATGGTTGATTATAAAAGAGAAGGAAGGATGCCCAGCCAAGGTTAAAAAAAAAAAAATTAAATTAATTTAGAAAGCATAAGATAAGATAAAAAATAAATAAATGCATAATAAAAATATATTAATGTGTAAAGGATCCAAAAAAGAATACTATTGATTATGATCGAATAATTTGGGAAATATGATAAAAGAAATCTAATAAAACTAGAGAATGACAAAGACAAAAAAGAGAGAGAAAAAAAAAGGAAAAGTAATTTGAATGATTAGATAATTGAGGTTGAAGAATTAGAGAATACGGGGGAGAGATCAAAGAGGAGTGGATTGTTTAGTGAAGAGGAATTGGAATAGTGAGGATTTGAAGGAAGCCACGGAAGGAGAGTGACGGATTGGGGGAGGCAGGGAGTTCCAAAGAGAGGAGGCCTGGACAAGGAATGAATTGTGGAAGGCCGAGGAGCGATAGGAGGGGATGAACCAGGCACCCGTAGTCAAAATGGGGGAAAACAAGGGAGGATACGAGGAGCTTCCGGGAGTTTTGTGAAAGAGAGTGACGGGA
Organism: Aradus depressus; assembly: GCA_963662175.1. Taxonomy (NCBI): domain Eukaryota; kingdom Metazoa; phylum Arthropoda; class Insecta; order Hemiptera; family Aradidae; genus Aradus; species Aradus depressus. Next base: position 45,687,194 of record OY759221.1, on the reverse strand, counting down.
ACGTTTAAATTGTGCAAGGGATTGGAACGATTTACGGGAAATATAGGATACGTGGTCTTTCCAGGAAAGGGATTGGTCGAGGATGATACTCAGGTTTTTTACTCTGCTAGAATAGTTAATGTTGGTGTTGTCCAGAGTTAAGAGAGGGGGGGTCAGTTAAGTTATTGAGAAGTTTTTTGTTACCTAATATAATCGCTTGAGTCTTGTGAGGATTAAGGAGGAGTTTGTTCTGTTTGGCCCAGGAGGATATGGAATTGATGTCATCAGATATTTGCGAGTATGCGGTAGGAAAACTGGAGGGGTGAAAGGATAAATAAATCTGTAGATCATCCGCGTAGAGGTGGTATTTACAGAATTTTATGTGTGGAGGAAGATCCAAGAGGAAAAGGGAGAATAGGAGCGGGGAAAGAGAGGATCCTTGGGGAACTCCTGAGTGGAGAGGAAGCAAGGATGAGGCGGGAGAGTTGGGGAATTTGACGGACTGGGGACGATCTGCAAGGTAGGACTGAAGCCAGAGGAGGACATTATTGGAGAGAGGGAGACTGGCCAGCTTGGAGAGGAGGGTGGAGTGGTCCACGCAGTCAAAGGCTTTGGAAAAGTCGAACAGTACTAGCAGAGTAAGTTGTCTAGCGTCAATGGCCTGTCGGAAGTCTTCTGTTAGTTTCAGTAAAGCAGATTGAGTCCCATAACCGGGTCGGAAACCAGATTGCAAAGGGTCGAGGAGTTTGTTGGTAAGAAGGAAATCTGAGATTTGGGATTGAACTATACGCTCTAAAGGTTTGGATGTGGAACACAGAAGGGAGATAGGGCGAAAGTCTTTAGGAGCTTCAGGAATAGGGACTTTGTTGAGAGGAAGTACAAATGGTTCTTTCCAGGCGGAAGGGAAGACGGAGTTTTGAAGGGAGAAATTATAAATATGTAAGAGGACTGGGAGTATGACTGGTAAGCAAGTTTTAAGGAAGAGGAGCGGGATGTCGTCAGGGCCAAGGGCATTAGAGCTACTATTAAGGATGATCTTTAGGAGGGTGTCAGGGTAAATATATGAAAAGAAAAAATTATTTGAATCGAAGGGCTGGGGGGATGTAATCTCAGCTGGAGACGCTAGTGGAAGAATAGGACGGGAGACAAAAAAGGAATTAAGTGTGTCGGGAGAGAAGGTTGAAGGAGAAGGAGGGTTTTCGGGGGAACCTAACGAGAGCTTCCGAAGAGCTGCCCATCTTGACTTGGCGTTAGGTGCCTCCGCTATCAGGTTCAGAAGGAACTTTGACTTAGCCGCCCTGATCAGCGACTGGGCACGATTCCTCAGGACTTTGAAGGAAGAGTAGTCGACGTCCAACTTGGATCGGTAGAACCTCCTTCGGACAGAGTCCCGTTCCTTAATGATTTCCCTGATCTCTGGGGTTATCTATGGGGCCGGGGATCGTCTGAGCTGCCTCGTCTTCAGAGGAGCGTGCTTGTCGAGCAGCTTCAGGAGGATCTGGTTGAAAGTATTCACCTTCTCGTCGATTGAGGCCAGATCAAAGATAGCTTGCCAGTCCGCTGCGTCAAGGTCCTCTTGGAGCGTCTCGAAGGTTAAGGACTTCAGGTTTCGGAGGAGTAAAGATCTAGGAGTAAGGTGAGGAGATGGTATGTCGTAGGAGATTTGGATAAGGTCGTGAACAGAAAGGAAGGGAACTGGCTGTTGGGCGGAGGAACTAATCTTCTGTTGGGAGTCAGCCAGGTGGAGACCCAACCAGGAGTGAGAAGTAGGGGTATTATGAGTCGGGGCGTAGGGAACTATGAAAAGGTTTAAAGAATAGCAGAGGTCCAGGAGATACTTGGAGTTGGGAGCTGCTGGAGACAGGAGGTCGGAGTTGAAGGCACCGGAGATCAGGATGCAACTATAGAGGGGAATCAGACGGAGGAGAGCTGACTCAAAGGTGGGGTCAAAAGGGACTCTAGGAGGTCGGTAAACTTCTCCATAAAGGAGTTTGGTGGAATCTGGCCAGGTCTGTCTAGCCGGTCGTTTCTGAAGAGATAGTGGTCAGGAAGAGAGACGGAGGAGGAGGGGATCCAGGGTTCGAGCCAGCTCTCAGAAATACCGATGATATGGAAGCTATTTGAGTGGAGGAAATCGGAGAACTCATCGTGATGGGCTGGCAGGGACTGGGCATTAACATGGCAACATTGAAGGCTATTATATGTCATGAGAGTTGATGAGGAAGGACACAGACAAAGTAGAGGGAGGGGTGAGGAAGGGAGGTAAAGGAGAGAAATTAGGAGACAACAAAACATCAAGAAAAATTATATAAATATTTATGAATAGACCAAGGCTAGGCATCGACTTCCTCTTACATATGTGTAAAGTAAAGAAGGAAAAAGGAGAATAACAAAAAACAAAATTCAAAAAGGGCTTATAATAGAAAACTAAGAAAGAATAACGGATGAAATGAATGCACGCCGAGAGGTAGAACAGATTGAGATAGTATGAAGTAGAGGGGGGAGGGCGCGGCGGAGGAACGAGAGAGGGGAGGAGCCAGGTGGAGGGGGTCAGTTTGAAACGGGGAGCGAACGAAACAACAATAACTAAATAAATGGATTCAAATCGGGAGGCTTAGAAATAATAACAACGGGCAGTCCTACATCCTTCCGGACGAGGACCTTTCCTCCGTTCACCCAGACCAACTTCACCTTACCTTCCCTCTTCAACCGTCTAGCCTCAGCGTACATTTTTTTGTTATGTAGAGTAAGGGACTCATTTATATATATCGTATGATTGTCCGTCCAGCCGAGGTGCCGCGTCCCTAAGTCTCGCTTCACTTTCTTCAGGCGGATCACCTCATTCCGGACGGACTGGCGCACAAACCGCAGTATGATGGCCGGTGGTTGGGGTGGGTCTTCAGTGGTCGGTCGGGTTCTTTGTCTGAATGCGTAGTCCAAGTCTTCTGGGGCCAGCCTGAGCCCTAGTCCGAGTCCGACGTTGGAGACCAAGCTTTCAGGTGATTCTCCTGGCCTTACCGGGATCCCCCTGATCTCCAGGATGTTCCTTCGGCTATCTTGATCAACCTTATTAAGCCTGGCCTCGAGGTCTACCACTCTGGTGCTGAGCTCTAGGTTGGACCGCTCCAGAGTCCCACACCTCGCGTCGAGAGCGGCAAACTGCCCTTCTATGGAGCAGAGCCTCCTCTCCACCTCGGCGATGGCCTCTCCGTCGGTCACCGTCCTTATTAAGGCCCTCTGTTCCTCCTGCATTTGTGTCACCCTGACCAGAAGTTCTTTGAGGAGGGAATCTTCTGATCGGCCCTTCTGAGGAGTGGCAGGACGCTCGTCAACTGGTACTGCCCTCTTGAACGCCGCACACTGCGGGCAACTCCAAGATTTTCTTTGAGATTTCAAAAATTGGATGTCCGTGTCCTTGAGCCCCGAACATTGCCCAGGAAAAATGTGTGAGCACCAATTGCACTCAATACCAGAGCCGTCGCGGGGCACGGTCGTGTGACATTTTGAGCATTTGCCCATGTTTACAATTTGACAAAAAAATAAAATAAAAAATAATAATAAAATAAAAATTAGAAAAAGAAAAAAATCAGATAGGAAAAAAATTTAAGAGAAAATTAAAATAATTACTGTAAAAATTTTAAATAACAATGAGTGACACTGATAATGATTAGGAAAAAAAAAAAAGTTAAATAATGATACCAGATAGGCGATGAAAGAAATGAAGAAAATGTAGATTGAAGTATGTATAGTAAGATGATAGGTTCAAGAAAGGATTAGAAGTATACGACAAAAATATAAATAAATAACTGAACACTGGACTGAGGAAGTAAAGTCTAAAGAAAATAGTAAGGCAGAGCGCACCAAAATACCTGTGTACAGCGCGGGAGCTGCACTGAGGAAGTAAAGTCTAAAGAAAATAGTAAGGCAGAGCGCACCAAAATACCTGTGTACAGCGCGGGAGCTGCACTGAGGAAGTAAAGTCTAAAGAAAATAGTAAGGCAGAGCGCACCAAAATACCTGTGTACACAGCGGGAGCTGCACTGAGGAAGTAAAGTCTAAAGAAAATAGTAAGGCAGAGCGCACCAAAATACCTGTGTACAGCGCGGGAGCTGCACTGAGGAAGTAAAGTCTAAAGAAAATAGTAAGGCAGAGCGCACCAAAATACCTGTGTACACAGCGGGAGCTGCACTGAGGAAGTAAAGTCTAAAGAAAATAGTAAGGCAGAGCGCACCAAAATACCTGTGTACACAGCGGGAGCTGGACTGAGGAAGTAAAGTCTAAAGAAAATAGTAAGGCAGAGCGCACCAAAATACCTGTGTACACAGCGGGAGCTGCACTGAGGAAGTAAAGTCTAAAGAAAATAGTAAGGCAGAGCGCACCAAAATACCTGTGTACACAGCGGGAGCTGGACTGAGGAAGTAAAGTCTAAAGAAAATAGTAAGGCAGAGCGCACCAAAATACCTGTGTACACAGCGGGAGCTGGACTGATACTGTACCTTTGTATATGTTTGTATTTAGTTTCGGTTTAGATATAATATTTTAATTTGTTTAGGTGTATATAATATAAAGGTTATTGTTGGTTTAGTCACAGTTGTAATGTTCATACCCCATACTCAAATCTAGCATACATCAACTCATTAATAATGTACGAGTATATATGTCAATACAGACCCTGGAGAAGGCACATTCAGTGCAGAAAGTTTGACAGAAATTCTACAAGTTTGTTTTCATCTACCACAAGCCTCATCTCGTCCTTCCTATTGCATCGTTGGTCAATCCTTCCTTAAACAATAAAACAATTTACCTCTTTCTCAAAATATTTAACAATAAATCACTAAATATAAAAATTGTCTTCACTTATATTATAAGTATTGTTCTTTTTATTTTTTCTCCAAGTTTGCTTCCTTAATATGCCGATTTAAACCGAATAGGGCTACACTAAAGGATTATGTTACCGAACACAATAAATATTTGAATATATAAAACTATTAACTAACTAATAACCGAACATCAGTTCTAGTGAATGGAAGAAAGTATGTGACTTCTATCTTGAATGTGAGAAGCATAAAGAAAACTTAATGTATTATTGATATTGTCTTAGAAGTGGTAATTCCATGATCATTTTGTGTTCTGGAATCCTCGAGCAGCGATATATCTGAAGAACTTAATGACTTGGATTACTTTACCTCAGCTTTTAGATAAACCGAGCTACTTGTTGTTATATATATATATATCTATACAGGATTGTTGGAGTGAACATCGGTGTATCTCCTGCACTAACTCTATATTTGAAGTTCAGAAATGTTTGTCTCAGGTCAGTCCAAGCTGCAGGCATATTTATGGATAGCGTGTTGCATTACTTTTATTATACAAAAATAATTGTAGTAGACGCCTCCTTCATTTTTGCCAAGGAATCTTTATTTTCTTTCAAGTTTTAGGTATACAGGATCTGGAACCTAACTTTGGTATTTCAAATGAGATTACATGTTCTTCTTGATGAATACTGAAACTAGAGTCTCTATAATTAAAAAAGATCTTTGAACGAGCACTCCCTTGCATAAACTCAAGAGACATTAAATTTTCAAGTTTCACAACTAAATCAACATTTTTCCTATCAGCATTTTTTTTAACATTCATTTTGATTCCGTAAAGTAATTTAGTTATAAGAGTCGATTTTAGTTCAATCAAAAAACAATAAATTATGTAGTTCGGGACAGCTTACCGAATAAAAATATAATTTTCAACGCCGTTAACGGTAGAAGAAGGGATGGGACGGTCACTTTGTCAAACTTCAACATTCAATATCTCAGCGCGCGTCCAACAGATTGCTCTCGAGCAAACTCATATATCGTTGAAAAAAGTATAGTTTCAGGCCTCATTAAGAAGTATATATGGTCACATTTGAAATAAATAAGTTTATTTCGAGATCACATTTATCTGGTGCTTGAAAAAGAAGTAAGGAGAGATCCAAAACAAATACTTTTGTAAAAAGCAGTGATCCTATGAGAATGTTTCACCCCGAGCATGAATAGGCTTATAGCTTGGGCTGGCCTTGGACAAACATTTGTGAACATCTTCAAATTAAAGAGCACTTGATGCAGAGAATACACGACATTTCATCATACAAACGACCGATATCCACTTCAACAGCCCTTCATCAGAAACATCACAAACAAAGATCCCTATATAAGTGTGCTAACTGACACGATAAATGTTTAGGAACCGGAAACAATGCATTTCAGTGTTAATTTTTTATTTAGAATTTAGATCTTGATTGAAAATTGATTCTTACATATTTTAAAAATTGTATAATATTATTTTTTTATTTGTTTTAAATATATGAAGCCAATTATTTTTAAAAATGGTTTATTAATATGAAATAGCTCCCCCCTAATCCTGACCTGTGCTGCTCACACTTCATAACTTACAGATCCTCTGGACACACATCTTAGCACATCAGTTATTGTACTTTATTAAGTTAGTATCAATTAACATGGATAATTATTTCTCATAACGAACTTTTGTCTAGACATCCATGTTTATGTCCGCCTAGATTCAAAGAGGAGGTTAAAATTCTTAACAATCCATTCGAAACTTGGAAGAAATTCTGCAATAAGAAACTGGAAAATGGTACCTATATTTATAAATGGCTTGAGTACAAAAAAGTAACTTATTTAATATAAAATATATATTACCACATACCACTTTTTTTAATAGCAAAGTTTTATATAGCCACACAATTGAGAAGTTTTTATAATACACTTTTCATCCATTATTTTTTTATATAATAATTCAAATAATCTGAAATACCTATACTTCCTTTGAACCCTTTGCTCTCCTTACTCAATTGTATTATTAGAATAACATTTTTGTAACACTGACAACAAAAATATTTTATTGAACCTTTCATATATGATAGTTTTTTGAAAGAATTTAAATTTTCCATTCTTAATTTAACAGACATCCTTTCCTTGGGAGGAAGAATAGGTTAGATAGAATATTTCGACATTCACACAACAGTATGTATCAGAATAAAGTGACTTTAGGTAACGTAAGGTATGGCAAACATCTGATTAATTTACATTTCAAGAACTTCACAACGACCACCTCTAGAGACCTGTGAAGGGACATGTCTGATATATTGACACACGATCGTGTATGTGGATTCAGAACTTCATAAACAGACAAGACACCAACTGATTGCCTCTTTCAAATGCACATGTTCTGTAGTTTGTTTGTAGATTAACTCTGCTTTGGCTTTTACATTGCATTCTTAGTCTCAAATTTGTTTCTTCTGTTTCTCATTCATTTCTGTTAAATCTTCATCCTTCATTTCTTTGGTAACTTGAAGGGTGTCGGGAGAAAACAAACGTTATCGGTTTTGAATTTTAACTTTTAAAACTTTTTTTTTTTTTTCATTCTATTTATTTTAGCAATATATAAATATGATAAAGAAAAAAATCAGTATTTTGATATAACGACAGTCTTATACTGGAAACTGGAAAACACCTTAAAAAGTATTTTTGACAGTTATTTAGTTGGTAACTAAAAATAACTACATTTCTCAAAGAATCAACTCTCACATAAAACTCTGAATCTAAATTTGAACAAGTATTCTCTCTCAAAGAAACGTCGGGATGCTAGCCTTATGTAAACACCATTTATTGTACTATGTAATTGGAATTGGAACAATAAAGGTAATTGTAAAATTAGCAACACATACTTGTTGTTGCTAATTTTACAATTAGCAATTGCTACAAACAGAAATGTATTTTCAAAATAACAAACATATATCATATTATTGTGATAGTTTTTCAACTTTACAAATGTATACATCAAGTTGGATCATAAATTAGGTACACAAACAGTTATTAGATCTTAGACACAGAAATGAAAATAAGTAAATAATAAATTAAATAAATAAGTAAACAAAAAAATATATCACATATTGAACATTTGAAATGTCTATAAAATTTCAAAATTTCGTCATTTTTGTGGCAAGTGATGTGGTGAGAGATGAAGGGGTATGTTGGTCGCACATCTGTTTCCTTCGTACGTCGAGTACTGGCAGGTGACACATCGGTAGGACTGACAATTTATGACTGGCTCAATAGCAGGCATTTTTCCTGAAAAAATGGTATATGATAATTAGTTGAATATGAATCATTAAAAGTATAAGAAAAAAGTAAAACAGCATCGTGTCAGAACCAACTTGATAATAAAAAATGAATTAGAGGCTAGTCAATCCGAACGCGTTATTGCCTCCGTCAGTAAGAGAGAGCGACTGCAAAAAATGTTTATTGTAAATAAATGTTTCGGAGTTATAAGGCTTATGGGTTTCATTTATTTTCAAGTACCTCAACTTGCTCCATGGGGTACGAAATTTTTTCGCAAATGAGTTAATTACGGCGTCTTCTTTTTTGAGAATAAAGGGGTTTCTATTCAGCCCTTGTCTCTCGCCAACAAGTCAGTCAGTACTAGTCCCGGCTATATACAGCCCTTCATCCCTACCCAGAGTCAGTCAGTCAATCAGAGAGAGATAAGACTAGTAATTAGAGAGCTGATGCATACATCAGAAGACAGTCTTTTCACTTAAACGGCTATTCAGACCTAATCTCTCGCCAACAGTCTGTCAGTAGTAGCCCCGGCTATATACAGCCCTTTATACCTCGCCAGAGTCAGTCAATCAGTGAGACAGAGAGTGAGAGTGTGAGAGAGATAAGGGTAGTAATTAGAGAGCTAATGCCAGGCAATAATGTCCCAAAATTAGTTGCACATTTAAATTCTCGGAAGCGGTACGTTGTGCATTTTGTTAATTTAAAGCAGGCTATTAAAAATGGCTTGCGTGTTACAAAGGTTTATCGCGCCATAAAATTTAAACAGTCCCGGTGGCTACAATCGTATATAAAATGCTGCACAGAATTACGTAAAAAGGCCAATAATGAGTTTGAAAAAGATTTCTATAAACTTGTAAATAACGCCGTCTTTGGAAAAACAATGGAAAACATCCGTAAACGCATGAATATGAAATTAGTTACTGGTCCGATCCGATGAAAAAACTCATGGAAACTAATCGCAAAAGCTAAATTCTTAGACCGCATTATTTACCACGAAAACTTGGTTGATGTGACTATGAGTAAAACTAAACTACTACAGTGTAAACTCTATATAGCGACACTTAAGGGACTGCGCATTTTATGGCGTTATTGAGAGTTGTCGTTAAATGAAGAGAAGAAATGAGGAGTTTGGAGCCAGAGCGGACCAACTGGTTGAAACTGAACAGGGAGAAAATGGCAATTGAAAATTGAGTACATTTTGTCATCTCCATAAATGGACCCCAAATACTTATTTATATATGAAATTTTAGAATAGTATTGGATGAGTGATCCCTTTTTGTGTTCTATAAATTTTTTGAAGGAATTTCTCGAAATAAAAAATTTATGTTGGATGGTCCACTCTGGCTTTCAGAGTTATTTTCGGAATTTGTTTGGGTCGAAATAATAAAAGATCTTTTACTGTATTCTAAATTTTATTATACTTTCCTTTATCAAGAATAACATTAAAATATCAACTGTACATATAAATGACAATGCTCCAAAACAAAATTTTACAATTTAGATTTTTTTTTTAAATTTGAGAAGGACGATTGCCAGAATAATATTATAAACTTCAAGTCACTCGTCGTCCTCCCTGCTTAGTGAAACTGTTTCATCAACGTTTTTGACACAAAGTAAATTTTGATAAAACGGGTGATGCACTGGCGGTATGAATTCCAATAGAGACAGTAAATCCTTCTTTTTCTCATTGCTTATTTTATGCCCAATGGGGTATAAAACTGGCAATGGTAGAAGGAGGTCTTCTAAAACCCATTTCCTTTTCCGTAAATTAATGTGGTTAATGGCATCCAGTGTGCTACTACCATAGCTATATCCGACTACGAATGGACTCTCTATGTCATAGCTAAGATGAAGAATGCGCAGCCATTCTACCTTTGTGTCTTCCATGCTAATTTTTCTATTTGCAGTTGCTTTCTGCAGTGATTCAATCGAACAAAAATCTTGAGATTTCATTTGTATGACTTTAAATGGGTTTTTTTTCTTTGCTGAGCGAATATCAACCCAATGTTCTGGAACATAAATAATACTATGAAACCTTTTATTTTTTTCTACCATACCAAAATCCGCGTCACTGGCCATAAATGAATGGCCGCTGACTAAAAATTTATGTTCCAGATGTTCTATTGTAAACTCAGGAGATAGAACTACTAATAAGCAGAAGAGCGCCATTTTGATATTCCTGTTCTGCCCTCCACAACCGTCTGAGTTATATATTGTTACATGTTTAGTTGTTACGAAGTTTTTAAAATAATGTAAAAGGCAGGAGGCAATTTCTTCCGGACCTCGAGAAGCTAATGACTCGTCCCATAAATACATAAAAGCCTCATTGGAACGCAAATTGTGAACATTGAGACAGTATGTCCACAATTGCCTTTTGTAGTATACAATTCCCGTAGATAAAACCGGAGTGGCAAGTGTCTTCATTAAATCAAATGAAATAACTGTAGTGTCGTCATCAATAAATGGAGTCTTTGCATCTGCAGTCATACTGTTCCTAACTTCATCAGCTTTCTGTTGATGTAAGTGCAGTTCCTGGTTAAGTTTGTCATTTTTGTCGGATTGAGTCTCAAATTTGATTTGATTGTGAAGATCTTCAGTCGGGTCAGATCTTCATCCTCAGTCGGGTCTTCACTTCTCTTCCAAACATCAGGACGTAAGCGTTTCCTGCGTTCGAGAAATAAATTTATGTTGGGACGTCCAAACGCTCGGTTGAGGCTCTAAATATTCTTGAAGTAAGTATTGATAATAGCTCTTCAGCTATTATCAATACTTATTGATAATAGCTGAAGCTATCTCCCTGGGATCGTCCGGAGTCGATGTCATATAATTTTTCGTGAAGTTTAGGTGGCAATGCCTGTAAAAAGGTATAAATTATAAATTTCGGATCTTTTTGCTGCTTCAAAAACATAAAAGTTTCAAACCGTTTTATAAAATTAGAGAAAGTCTCTTCCTCGTGAAAAGGTACGAAGTTCAAGCTAGAAGTAACCTGTGAGGTGGGCAACTCGGATGCTTCAGATCTGACCCCGTCCCGTCTGCTCTCTGACTCTGACATGAGGGATCCCAAATCCTGTAGCCCTACCTTCACTGCCACCAACCTATCCTCTAGTTCGTACCTTACCTCGAGTTCCTCCTGTAAATTCTCATCCTCTACTGAAAGTTCTATGTTTTCCTGAACTGTCGCAAATTTGTCCCGTATAGCTTCCAGATTCAAAAGCCTTTCATTTACTTCGGAAATTTTCTGAATACAGTTAATTTTAATTAAGTTCTCTATCCTTGTAATTTGTCCTTTAAGGCGTGCTCTTACTTTTCTAAATTTATGGATGTTGTCACCAGTCCTTTTTTCTTGTTCACTATGCATTGCTCCATCCTCGTTCGCCATGATATTATGTACTAAATATTTTAGATATAAACATATTCACATAAATAAACCTTTATTGGTTAGAAACATATAACACTAACTAAATCATTGAATTTGCTGCTGCTGTTCATTGTAGACAAAGAACCAGAGTGGACCAAGCCGTATGATCCATTGTGACTTTGAAAATATATGCACAAAATACTTGTGGACTAAACTTAAAGTGCTGCTATCTATCTATCACTGAAGTGAAGAAACTAAGTGATCCACACTCGTTTTGAAAAAAAGGAACCTATGCCAACATCATGATGGTAATAACTCATTTTCCGAAAAATTGTGGGTTGCTCCGCTCTGGCTCCAAACTCCTCAAAAATCAATACGTATTACATTACATTTAATAGTATTTTACTATTATAATATGTATTTACTAATAAAGTATAACAACAAACATTAATATTGATACAAATAACAACGCTTATTGCGTAAAGTCTGTTATTTTCGTCTAACGTTTTTTGCTGCACTATTTTAATTGCATTTTCTTATGTATTTTATTCATATCTTCGGATACTGTGGGATCAACTCGGTTATACAAAAAGTCTAGCAGCCGAGGTAAACACGTGCAAGGTAATCACAACAAACAAAAGAACGAATTTCTTAGAATCTTCGGTACATATGATGCCGACAGTCGAGGTAATACGTGGTAGACAATAAAGCAACAAAATAACAAACAAAAGAACGTACACAGCTGCAGTTCTTATTAATTTCTGCAACTTGAAAATACTGTTTATTGCTTAGTAATGACGTGTTGTTGTCGTTATTTAGAATGGGTGTGATGCTACATAGAGTGTATCATTGTATGAACAACAAGGTAAACCAACCAGATTCAAGTAATTTCGATGGTTTGGGGAGTTTGTCGTTAAAGCGAGTGACGTTAAATGGAGTTTACACTGTATTTAACAAACCAAGGCCAAAGGAAAGGAAATGTTGTGGGAGCGTGGGGCAAGGCCATGGGGCTGTGGCGGCCGCCATCTTGCGCATGAGCTCTTGAGCCAGCTCCGGCATTTTTACCCGACTAACCATAGCTGCACAACTTACATTAAAAGGTTTCTTCCCCTTATGTATCAACATATGCATCTTGAAATTGGTTGATGCTCTACAACTGAAAAGGCGCAACTTACCATGGAAAGGCTAGTTTGTCTACAACTGTAGTTGCACAACTTACATTGGAAAGGCTTCTCTCCTGTATATATCAACATATGCGTCTTCAAATTGCTAGCTAGTTCAGAAGTGAATCTACTCAATGAACATTGGAACGGTTTCTGCACACTCAAAATCAAAGATCTTTCATTATTGCCTTCCGATGACGATGATATGTCCAGCTGTGGACAGACGGCTCTCATATGCCTCCAAACAATGTGTTTCCTAAGTCTGCCTAGGCTGGCTGACGTATGACCACAGTGAACACACACCATCCGCAAGAAGCCAACTATATCGCCTGAAACAGACGGAAATAAACATATTTAAGGTTTAAAGCCACAGTACTCTTGAATCATTTTGTCCATTTTTCGACTTAACAACTTATTCCCTGTGACCATAGATATATAGTAAGTGTTTATTTAGCTGATTTTTTTTTTATTCATTAAACTTTTCTTTCTTAAATCTCTAATATCTCAAGATATTAGTCCTAAAAACGTATTTTTTTTAGGTGTTTAGTAGGTAAATAATGACTCTCTGACTATAAAATCAACAAATATTTACAAATTCTTCATTATAGATTTATAAGCCCTTTCTTCTTCTTATCCATAGACTTCACTTGTTTTTTTCTCATTATTTTTATAATTAAAAACCATGTAATTAGCAACACAAATAATAATTCTTCCTCTGAAATATTGTTAATTGTATTATTAATATCGTTTTCTGTTTACAGATTATCAACTGAGAATTTGTCAAGATGTCAACTTCTCCCCACAAAGTTCAGCTCTTCCGTTATTTTCTCACCTAGTCTGCATGGATGGATTAGGATTATTATTTTCCGGACAATTATATGAAGGGCTTAGTTTCGAAACGGGCTAAGTCCACTTTTGTAAATTTTGGGAAAACAACAAACAACTCTGCAGGTGCATGCATATTCAAAAAAATAATAAACACTATAGTTGGCGTATTGCTGATGGAAATAACTTTTAATTTCTGTAGTCCGGCTACTTTTTGTAAGTGAATACACACAGAAAACGCAAAAAATGTTTGAACTTAGCCGGTTTTGAAAATAAACAACTTGGATTTAGCACTTTCCAGAATAAATAAATGGACTTAGCCGGGTTTGAAAATGAAATAAGAATTTATCCAATTTTGTAGAAAAAAAAAGTATTTTTGTTTGCTTATAATTATCGATATTACATCGATATTTCAGTTGTATCGTCTGTTTAAACAACGCGAAATCCTTAAAGTCACGGTATAATGGGTACATTTACCTTATTAGATTCAATACTTTTCATCATAATATGTGGACTTAATTTTAGAAATGAATTCTTGGACTTAGCTGGTTTTGAAAATAAAATTTTTTTAAAATACATTTTTTATTAATGTTCGTTAAGAAAACTTTTTTTTTTTATTATCTTTGTTACTAAAAGTTGGGAAATATCTCAAAAAAACATTTTCCTGAAATATCTCCGATTTTTTTTTCTCAATTTTATACAAAATATTCCAGAAGCGATAGGAATATTTATATTACAATTAATGTACTGGAACCATACTTTTTTTGTCTTGTCTAAGAGCTCATTACAGATCTCCAAGATGACAACATCATTTGTGTTCTAAGCTCCAATGAAATGATAATGTTTGTAAAATTAGGAACGGAAAATTTAAATTCTTTCAAAACACAATCTTCTTATGTGTGAGACGTTTCAATACAATATTTTTGTTGTCTGAGTTAGAAAATTGTTATTCTAAACATACAGTTGAGTAACGACCGCTAAGTTAAGAAAACAAAAATAGATAAATATTTATTGCCACTTAATTTTAACTAATATATTAAAAATAATATAAAATATAATATAAAACCGTTCATAGATTTGTATTTAATATTAAATATATCTGGTCAAAAAATTACTTTTTTGTTCTCAATGCCTTTTTTAATACACCTTTTTCAGTCTTCTTATTGCAGAATTAACATCGGCTTATGTCCCAACGAAAATACTCAATTATTCATTAATAAATGATACTTTTGATTTTGTGATATAAGTTTTTCTTTGAATATTACTCAAGTTCCTTCGATATGATTTAATTTCTTTCTTTGTAATTTTCCATTATTTTTATAATTTCAGCAATTAAAAATGTTGCTTTTTCTTGTCTTCAGTTTGATGATCTTCTTGTTTTTTCCTACATATTTTTAGGTCAGGTGTCCTTGGAGGGTTCTGGATACACATATACAAAACAATTTCGTATCGATACATTCATTCTATCATACACAAAATTTTTACGTCATCAGCTATCGGTCAATAATTCGATGCGGAGTTTTCAACGGAATTTCATTTTTTCCGACCTCCAGATTCCAAATTTGAAAAAAAATGTCTGTCTGTGAACACATAACTTCCGATAGAATAAATATATTCTACACGAAATTTTATATGCGAATCCACAACTCTATAACGACGAAACCTATTGTTTATCAGCCAAATCGACCAAAGGAAAGGGGGGACCTAGGGGATGGCTTAACAGAAAAAATCTAATAACTGCCATTATAATGAATATATCGACACAACATTTAGTAAGAGGATTCAGAAGCCACTATGTAAGTTAAATATTGCGTTTTAGAACTAACTTAGCTTTAAGATTATTTCGTGGTGGGAAGTACATAAGCCGATGACTCACCAACTTTTTTTCTCTTCATTTATTGATTCAGGGGGTCGGAAAACATGAAACTTCACTGAAAACTTTATATAAGATAAGTTCCCCCCCGTATTACTTGGTAGGAAAGACAAAGAAACGAAGTAGGAGGAAGCGTGACGACCAGAGTTTTTGTGCTTGGATCTGCTTCGATAAAGTTGGCAAGCCACGAAACAAAGAACCTTTACCATTGGTTCCTTCTAATTCAGGTTAACAGAAATCTATCTAGTTATAATCAATGTATCGACACAAAAGTTCTTATGTAAATTCAAAACCCCATTAGGCCGACACTTTTTAATTTTCAAGGGGGCTCAATTCAAAAACCATAATGTCATGAATGTATCGGCACGAAATTCAGTAGGAGGATTTACCCCTATGTAAGTCAACTGTTGAATATTAGCGCGAATGGTCGACTGACGGTGATTCACCGACTAATATTTTCTTAATTTTTGGAATCAGGTCGGAAACATCAAATTCCGTTGAAACTCATTCCGCATGGAATTTCTGGCCGATTACCTAACTTCCCCTTTAGCTGCGGAACTAAAACATTAATCAATGATGTAAATAAACAAGAGGTTTGCTAAAATTGAGAGAACAACAGACTTACCGCAATCATCATTTGTTGCAAGTTCGGGTTCTTCTTTAATATAAACGTCTCCTTCTTCTTTGGTGTACATATTTCATTCTTCGGAATCTGTGGACAAAAAAAAAAAAAATTAAAATTAAGCGTTACGTTGAATTCACTGCAATTAAAACAAACCATCTGAAATTATCCTATAACTATCAGCGCACACACATATATTCATGCATAACTTACAGAACCCACACTGTATCCCAGTTCACAGAGCAAGCGACGCCCTTCGTCGGTAAACGTTGTAGAGATTCTCAAAAGTGGATTTATACAAAACATAGATGTATCTATTTCAATGATTTTTTATTCATTTATGAATGCACTCCAAAGTTGAAAGTGGTTTTAATGAAGGTTTTCTATGTTATAGTTTTCATGTTATTCAGAGTTTAATGTTTAATATTTACTGTCATTTTTTGAAAAGTTATTTATATTTATAAAAGTGAGCAAAATTACTTACTTTTTTTTTTTTGCATTGGAGGGAGAAATGCTGTGACGCACATCCAGGGAAGGTAGCCCTGGATTGTGTGGGACTCGAGCCGATTCACCATACCCACTAAAACCCCCTCCTTGCCGATCCTGATTCCCTTCCGCGGAACTGACAGTCTGTCATTACTTCGCGGTAGGGAGGAAGGGTGGCTGGTAACGCCCCTTCTTCTGTTTTATTGCCGCTACTGTTCCTTGTCAGCCCTCTCCTGGAGGGCCAACCCGCCCATGATGAGTGCTGCAAAATCGCAGCCTTCATCCCACGACTCCTGGGAGCGCAGCATAGCGTCCACGTAACTGGTAGCAGTCAGTGGGGCGCCCATGCTGTACTCCAGATTTTTCCTTCCCTCCTCAAATCTGGGGCATTTGAGGAGGACATGCTCCGCCGACTCCGTCTCACCAAGGCACGCGGGGCAGTCTGGTGTTGTTGCTGCCCCGATTTTGTGGAGGTACCCCCGGAACCCACCGTGTCCCGTGAGTACCTGGGTGAGGTGGTAATTCACCTCCCCATGCTTTTATTTATTTATTTCTACAGGTGAACCCTATTATTACATAAAATAAAATGGTTTACAAATAACCTCATAAAATACATCATAAATAAAACAAAAAGTAAAATAAATTATTTTGATACAAATATAACAATTATTTTAAATTTCCTTTAATTAACAAACATTCAAATATTACTACAATTTGGTTATAAAATTAACAATATATTAATAATTATGGGTAGAATAAAAGAAAAACTGGTAAGTAATAGCTAGAAATAATAATAAATGAAGAATGTAAAAAACAAAACAACATAAATATATGAGTTGAGTACAACTATTATATCATTTAAAAAGGACTATTACGCTTTATAAATCCATTTTTAAAGAATTGAATTAATAGTATTAATATTGTCTATAAAAAAATCAAATTCATCAGAAATACTATTAGCAAGCCTTTGAAATCGATCTATGGGAGAATAGAACCCATAATCAGTGTAATGAAAATTAAGTGAGAAGGGGAGAAATGAACGACAAGTACGTGAGGGAATATTGAAATTTACAAGTGAAAGTAGATCCGAACAGTCAATTTTATTGTTTAACAATTTGGAAAAAAATGGTAAATTGACTTTGATTCGTCTTGACTCAAGAATGTCTAATTTAAGAGAAGAGAGAAAGATATTATAGTCGATATTACGTACAGATGATCCTGATTTAAATGCAACATATCGAATGAATTTTTGTTGTACTTTTTCAACAGTAAGAATATAGGTAACCTTATAAGGAGACCATATAGAGGAAGCAGACTCAACAAGAGAGCGGACAAATGAAGTAAAAAGAATTTTAGTTGTATTAATGGAAGAGAAATGTTTACTGTTCCCAAGAATAAAACCAAGCATTTTTAGTGAAGAACAAGTTATAATATGATATTTAAAAGTTAATTTTGTATCGAAAAATACACCAACATCATTCACAACTTCAGATCTAATTAATTGATGTCCAAGAAAATAGTTTGCAACCCAAGTGTGACGGGTGAGAATGAAGCCCAACGTCCACTTGACTGAAAAACCGAGCAACATGAAAAATGGACAACCAGATAACCTCAAAACGACTCCCGAATTCAGGTAACACAGATCAGCCTAACTCACCCCAACTAATGAGCCAGCCAAAGAGACCAACACCTCCAGAAGAGGGCACGGAGTTCCCAGCTCTCCCGGAGACAGCCATGCAGCTGGACGGCGGAGAGTCCTCGCCGGGGACCAGCCACACCCAGCCCAAGAGGAACAGGAACGCTATCCATTTCACTATACCCACGCACAACACATTCGCGCCACTCGCAGCACTCATCACCGACCAACACACTAACGATTTACAAAAAATATTGACAGACATTAAAAGTATCACAACCTCTCCCTTCGAAACAAAACAACGCCACAAAAAAATAAAAATATCCCTTATGACATCTGAAGAATTTAGGAAACTGACCAAATTTTACCAAACAAATAACGTAAAATACTAAACTTCCCTGAACCCTGAGGACAGGAAACTTTCCGTTGTTATTCGTGGGGTTCCATACTCCCTGACTGAAACCGAAATACAAGACGAACTAACCCCGACATACGCAGTCCTCAGTGTAACAAGACTACTGAACAAGGACAAAGGCCCCACTCCGCTGTGTGCTGTCTAGCTCCAGAAGAACCCGGAGAGGAAGGCAATTCTCCATTATCCCGTCTCTTTTACACTATAGCGACTGTCAAACCGCGTCAGAGGTCTCAACGCATTGTGTGGGTGAGCAGTGGGTGGGCGGTGGGTGAGCAGTGGTCAGTGGATGAGCAGTTGTTATTCGTGGGGTTCCATACTCCCTGACTGAAACCGAAATACAAGACGAACTAACCCCGACATACGCAGTGAAATGAAAAACCTTTTCTGAACGAAGGCTTTATTTGGCATATTGAAAAGAGAATCAAACTGAATAAATATAAAAGTGTAACATATGATATAGTGGAGATCATATGGTATAATTTAAATTAAATCATCTCATTCTTCCTCGCTGGGAGCATCAGACGTAATCAGCCAGGTAGCTGGGAGGTCGGCGGGCCCTGGTAGAGCGCCTGAGGAGAGGCTGGTTAGCCTCGGGGAGCGGACTTGGGGGCTGCCTCCATGTGTCTTCAACAGGACTCCCCGCAGTCTCCAGCTCGCTCTGTGCTTGTTTAGAGTTCTCAGGGAATGCTTCCGTCGGTCCAGCTGTAGCCAAGTCCCGGATTGATATAGTAGACTCGGTGCCGTTGGGCAACCTAACATGCGCATAGTCCTGGTTGGCTTCTATGAGATGCGCTTCTTCAACCAGTGGTTCGTACTTGCTTGCTCTAGCATGCTTTCTTATAAGTACGGGACCAGGTGAGCTTAGCCAGGAGGGTAGCGATACCCCGTAGTACGACTTACGTTGATGTCTGAACATGCGCTCATGAGGGGTTTCATTAGTCGCTGTGCAGAGGAGGGAGCGAATGGAATGAAGCGACTCTGATAGGACTGATTCCCACCGGTCCACATTCAGCCTTTTGGAACGGAGAGCTAGGGTCATCGTCTTCCAAATTATGCCGTTGTACCTTTGGACCTGGCCGTTGCCTTGAGGGTTGTAGGGTGTTGTGCGGCTAGTGGCTATTCCTTGGCGGTGAAGGAAGTTTTTCACATCTTGTGACATGAAGGAGGTCCCTCGGTCAGTATGCACATACGATGGGAAACCAAAAATGGAGAACAATTGTTGCAGGTTTTTTATTACAGTGGAGGCTGTCATATCAGCACAGGCGAAGGCAAACGGGAACCGTGAAAACTCATCTATCACCGTCAGGGTGTAGCGAGGTAGATGGCAAAGGGCCCTTGAAATCTATGTTGAGGCGCTCGAACGGAGCGGTGGCCTTGATTAGCTTGCCTTCATTCTTGTAGAATTGGGGCTTCAGCTCCACACATTGAGGGCATGTAGCTGTCAACCTTTTGACATCGTCCACCGAATATGGTAGGTTCTTAGTTCGCACCCAATGGTAGAATCGGGTGACACCCGGGTGACACAATTCGACATGTAGATTGTACAAATTCTTGCCGCCTAATCCCTCTAGTGTAGAGCACACCCTAGACAAAGCATCCACTGCCTAGTTATCTTTCCCCGGGCGGTATATAATGTCAAATTTGAAAGGGGAGAGCTCCAGTCTCCATCGGGATATCTTTTCGTTCTTTATTTTACTAGAGTGCTTCATGTCAAACATGAAAGCGACAGACCGCTGATCAGTAATAAGTTTAAAATGTCGACCCATAAGTTAATGTCTCCACTTGCGTAAAGCCTTAATGATGGCATAGGCTTCTTTTTCTACCGCCGAGTGATGCTGCTCACAGTTAGACAAAGTCCTGGAGAAGAACGCCACTGGCCTATCGGATTGCGACAAGGTAGCCCCAATAGCAAAATTGGAGGCGTCAGTTTCGACAATAAGCGTAGTGTTCTCATCAATAGTACTCACAGTCGATTTTCCTATATCTTGTTTCCGGGCTTCGAAATTACTCAGAACATCATGAGGCATGGGAAACGTTTTACACTGAGCGAGGGGTCGTATCTTTTCGGAAAACCCTTTGATCCATTTGGAATAATGAGGAAACATACCCATGGCCCTGCGAAGAGTAGCGGCATCCCGTCGGGGTGGAAGGTCGAGAAGCGGTCCAAGCCGCTCAGGGTCCGGCTTGATACATCTGTTAGAAACAGTATAACCTAGAATGTTTATTGCGCGCGCTGAGAACTTACATTTGTCCCTGTTCAGAGTAAGATTGTATTTTTCAGCTACTTCTAAGAATTTTCTTAAATTGGAGTCGTGCTCCTCCTGACTCTTCCCGCAGACAGTCAGGTCATCCAAATAAGCAAAAGTGGCTTCCAAGCCCTCGGCGCGGATTATGTTATCGATAGCTTGCTGAAAAAACGCAACCCCATTCGTCACACCAAAGGGTATCCTTCGGAACTGATACAACCTCCCACAAGCCTCAAAGGCGGTGTACTTCTTTTCACACTCCTGGATTGGGATTTGATGGTAGGCGGAACGGAGATCAATTGAACTGAAAACCTCATAGTTTGATACTGCTTGCACCAAATCCTCAATCCGGGGAAGGGGAAACGCATTGAGGAGGGTATATCGGTTTATTGTCTGAGAATAGTCGATCACCATCCGCTTTTTGTGATTCATGCTAGAGGTGACCAAAACTTGGGCTCGCCACGGAGACTGACTCTCCTCTATTATACCGTCTTCTAAGAGTTTGGTGATTTCCCGCCTAACAAATTCAGCATCTTCTCTAGTGAGTCTACGAGATTTTGTGGCGATAGGTCTGCAATCAGACACCAGATTGGCAAACAATGAGACTGGAGGCACACTGGCAGCTGTTAGACTGCAGATAGAGAGAGGTTCTTTAGGACCCCCGAAGTTAACCTCAACCTTGGCGTGGAGCTGCAGAATGTCATGCCCAACAATCACATCAGCACATAAGCCTTCGAGAACGGCTAGACTTACATTCATATGTAAATGACCCATGAGTGAAAGATTGACCCTGCATGTCCCCTTAACAGAGGATTTCAATGAGGAAGCGGCCATGGAAACAGTACCCTGAGCAGGAAAAATGCGAAGTTTGTGCGATGTTACGTACCTTCTGCTGATGAAGCTCTCTGAGCTACCGATATCCACCACCGCATCAGCCAGTTGATCATCCACCTTGACTCTCACAGTTGACTTCAGAAGAGAGGAAGGAGCAGCAGCCAGGGTGGAAGCAACTACATTTCGAGGTCGATCGGAAGATTTGCATACCGCCGCATAATGCCCCCGTTTGTCGCATTTATGGCAGGTAACATTCTTTGCTGGACATTTCACGCAGGGATGCCTGCCTCGCCCACAAAAAAAGCATTTGGGTGCAGTAGCAGCCGAGGTGGGCGACCCATCTTCTTGGGACTCCTCGGAAAGGTCATCTTTGGATAATTTATTTATAATGGGGCCAGAAGAAGCTTGCTGCTGAGCCATCTCTAATGACAGGGCCTGTCGAATAGCATCTTCGAGCGAGAGGGAAAAATTCTCGAGAAGGCGTTGTCGGACATGAGGTGACAATAGCCCACTGATAAAAGAGTCACGAATATATTCGTTTCTATTCTGCTCAGCAGAGACTGCTCTGAAATTACAGTCTTTGCTAAGCAGAAATAGTTCTTGAGAATATTGGTTAATGTCCTCACCTGTTAACTGCCGTCGAGTGGCTAGGACATGCCTCGCAAATATCTCATCGCGGGGCTTCACGTAAAGCGCCTGAAGGATAGCGATGGCCCGGTCGTACTGCTCACTCTCGCTCGGGGAGATGTAATTGATGAGCAGCTCCAGCTTCTGATCTTCCTCCACCTTCAAGGCCTTCACGAAGCTCTGCAACGTCCGGAACCAATGAGTCCACTTTTGAGCTGCAGCGGCTTCATTAGGGACGAGTTGGAGACGTTCCGGGCGAAATAATTTTTCCATAGTTTTCAATATGCCAAATAAATTGAAATGAAAAGCCTTTTCTGAACGAAGGCTTTATTTGGCATATTGAAACGAGAATCAAACTGAATAAATATAAAAGTGTAACATATGATATAGTGGAGATCATGTGATATAATTTAAATTAAATCATCTCACGCAGTCCTCAGTGTAACAAGACTACTGAACAAGGACAAAGGCCCCACTCCGCTGTGTGCTAGCTCCAGAACACCCCTGAGAGGAAGGCAATTCTCCATTATCCCGTCTCTTTTACACTATAGCGACTGTCAAACCGCGTCAGAGGTCCCAACGCATTGTGTAGCGCACGAATTACCAGCGAGTGGGACATAGCAACAACTTCTGCCTCCTTGACAACTTGCCCATCATGCACAACTGTGGTGGAAGCCACCCCGCCAATTATAGAGACTGTGAAACCTTCTTAAAACTTCAATCACGAATCACCCACAGAAAACACATGCCAACACACAATCATGACACAACAAATGCAAATCTAGCTTAGACTTACTTCCCAACCAGTCTCAGAAAATCCTCCACACTCACAGGAAAACACCCCCTCTGAAGCTAAATCAAACCCTTGGAGACCCCAGAAAGCACCCCTCATCAGCCTAACCTCAAAAAAGAAGACCCCTCATTAGACCTATTTGACAAACCTACTAATAAGTTTAAATAAACCTTTCATTCTCAAATTAAATACTTCATTTCCTACTACTCAATAACAAACTTTCTTCTAATTATGGTGAGATCTAACTCTACAGTTGATCAAAATTTAACAATCCTAAATTGGAACGCAAATGGGTTGAAAGCATAGCAGCAGTCTTTCAGAGACAGGTTTCTTCTTCCTCTTGTTTTATGTCCATCCCTTCTCCATGCCCTGTCAACATGAATAATAGTGTAAAAAGATACTATACGACATAAAATAACAACTATTAACTAGAAAATAGATGAACAAGTGGGTGAATATTTTAAAATACAAAATATTTTCGAGAGGTAATTATTTTTTTAAAGTTTCATTGGAGCCATCTCAAGATTTAAACAGCTGAGACGAGACTGAGTTAAGAAACATTCGCATCAAGATACACTAAGGTCGGAAATAGCACTTAGAGAGTGGATCATGAACAACTCTCTATTTGAGGGGACAATAGGTACATTCAGAGAAACCATAGAGATCCAGGACTAAAGAGGCACTCGGTTAGAGATATTCACATCTGCTAACCAAACCTTGCACTAAAACAATAACTGTCAAGTTAACAGATATGTAACAAACACAATATTATAAAATGTGGATATTCCTAGATTTGTTTGAGGCCTCTACAATTACAGATGTTACAAAAGAGTCATATTGTGTTGGCTAATATAAAAATTCGTATTCTTAACAACCCTGTAATACTGTCTGGATGCAATACCTATTCTTAGTACATTTCGTGAGTAAATAATCACCTGGAATGTAATCCGAAACTTCACGACTAATAGCTGGAATGAAAAATAAAATTATATAACAAACGACAATAAGCCTGACAGAAGTTCAGAATCGAATGTAATGCTATAGTCGATAGTAATAAAGAGATATTAGGAATATCCATATATCAATGTATATAATAAAAATGAATGGCTAAATTTGCTAAGTGCAAGAGAACGGCTGGACCAATTCGGCTAATTTTTTTTTCAAATATTTGTTGAAGTCCGAGGAAGGTTCTTATGAAGAGAGTTCCTAGCTGTCAACTGGAGGGGGGGGGGGACTTGTAAGGGGAGCTTAAGCATAAAAATTGCTTTAGCGCATTAACGGATGAACGGATTATCATGAAATTTCACATGTACTATTCTTAAAAGTATAGTTAAAAAATAGGCTATGTGGCGTTCCTAAATTTTGAACGGGAGGGGGGGTTGTAAGGGGGGCCTAAATATAAAGATAGTTCTGGCATTAACGGATGCTCGGATTGTCATGGAAGTTTATACAGTGGCTCAAAAAAGTATAGGCAATTTTATTTTTGTAGGTTTTAATCTTATAACAAAATAGAGAACAAAACAAAAAGCTTTTTAAAAGAAAACATTTATTATGAGAAAGACTTGAACAATAGTAGTTTAGAAAAAAAAAACATTGCAACAAATCAATATGGAAAAATGGGAAAAAACAGCATCAAAAAAGTATAGGCAATTGCCTGAAATACCAATTAACTACTTCAATTATAATTATTATTCCAATTTTAAGCAAAATTAATATTTTTTATGCATCCCTTTGGCTTCTATTATGGCATTAAGCCTTCTAGGCATTAAGGAAACTAAATTTGTATTGGTGTCGGTCGATATCTTTTGCCACATCCAGCAGTACTTTTTTGAGCTCATTTTTTGAAGAAATTTTGCTCTTACGGATCGCTGATCCCAGGTGACTTATCGAGCGATTGGTGAAAAGTTAAAATTAAGCTTATTTACTGTCAGAACAATTATTAAAAATTTTGAAAACACTGGGTCTCTTGAAAATAGGAAACGAAGTGGACGCCCAAGGATATTCACAGCCAGGGAAACACGAGAAATCGTAAAAAGGTAAAAAAAATCCATTTATAAGTGGACCAGACTTGGCGTTAGATGTGGCAAATTGTGTAGACAAGTCTTTCTGTGTCCAAACAGTACGAAATGTTCTTCACTAGCCATTATTAGGCTTAATAGTAACACTTTCAGTAATTATAACAGTTTAATACTAAATCAGTTTTATATCACCTGGAGGACAAAAATTACTTACTGTTTGGGTAGCTTCAACAAAAAAACGGTTTTACTGAGACACTAAACAAAACACTTGGCTATTACCTCCACAGTTCAGAAGCAGGGTGGGAAATACAATGAGTAATGACAGGAAAGCAGAAAAACCACTAGGCAGCGCTAAAATCGCATGGGTCCAGGGTACAGTACCTTCCCCTATATACATGTACCCGTCAAATAAGGTAACTAGTAATTTCGCGTAAAGCCCGCATTTACTGAAATGAATACAAAGTTACCAAAGGGTCTAACCGGATAAGAGTGCGAAAACTGCCACCAACGATTTTCGAATGGGCGATTGACCCATTGATTGAAAAAGAAAATATATATATATAAATACGACTTATAGTGAGTAGGCTCGAGCTTGTAGATCCGCACGGGTCCAAGGTCTGGCATACACTGGAGAGGAGTGTTGGGTGATGTCACATACCTATGTTTGAGCAGAACGTTTAAGGATGCTAGGAAAGGGCCTAGCCGGATAAGAGTGCAAAAACTGCCCCAAACGATTTTCGAATGGGCGATTGATCGACAGTTTGCACATGTAAAAAAACATTTTTCCTGAAAATTTCAGCTCCCAACTCCCATTATTCGATGAGAAAAAAAATAAAAAGGCAATTTTGATTTTTTTTTTTTTCTTTCAGGTTGTTGCAAGTATGCAACTGTCGATTTTTTTTTAAGTTCTTATGCTTCAAATACACCTCTATAGTATTTTTTTATTATCTGCCGATTTAAATTAGATTTTTCATCGAATTAAAAAAAAATCCAAAATAGATTTTTTGAATGTTATTTTTGAGTGACAATCACCAAATTTTCACAGAATATGTGTTTTTTATATCCAAATATTCCCTAATTTTTTCAAATTTTTTGGTGTGGTACAACAATGTTAAAAAAAAATAAAAAATAATTGTTTTCGGTTATTTCCGTTTATATCTACGTATATGATATTATGAATTTTTATTAAAATAATGTTGTAAAATATACAAATTTTTTATTTTTGCAAAATACAATATATAGCAGTAATTTTTTGAACGGTTGTTAACAGTAGGTACTATTTTTTTCAACTTAATTTTATGAAGAATGTTTTTTTAATTAGATTTTTGCCGTGGTCGGAAATCGAACCGCCCTAACCGCCTTCACGAGAAATTACTCACTCCCCCCCACTTCCATCTAATCATCATCCATGCAGTTAAGTGATGGAACGCTTCACGTAAAACCTTTCCTTTCATTGCTTCGAACCTCTGAAGTCAACAAATGGAAAATAAATAAAACTCCGTGGGGCTGAACAAGGGTACAGTTTGTATTATAAACATGTTGAACTTCCATTTAGTATTTGTTAGGTCGTGGATGAAGATGGTAGCAATACCGAAAGTGCTCTCACAGATGTGTTACATATTTTGTGAAATAGACAATATTTTTTAAAAAAACCTAAGTTTTTCTTTACATTTTTAAAAATAAATTGACGTTTGTCAGTCTGTGTATATTTATCATTTAGGATAGGAAAGCGAATGGCGCTTCAACTGTTTTTTGGGGTTCAGCAGAAGAGTGGGGATGCAAACCCACAAATAACGTCCTCAGTGCTATCTATCAGAATTTCCTCTGATTGTCATGGTTGACTTTAGTATGTATATATATTTTGTTATATTATGACTAACTTGCTCTCATTTGTCAATTATAAGTTCTATGTTTTCTGTTTTCTTTGTATTAATCTGAATTAAATTTTTGCATTTATCAGCCATAAAAATCATAAATTTTGAAACAGAGGAAATACGTGTAACAATAATCTCAGTGTTGTTATTAAAAATAACATTTTCATTATTTTGTATAAAATTATTATTCATTGATTGAACGTATGTAATATAATAACTCGTGTTATTTTTATACTAATTCAGCATGTAAGAATAATATTTTATAATATATTTTCATTAATATTCTAGAATGTCAGCTACTTCCGGAAAGTGCATCAATTGTGATGCTTTTTTTATGAAATACAACAGGATGTAAAAATATTATTTCTACGCAATTTGATGCGGACGCTACAAAAAAAATTGGGAAAAACGTTACATATTGTGCAATCTGCGTCGTATTTCTTTGAGCAGACCAGTCGAAAATAAAAATACTGATGATTCATCAAAAAAAAGCAGTGAATTTCAACCCTCAATTTCTTTCTCAATCATCTTCAACTACTGTTTCGCCACAATCATCAACAGAAGATCCTTCATTTATATTCAATGAAAGAATGGACAAAGAATTAGAACATGTGGAAATGTCATTTCCCGGAATCATTTCGACTCACAAATACTTATTCCCACGATCGTACAATCTTGTTTGTCATGAGCGTCTCCACATTTCGAACATCTGACTGCACTTTTACAATTCCGATATACATGCCCCCAACGGAGACACTTGTAACATTGTTGGGTTCTTGGTACGTAGGGCATAACTTCACATCTCACATAAAGTATACTAACTACTTCCGGTAAAACCTGTCACGTTAATAAAATCGTCTGGGTGGGAACTAATTGTTTATTTTCCTTCCTAAAAAGTCTATGAGCCCCTACAACACTGCAGTGACGCACAGATCTCTCGATTTTAAGAAGGTTCAATATGTCCTCGTCTGATAGTTCCTGACAAACTCCACGAATAATGCCTTTCTTCTCTAACATAAAATTAGGCGCATAGGCTAGCAAATTATTTACAGTTGTATTACTATTAACAGTTTTGATAAGTAGATTGGCACTTTCGTAATTACTAAGTTCCACCTTCACTCTGTTTCGACCGATAGATTTTATTTGTAAAATATTTTTTTGTACTCCAGGTACGCCCTTATAAATAAGAGAGCCTAAAGCCATTGGATGTAATTTTCCTATATTTTTATCTGTGGATTTCGATTCAATGAAGACATAAAATGGGCCTTCATCAAAATATTCGTATGATCTGGGGTTAAAATGTTTACTATCATCTTTGTTAATATATTTTTCATTTCCTTCTGGTTTGCTATTAGAAATATTCAGCTCCGTATCACATCCATTTACTTCGACCAAACTTACACTCTCCATTTCATCACCCTTGCCAATGTCGGGAGGGATATCCCTCCCATCACTTTCAGAAGTCATTCCAAATTAAAAACTACCAGAAACTACAGTAGTAAGTATCGCAAGAAACCAAAAAATTAAAAATTAAATTACGAAATAACTATATAGAAAAAAAAGAAAATATATATATATAAATACGACTTATAGTGAGTAGGCTCGAGCTTGTAGATCCGCACGGGTCCAAGGTCTGGCATACACTGGAGAGGAGTGTTGGGTGATGTCACATACCCATGTTTGAGCAGTACGTTTAAGGATGCTAGGAAAGGGTCTAGCCGGATAAGAGTGCGAAAACTGCCACAAACGATTTTCGAATGGGCGATTGACCGACAGTTTGCACATGTAAAAAAACATTTTTCCTGAAAATTTCAGCTCCCAACTCCCATTATTCGATGAGAAAAAAAATAAAAAGGCAATTTTGATTTTTTTTTTTTCTTTCAGGTTGTTGCAAGTATGCAACTGTCGATTTTTTTTTTAAGTTCTTATGCTTCAAATACACCTCTATAGTATTTTTTTATTATCTTCCGATTTAAATTCGATTTTTCATCGAATTTTAAAAAATCCAAAATGGATTTTTTGAATGTTATTTTTGAGTGACACTCACCAAATTTTCACAGAATATGTGTTTTTTATATCCAAATATTCCCTAATTTTTTCAAATTTTTTGGTGTGGTGCAACAATGTTAAAAAAAAATAAAAAATAATTGTTTTCGGTTATTTCCGTTTATATCTACGTATATGCTATTATGAATTTTTATTAAAATAATGTTGTAAAATATACATATGTTTTATTTTTGCAAAATACAATATATAGCAGTAATTTTTTGAACGGTTGTTAACAGTAGGTACTATTTTTTTCAACTTAATTTTATGAAGAATGTTTTTTTAATTAGATTTTTGCCGTGGGCGGAAATCGAACCGCCCTAACCTTTTTTTTTTTGTTTTTTTTTTTTTTTTTTTGTTCACGAGGAGGTGAAAATCCCTGACGGACAAAGGAAAGTAGCTTGCTTCCCAATAGTGTGGGAACTGCCTCCACTAAAAACACCACCCCTGCTCCTGGGTGCTTTCATCCCTGTGTGGGACCATAACACCCTCTTCGTCCTCCGTTGAGGAAACCATAGTTGTAGCTTTCAGGAGTGCG
Source organism: Aradus depressus (assembly GCA_963662175.1). Lineage (NCBI taxonomy): Eukaryota > Metazoa > Arthropoda > Insecta > Hemiptera > Aradidae > Aradus > Aradus depressus. Next base: position 45,657,744 of record OY759221.1, on the reverse strand, counting down.
GTGACGCGGAAAGCTCATACCGGGTTAGGACCACCTAGTGTTGTTGACACCGGTGGTCCGCCGAGGCTCGGGGTTAGGAGGCGTTTTTTCGCCTCCTCCACTCCGCTACAAATTGGGTGAATGCCGGGTAACTAAACTCGGTCACCAGTTGCTGCTGGGTCAGTCCCAGGTACGATCCGGTTGAGCGTATCAACGCTGCCCTGGGCCCGTCGTACAATGGACATTCGATGACCACGTGTTCCGCAGTCTCGACGCCACCGCACGCACAGTTCGGGCTGTCTTTTCTTTTGAAAAAGAAAAGCTTAGCGTTGAAGTCGCCATGACCAGTTAGTAACTGGGACGTCCAATGGTCCGGCTGGACCCATGTCGCTGCGAGTCGTGCCCGCACATCCGGGAAGAAGGCGTGTGTCGTTCGGCCATCCGATGAATGCGTCCAGCGTCGCTGCGATCTGGACATTATCCACTCCTGAACAATGTCCCTGCAGCGCTCTGGTCTGCCATCGCCCTGCATTTCCGCCGCTAGTGCCGCGCACAGGGGCCCATCAACATCCTGTCCCAGAGGCAGATTGCGTCTACAATAGTACGAGGCTACGGCTCCGTCCAAGACCAAGTCTATGGGCGGGGCCGCGGCCAGCACCTGCAGCGCAGCCGTAGAGACGGTGCGATAGGCCCTCGTCACCCGCAGCAGTGCGGATCGCTGGGCCTGCTGAATAATTCCGCGTTGCTGCTTAGTGGGGCGTTGCCACCACCCAGCAGCCGCGTATCTAGCTACTGCCTCGAAAACCCCCGTGTAGATTGCTCTACACGCTGGGTATCCGAGGCCCCAGGTGGCCCTGGCTAAGCAGCTCAGGGCGTTAAAGGTGGCATTGGTCCTGTCCTTAATGCCAACAACATGTGGAGTTACATTGAGGCCCCGGCTTAACCTAACACCTAGGTACGTTACGACCTCCGGGCACTCAATGCGCATCCCCTGGATTCTGACCAAGAGTGGATGGCGCGCGTCCACTCTCCCTCTCATAAGCAAGGCCTGGGTCTTGCTTGGTGAGAGTGAGAGTTTGTTGCTGCTGCACCAGTCCCCTATATAATCTATAGCTGCCTGGGCGTGTCTGGTTAGAGCGGCTCGGCTATCTGCGTGCACCGTGACCACTAGGTCGTCGACATAGGCTATTGCCTTATATCCCAAGCCTCGAGTTCACGGAGCAGTCCGTCAAAGAGTATGTTCCACAGAGCCGGTCCTAGGATCGACCCTTGTGGGCAGCCTCTTGTGATATCCACTGATGAGCTCGAGTACAGATTGCTTATGGACGCTGATCTGTCGCTCAAGAAGCTCGCGATTAGGCCGAATATATTTCTCGGCGTTCCCATTTCATGTAGCTTCATCAGTATGGCCGGCCACCAGGCGCAGTCGAGCGCTGCGGCTATGTCGAAGAAGACGCAGAGGGCATACTTGTCCCTGCGCTCCTCCACATCCGCCCTCAGCGTCCGGAGTGCATCCTCCGTGGAACGACCCCTGGAACAGCCAAACTGTCGCTGGGACACCGAGGCACATACACGGTCCCGTATAGTAAGGAGGACGAGGGCCTCCAGCACCTTACCAAAAATAGGCAACAGGCTGATTGGTCTGAAACTCCCCGCCCGGGTTGGGTCCCTATCCCCAGGCTTGGCAAACGTGCAGACAATGGCATGTTTCCAAGCCCTAGGAAAGTGGCCCAACCTAAGGCAGGTGTTGTACAGATACAAAAGGTCCCGCCCGATGATCGGGAGCGCTTTTTTGATCATGGCGGCGTCAATGAGGTCTCCCCCAGGGGCTCCGCCATTCTTCTGCCTCCCGATCGCCAGGTCGAGATCTATGCTGTCCCAATCAGGTGCATCTTCTGTGTTCGGCAAAGCGCGGGATGCTAACCTTACCGCTGCTTGTTCAGGGGTATCCTCGTCCGGGTTGTCCGCCGGGAAGGCCTCCCTCAGGTACATTCCTCCGGCCTCCTCGAGGGACGTCGCGTATACGTCACCGACCCTGATTGCAGCCATCGGAATGACCGATCTGAGCCTGCCGACAGCCACCCGGTAGGGGATCCCCCAAGGATTTCTCTGGCTCTCGTCCTCCACGAACTTACGCCAACTCACTCTCTTCGCCGACTGAACCAGCTTCCCATAAGCCCTGTCCTGGTGCCTAAACTCTTCCCTCCGCATCAAACGCAGCAGGGGGTCTCGGCATCGCTGGTATCTCCTCCTGCAACGATTAACAGCCCTCTTGGCAAGGGTGAGGGCCTCGTTCCACCATGGAACACTCCGAACCCGACTGACCCTCTTGGGGATGGTGCCGTCTGCCGCACTCAGCATTATATTGCTGAGCTGGCCTACGCCCTCCTCAATCTGGTCAATCGGGTCGGCTGAGTTGAGGCCCTCCCATTCTGCGTCGCAGGAGAAGGCTGCCACCGACGTCACAAAGGCGTCGGTTATTGGTTTGCGAGTCGCAAACCGCGGATCCCTAGGCCTGGCTGCCGGCCGGTGGGCGTCGGAAAGCACCATATCCAGCACCATATGGTCACTGGACGTGATATCCCGTACACTCCACCCGCCAACTGCCGGGTATAGCCCGCTCGACACCAGCGTGACATCGATGTGAGACTCCCCACGCGCACCCCGAAAGGTTGGCGGCGACTGCTGGCCATTAACTATGCACAAGTCATGGCGGGCTATCAGCTCGTGTAGTCTATCACCCCGGCGATCGGTACGAACCGACCCCCAGGCGACCGACCAAGAGTTGGAGTCCGCCATGATCACCACATTACTCCCAGCCAGGGCGCTCAAGACACCGTCCAGGTGGCCCAACTGTCGCTCAATGTTCTCAGACGGAGGGAAGTATCCGCTGATCACATTGCAGCATATGTTCGCCGACCTGACATTGGCCACAACAACATGACTAGTGGACATGTGCTGCAGAACCATCACATCCACTTGCGGGCTAGTGACAACGATTGCGGCCATGGGCCCGGTCACGATCCTGTAGCCCGTGCCTAGGCCCGCCACAACGCCTCTAACGCAATAGGGCTCCTGAAGGGCCAGGATTGAAACGTCCCCTTCGGGAATCAGGGTGCGCAGTTCGTCTGCTACAATTCGGCGCCTGTGCATGTTAAGTTGCCACAGGCGTAGGTCTCCGACACTTCTATGCGCCATAGTCTGTCCGGGAGACCAGCGCCTCCAGAGCCTTTATATAGGCTGGGCACCCCTCGCTGTCCGCCCTATGAGGGCGGGCTTTCGTTCCGCAATTTTTACATCGCGGGGGATCGCCCTTACTCGGGCAGGCAGCGGCGTCATGCCCTGTGGCAGCGCACCATGCGCACGCCACATTCCTGTTGCAGCCCTTCTCCGGGTGGCCGAACTCTAGGCACCTCCTGCATCTCGTGATGTCGAGGCAGTCGCCAACCCGGCAGGAATGCCAGCCCACCGTGATTCGTCCCGCCTCCAGTAGGGCAGTCCTGGTGGCCGGCGTCACCTCAGCCACCCAATGTACATGAGGTTGGCCTCTTGGGCCTTTCTTGTACAAGAGTTTGGGGGGGTCCATATCGGGATATTGTTCCCTGCACCTCCTCTCAAACTGCTCTCCTGTCCAGTCCGCTGGGACAAACCTAATTTGCATGCGAGGGTTTCTCCCGCCAACCACCGCTGCCCCAAGTCCTGCCTCCCTTAGTGCCAGGCTGGTGGTTAGCGCCTGGAGTTCTGCTTGGGTTGAGACCTCCAGGAGAAGGCCCCCCCTCCTTGCTGTTCGGGTGGCCAACACGTTGACCCCTAAGGCTTTAGGGGTCAGCTTATTAAAGGCCTCGGTTGAGTGCCCTTCCATAGGGGCCACCACGGCCACGAATCTCTGCTTTTTAGCGGGATCTGGTGGGGCGGCCCTTATCTTTTCCAAGATGGCTCTCTTGGTCTGCCACTTTTCTGCTGGCCGGGCGGCCCGTTGGGATGGGGCGGTTGGAGGGGCTAACTGTTTTGCCCTACTCCTTTTCGCCCTCTTGCCCACCACCTCCGTCCAGGCTGCGGGGTCGGCTGGCACTTGCCCCGCTACCACCGAGGCCGAGGGTGAGGTCGATTGGGGTGGCGGGGGGGGGGTCCCGGGAGGGGTTCACTATATTAGTTACCCCCTCCTTTGGGTTTTTGGTCCCCTTCGGCGGTTGAATTGCGGACTGGGCTGGCTTAGCGGCCCGCTGGCCCAAGCTGAGGGAGGGCGGTGGGGCTTCCTCGCCACTGCGGACGCGCTCCTGGGCTGGGGGAGGAGGGGGGGGCAGAATCTGACGCCGCTCGATAGCGGCCAGAGTAGCCTCTATCCTTTCCAGTCTAACTTCTGTGATAGACTGGGATGGGACCATGGTTTCGCAAGGGAGGGCCTCTTCTAAGTCCGTTAGGACCACTGACAGCTTACCCAAATAGGTAAGCAATTTGTCCCTGGCTGGCTCCTCCAAATCCTGGACTTCCGACCAATCAGAGATGTTGCTCCCGATTTTACGGGCGGTGCGGAGCCGCCTAAGAAAAACACCCCGCGAATCCGCGGGGGGTGGGTATGGACCCTCGCCGCGCGGGGCGGGCGACTGCTGGGGGGGACCGGGCGTAGGGGGGGCCACTACGGTGGCCCGCTGGCCACGCGGTGCGGGCGACGGCTGCGAAGGACCTGTGGGGAGGGGTGGAAGTGCTGCCTTCGCGACCCGTTGGTCGCGCGGCGCCGGCGATGATTGGGTGGGGATTGATGGGGGGGGAGCTACATTGGCCCGTGTGGCCTTGGCTCGAGAAGGCTCGCTACCTGCGGGGGGGTGAGGGGTGACCCTTCCTCTACCTGACCGGAGCCCTCCGGCAGGGTACATCTCGAAAAAAGACGAATAACTCAGTATATTAATTATATAGAGTTGAAAATTGAGGAAAGGCCTATTTACACGCGATTTGATCGCCTACACACAACACTAATGCAGTACTACATGACGCACTAGCAGAGGTGGAAAAACAAAGAGAAAACGAGACTGAATTGAAGATAACCTGTGAGGAAAATGCAAAAGCTGCGCCAATAATTATTTTAATTGTTAATATTGTTGTTTATTCTCGTGCGACCTGTGATTAATAAAACTACCACTTACTTGGTGTCCTTATTTATCTGCAGCCGGTGAGAAGGCGGGGAGTAGAGCTAGAGACCTAGGTACGTCTTCACCCTTCGGAGGTTGGGTAGAGGAGGAGGCAACAGTTGAAGTGGCGAACCGCCCTAACCGCCTTCACGAGAAATTGCGCACTACTCAATAATTATTATTCACATAATAATAATAATAATATTATTCATTCCTTTCTTATCCCTCCCCCCACTTCCATCTAATCATCATCCATGCAGTTAAGTGATGGAACGCTTCACGTAAAACCTTTCCTTTCATTGCTTCGAAACTCTGAAGTCGACAAATGGAAAATAAATAAATAAATTAAGAATAACATTTTCATTTTCCGAATAATAAAATTATTATTCATTGATTGAACGTATGTAATATAATAACTCGTGTTATTTTTATACTAATTCAGCGTTAAGAAAATTATTTTATAATATATTTTCATTAATATTTTAGAATGTCAGCTACTTCCGGAAAGTGCATCAATTGTGTTGTTTTTTAAGAAAAACAACAGGATGTAAAAAATTATCTCTTCGCAATTTGATGCAGACGCTTTAGCAAAAAAAAGTGGGAATAAAAAAAAATCGACAGTTGCATACTTGCAACAACCGGAAAGAAAAAAAAAATCAAAATTGCCTTTTTATTTTTTTTCTCATCGCATAATGGGAGTTGGGAGCTGAAATTTTCAGGAAAAATGTTTTTTTACATGTGCAAACTGTCGGTTAATCGCCCATTCGAAAATCGTTGGGGGCAGTTTTCGCACTCTTATCCGGCTAGACCCTTTACCTGCATTTTTACGACATTTTAAGTTACAGAGTTTGATGCACAGGTTATAATAGTCTGTCTTTAGTTTCTTTGCACTTTAAATGAAATAGACGACGATAAAAAAACTAGAATTTTATAGGGCCACTTCTGGTGGATAAGGTCTGACATAAATGTCGGAAATGCAAGTGAAACTAGATTTTTAATTAATTATATTATATGCTGGCTTTTACTTGAAGCTGAGGAAAAACATCGAGAGGACGAGAATAATATCGCAGATACGGCTGTCTAGAGAAAGTCTGGCTAGAGTGTCCTACCTGTTGAGCAGGGAGGACAGCTGAGATGTCTGTAACGGAGACCGAGCTGGCGTCATCCACCACTTCCAGCCTTCAGCCAATTAAGAAAAAAGTAACCGGGAGAAACACATCTTTAAGTCGAACCTCGATAAGTCGAAAACCTCAAAAACTCGAAAAAAAGTTTTGTTCCTCTCCCTTCAAGCCACAAAACCTCCATTACTCGAAATCTCAACCCTCCATTAGTCGAAATAATCAGTGAGTCCCTACAAGCCATTTTGGTACATATTTTGCCTCTATAACTCGAAAAAATAAATTGAACCTCTGTATCTCGAACATAGCAATGTTATATTTTAGAACCTTTACAACTCGATTATTTGAAACTTATTACCTCTATAGCTCGAAGAAAAATAAGTTACCGACTTTAAGAATTTGCCGACAATGTACACCATTGTTTCTTAGAAAACAATTTAGGAGTATACAATAAATAGGATTACCAATTATCTAAAGCAAAAAAAAATTATTGACTTTTTTTAATACCTACATATATTATGTATTTTTTATTTTAAGGATGTTTTGAAATAATGTTGATTTATAATAAATATAAATATGTTTGTTACCTCTTTAACTTGAATTTTTATTTATTTCACCTCTCTAACTCAAAATTAGTTAGAATTAATGTTAACCTCCACAAGTCGAATCAAAATCCGCCTGTCGAAATCCTCCATAAGTCGAAAAGTCTATAACTCAAATTTTTTGGCGTCTCCCTTGATGTTCGACTTATAGAGGTTCTATTGTATAAAGGTTTATGTAAGTTAACTGTTGAATATTAGAGCAAACGATGGACTGGTGTTGGAGGGGGAGCGAAAAGTTAATTGATTAATTCGTTCCGGGGAAGTAAATTGTCTGTGATTGACCGTCGACTTTGTTTTCTTTACATGAAAAATATTTTTCAATTGAAATAAATGATAGAAATAACTTAAAGAATTGAATGATTGGCAGGAAACACGTTGTATGTTACAAACTGATGGTTATTGTAAACACACGGCTAATCCCTCTCTGAGTCTCATACTCAGGCCCTTTCCTTTGCAAAGGCATGGATGGCATACTTTGAAGTCACAAGTTAACATATCCGAAATTAATTTAGAGAGAGATTTAGGGAAAAACAATAAAAAAATAAACCATTTTAAATTTTTATAAAACTAATATATTTAACATAATAAATATGGATTAATCTCAAAAATGAGTATAAAATTGTCAAACCCCTTATGACGTCATATTATTTATTACTTTTTAAATTAATTACATTTCCTTTTAAATTGTTTCTCTCACTAATTTTATTACACTCCTTCACCACTGTTCACTTCATACAAATAAAAATATATCCAAATTTCAAATTTTTTTTTGATAAATTATTTTTAAAAAACAGAGCACAAGCCCGACTGAAGTTGATCAAATTCTGCCCTCCCATGTTTCTTATTATCTTTTGTTATTATAAATTATATTTTGTTATTATAAATTACATTATATTTTGTTATTATAAATTATATTATTTGTCATCAATAATAATGTCTGATTTAATTTAAATTGCTTTGATTGAATAAATCGACTCTGTTTAGTCAACAAGGTACATAATGTAAACACACGGCTAGTCCCTCTCTGAGTCTGATACTCAGTCCCAGTCAGTCCCATGATATACAGCCAGTAACAAAAATGTTCGGACGGTTTGATTTTTCAATAAAAAATTATAATAATTAAATGCAAAAATAATAAAAAAATAATTTAAAAAAATAATTAGAGCCATTTTTCAATCAAGAATAAGAATTCAAATGTGGGCTAGGATAAAGAAAAAATCAGCTTTGATTAGAACAAATAAATATTTTAATTTAATAAATTTTATAACAAGTAATGTAGGTAACAAAAATTTTCGGACAAAAATGTAAACAACTATAAATAAATTCAATGTTTTTTTTACGATTTCACAAATTCAAAAACCATAATTTTAATTAATATTTGGTTGAGTACCCTTTTTCTGTAAAAACATCTATCATTGTTTTCCAACATCTTTCATTCGATCCGGCATTGATGAAACTAATTTTTTGGTAAAATTTGGAGATATTTTTAATAGAACAAACCGCAATAATAAAATATTCTTGTATCTTGTAACTCTTCACAACATAAAAAGAAATCTCAGGTCATGTAATGTCAGAAAACTAGATTTTTGTGATATGACGTTGGAAGAGAGCGACAGCAGCGCTGACCCTCGGCAGAAACCGTCCCTTCCCCCTACTCCCCCCTGACCCTCCACCTTCCCTCTAAAGAAACTAAGTACCCATTTTTTCTAATTTAAACGTTTTTTCTCCGATATTTCGACAAATAAATGTTTCCAGATCATGTCCGTTTACTTCCATGTAATATATGTATACATATACTATTACTTTACTTTTGTTTACTTCCCTATACATATAATATATGTATACATAATAATATGTACTAAAAATTTTGTAATCGTGTGAACATCAGAGATCAATTGCATGCGTGTGTTTATGTGAGAGCTCAAACGCTTTGACCTGACATCGTACAGGCTCGGGACCATCGCTTAACATCCCATCCGAAGGACGGAGTGCTTAAGTTTATTTTACCTCGCAGATGAATGACATTACTCCAAAAAATTTCTGAATGATTCTGGAACTCTTTTGCGAAGCTCAATCTTTTTTTTATATTTTTTTCACTCACAAACGGTTTTTGGTACTCTCCCATTATATCCTGCTTCTTTTAGAATTCTTCGAACATTTTGTGGGTGAACTTTCTTTCCCGTTTCTCTGTATACCTCGGCGACGATCTGAGGTGCACTCCTCGAGGGCTTGTTTTTAATTTTCCGGACAACGCTACACCTTTCTCGGTCGTTTAATACTCTTGCACGGCCAGAGGAAGATTTCAAGTCTATCCGATCCTCGTGCTTATACCTTCGAATTACATCGGCTACGGTGCTTTTACTCCGGCCTACCATACCACCGATTTTGCGGACACTTAATCCTTTTTCATAATTAAAAATTATTATCTGTTGAACTTCAAAAGATGTTCGACCCATCTTGACAGCAGGAAATACAAATAACTACTGAATGCAGTAATAGAAGTATATAAACACACTTCATTTGTTCGGTATTAGCGGTTGGTTGAGAAGGGATTAAAGATCATGATCAGAGTCGCATTTGTTTACAAAACAAACAACAGGTGTCCAGAAAATTTTGTTACGTGAATTTCTTGTCTTCAATTATTAATGCAAAAGTTCCTATTAGCTGTAAATGTTTAATTGATTGTTTTACGGAGTTTTGAAATGATTGATGATCTCGAAATTTAAAACTTTGCTTGAATTAAATATTTTGCCATATAACTATGTGTAACTGCAAAAGAAAAACAAAATTATAAATTGTCCGAAAATTTTTGTTACTGATTGTAGTTGCCTGTGAGTGGACCTATTTAAAGTTTTTATTTATTGCCGTATTTTATTACGGCCCTCCTTCTTTTTTTTTGGTTTTCTCGAACTCCTTTTTTTGAACTTGCTATCTGCCAGTGTCCCCGTTCAGCTTGGTCTTCGTTCGTCCAACGAGCTTCGTTCTTCTGATCTCACCGTTCTTCGGGTTCCATCATCCTTCGAAGATCATCATTTTTGTTTGTATTTTAATTTCACTATTTTCACCACACTGTTGTTGTCAACACAAGGAAATTTATCATTTTTAACGTGAGCTCACGTTAATATTTTCAGTTTTAATTACATATGGGGTATTCAAACATTGTTTCTTACGGAACTACTTTCGATGTACCAAGTCCACAGTCGATTATATTTTTTATTATATTACTTTCAGTGATTATTTTTTAACAATATAAATTTATATATAGATACCTTTCTTTTTGTTTTAAGAATTGATATTCTGTTTGTTTTTATTATAGATCCGATATGTCCGATAATATATAATAATTATTTACCCAATTTTTTTTTACATGTTTTGATAAGAATTTATTTTTAAACTCAAGTTAATTTTTAGTTTAGTTTTGATTTACAAGATCTATTCTTTTTTTGCGTCATTGAATATACATATACCTATATATATTTTTTACATTGTTCTCCGTATTATAATATTATTATTTTGTTCCCCTTTATTTTTGTTCTCCGTTTCCCTATCATGTGCTTGTCCAATAATTAGGAAGCTCCGGCGAAATTAAATTTTTTTTTAGGATTTCCCTATTCCTTTTGAATAGGGAGCCTTGAACTATTCATCTACTCTTCAATTCCTAAATGTTGCCTAAAGCCTCGTTTATACGAGGCCAGTAGGGAGACAAGTAACTTGCTCCGTCTGAACAGTCACTTGTAGATTGTTTGGTGGCCAAGTCAACTTGGCGTGCAACTTGTCAGGCAAGGCAAGTTAATTGGCCGGGGTTCTATTTTGGGCCAGCTTGCCTTCCCCCTCCACTGCGAGCAAGTAACCTGCCTGACAAGGGCAACTGTACCTGCTCAGTGTAAACAACTACTTGGTCAGTCTGCCAGCATCATTCGGCAAGTGTCATCAGTTCTGTGTATTTGTGTGATTCTTATCTATTTATCGTCATTTGAATTTAGTTTACGTTTACTTTCATTCAATAAAAAAGTGTAAGATGTCGCATCTCAAGTGGAATGAACAGATGACAAGTTTCACTTTTGAACATATGGTTTCTCTCATCACAGTATCACGCCTTTGTATCTCATTTCTAATGAGACAGTGCAATTCATCAAACAAATCTGGCGTTATTCTCAGTAACGCCTTGTATTCACTTGGGTCTTCCGAACGAAGTTCTTTCAACAGCATTGCCGATCCTCCATGGGTAGCTCTTCTACCGATCCATCCTCTTTGCCATACCTTCTGATTATTACACCGTTCAAGATAACTTTCGATTTCCTCCTCAAGATAAGTACTTAACACTCCCGAAACATCTTTAATTGCCCTTTTACAGCGCTTCTTCCTTTCCACCTTTCCCATTTTACACACCCAACTTGGCACTTAACTTGCAACTGACTGAAACACGTGTGGAACACAACTTGCCATTGCACTGCCAGACTCTACTTGGAGGAAGTAACTTGGACCAAGTTACTTTCCTCCCAACTGGCCTCGTGTAAACGAGGCTTAACGACGTTAAAATGGGTCAAGCAGACATTTTTACTTTCCCAGCTTTACCAAGTAGGTATAGAGGAAGTTATGTAATCGGTCTCATGTTCCATGTTCTCCATAGAAACTTCATGCCCCCCCCCCCCCCCCCCCTCATACCAAAAATGAAAAACGTCGTCAGTGAATTATCGGCAATGTCCTTCCCGAACACGAATTATTCAATTATGGTTTCGCTCTCCCTCCAAAACCAATCGTCTATTGTGACTAAAATTCAATAGTTTACTTACATATAGGTTTGTGAATCCTCTTATTAAATTTTGTGTCGATACATTCATTACATTGGCAGTTGTTAGAGTTTTTGTTTTTCTTTTTTGGATTCAAATGTGAAAACTCAACTTCGAATTCCTGATCGGTTACATAATTTCTTCTAGACTTCGTATAACTGGGAAAGTACCTAGTATGAAACTTTAATTAAATAAATATAAAAACAACTTGCTATTGAATGAGAAATGATACAAAATTTAAAAAAAAATCAAAATGAAACGTTTCTCAATTGAAACAAAAATCATTTCCAACTCACTTTAAAACTGTATTTGGTTACGAAATGAAGATATATGAAAAAATACACTCCAAATATCCAAGGAGAAACGATAACGCTGAAGTTTGAATTTGAAGGATCCCGTATTCTACATTCCTTCTTTGTCTGTTTTGGTTAAATGCAACCAGAACAAATCGTCTCCTTCACTTATGCTTGTATATCATCTTATCTGGTTGAAGCCTCTATTTCCGCATTAATGACTAAAATTAAAGACTAAAAACGCTTTATCGAAACTTAAACGTTAAGTTTCTGCTCTCCTGCTAAACTCTCGAAATCTTTATTTGCTGGAACATACCTTCAGTTGTTTCTCTTTTGAGGGTCTTTGAACCCCCGCATTTGTGACTCACATGTCAGTTTTCGCTCTCCCTCTAAATCTTCAGTTTCTTTATTTGGTGGACTATTGGCTTCTGTTTTTGCACTTTTGACGGTTCTCCGATCTGTGATATTGAGGCTAAACTCCTCCTGGCTCCTACCTCATTTGAGGGTTCCAAACCCTGTCCAGAACCTTTCTCCAGGTCTGAAATCGTGGGTGAATCCGAGGCTGGGTCTGGAAGTGTGGGCCCGGATTCTTGTCTGGAATCTATATGCTAGCTTAACATTTTTGGTTATATTTGTTTACTAGCATAAATATGGACATGGGGTGCCCTCAGATTTCCCAGCCATTACTGGGGGGATGTGCACAATGATGCGCCTTTACGGCTAGCCGGAAGCTGTGCTTACAAGAAAACATTAATAACAAGAAACACTTTATTAGAAACTGCAATGTTTTGTTATTAATTTGCTTATAATTATTTATTAAAAACTTTTGAAAGATTTTCTCTCTCTTCTTTCTTTCAAAAAAAGAAACAGCTCAACAACTCTTGATTAAGACTATTGAAGGGGGGGGGGAAGGTGAAAGTGACATCACTTTAAAGGCAATTGCAACTTTTAGTATGTCTCTAAAATCATGTAATTTAATTAGAAGTAGTAACTTTAATTTGTCTCTTTGAAAGTACTTGCCATAATATTTTTTGCGATTAAACGGTTCGTTGCATCTTCGTCATTCTTGACAACACTGGTTTGAAACCTAGTAGAAACCTTCCCAGTAAAGTGCGCTCTTATTCTTCGGTTTTGATTTGCGTCAATGTTATTTGATCCAAAAACGTTGTTCTTACGTTTTTGTTAATTGATTAGAGGACTGGTTATGAGAAACTGCCTTTTTGATACTATATCTGATAATTTTATAAAGCGTATGAGATTACTATTAAATTCTAGCTTCTTGTTATGGGCAGTTATTCCCTAAACAGTGTTTTCATTTGAAGTATCTAATTTCAATGTTTATTTAGAAACTTCATGTAGACAAATTATGCTAGATATTAATTCCATACTTAATATTCTGTCTGATTTAGGTTAATATGAATTTTGACGTTGTAATCCCAGTGTAAAAAGAAGACCTTCTAAATGTTGAACACGGGCAGTCAAACTGGAATTAGACGATGCCTGGGGAAAAATAAAAGGTGAGCTGATCCATATATTTCTTTCTAATATTCAGTTTTTCTGTTAGGCTTAAATTAGTTTTTGCGATAAGCCTAAATCATGATGAAGTTATCTACCCAATGATGGTTATTCTCACTACATTTCATCGGATTTCCATTAATAGAGTTATTCAGTAAAAATTGCCTCATACTCAAGTAAAACTCAATGTAATTAATAAATAAATTTTGGCAATGGTCACTTTGTCGGTACGTTTTAGCCAGGATAAACTTTTTATCATAAGACTAAAATATAAATGGTATATTGGATATTATGATTGACATAAATATTTAGATACGAAAAAATAAGTTTTTTAAATGTCTGAATGAGCGAAATCTCTGACCAATGTGTAAAAAATAAATATATTTGGGAGAACTTAAGGCCTAGAAAGTGTTGATTATCAACCACATTTTACTATTATTTACCATATTGGACTATAAATCTCCTTAGATATGAGTACAACTTCATAATATTGGTATAGATAATAAGTGTTGTTTGTTAGGGTTATTAGATTTGCGGCGTCACATCCATGACTCTCTCTAGAGAGGACTCTGTCTCCAAGCAGCTCACGTTGAATACACTCAAAATGAATATCTACTCTTTGTCAATGTTCATCAAAACCTATGAGGACAAACTGACTGCATATTCGGACAACTTCATTGGAGACACCAAGGTAAATATATCTCATTTCAGTTTAATAATTTATGTAATTACGGTCATTCAAATGTCACATCTAACGGTGTAATTCTAAAAAAAATCTCTCAAAAGGGAAATTTTTCCGGAGACTATTTTTATTTTTTAAGAATGGTAATGAAATTTAAAAAACACTTTTGTAGATTCTCGATTTATTTCAAATCTGTAGAAGGAATCTGGAGGGGAGAAGTTTCTCTCGAATTGAAGAATTGATGGTCGAAAATAATTGAAGGCGTTTTCCCTTGCGGAAACATAACTCATCTGGTGAGGTCGGTCATCTTAGTGAATGTTCCCATGTTTTATATCACAAAATCTCTTTAAAAAACGTTTCTCTTGAGTTAGTACACTAAAGACTATGTTCTTATTCATTTTGTAAGTAAGTCTTCCAGAGAGGATGGTAGACTGGAGCTATAGCAAGCAGTCTGCTTTCTGTACCCTCTGTGGGATAGTGGAGGAGAACCTAGATCGGCTGTGGGTGCCTCCCATCGCAGAGCAGACCTTCGTATGTTGAGTTATACCTTTCAAACATTACATTAGTTTGTCACAAATAGTTGGAGCTCTAGCAGGCAGTCTGCATTCTGTACGCTCTGTGGGATAGTGGAGGAGAACCTAGATCGGCTGTGGGAGCCTCACATCGCAGAGCAGACCTCTGTATGATGAGTTGTACCTTTCAAACATTACATTAGTTTGTTACAAATAGTTGGAGCTCTAGTCTCCAGAGCGGACCAAAATACCTGTGTACAGCGGGAGCTGCACTGAGGAAGTAAAGTCTAAAGAAAATAGTAAGGCAGAGCGCACCAAAATACCTGTGTACAGCGGGAGCTGGAATGAGGAAGTAAAGTCTAAAGAAAATAGTAAGGCAGAGCGCACCAAAATACCTGTGTACAGCGGGAGCTGGACTGAGGAAGTAAAGTCTAAAGAAAATAGTAAGGCAGAGCGCACCAAAATACCTGTGTACAGCGGGAGCTGGACTGAGGAAGTAAAGTCTAAAGAAAATAGTAAGGCAGAGCGCACCAAAATACCTGTGTACAGCGGGAGCTGGACTGATACTGTACCTTTGTATATGTTTGTATTTAGTTTCGGTTTAGATATAATATTTTAATTTGTTTAGGTGTATATAATATAAAGGTTATTGATGGTTTAGTCACAGTTGTAATGTTCATACCCCATACTCAAATCTAGCATACATCAACTCATTAATAATGTACGAGTATATATGTCAATACAGACCCTGGAGAAGGCACATTCAGTGCAGAAAGTTTGACAGAAATTCTACAAGTTTGTTTTCATCTACCACAAGCCTCATCTCGTCCTTCCTATTGCATCGTTGGTCAATCCTTCCTTAAACAATAAAACAATTTACCTCTTTCTCAAAATATTTAACAATAAATCACTAAATATAAAAATTGTCTTCACTTATATTATAAGTATTGTTCTTTTTATTTTTTCTCCAAGTTTGCTTCCTTAATATGCCGATTTAAACCGAATAGGGCTACACTAAAGGATTATGTTACCGAACACAATAAATATTTGAATATATAAAACTATTAACTAACTAATAACCGAACATCAGTTCTAGTGAATGGAAGAAAGTATGTGACTTCTATCTTGAATGTGAGAAGCATAAAGAAAACTTAATGTATTATTGATATTGTCTTAGAAGTGGTAATTCCATGATCATTTTGTGTTCTGGAATCCTCGAGCAGCGATATATCTGAAGAACTTAATGACTTGGATTTCTTTACCTCAGCTCTTAGATAAACCGAGCTACTTGTTGTTATATATATATATATATATATATATCTATACAGGATTGTTGGAGTGAACATCGGTGTATCTCCTGCACTAACTCTATATTTGAAGTTCAGAAATGCTTGTCTCAGGTCAGTCCAAGCTGCAGGCATATTTATGGATAGCGTGTTGCATTACTTTTATTATACAAAAATAATTGTAGTAGACGCCTCCTTAATTTTTGCCAAGGAATCTTTATTTTCTTTCAAGTTTTAGGTATACAGGATCTGGAACCTAACTTTGGTATTTCAAATGAGATTACATGTTCTTCTTGATGAATACTGAAACTAGAGTCTCTATAATTAAAAAAGATCTTTGAACGAGCACTCCCTTGCATAAACTCAAGAGACATTAAATTTTCAAGTTTCACAACTAAATCAACATTTTTCCTATCAGCATTTTTTTTAACATTCATTTTGATTCCGTAAAGTAATTTAGTTATAAGAGTCGATTTTAGTTCAATCAAAAAACAATAAATTCTGTAGTTCGGGACAGCTTACCGATTAAAAATATAATTTTCAACGCCGTTAACGGTAGAAGAAGGGATGGGAAGGTCACTTTGTCAAACTTCAACATTCAATATCTCAGCGCGCGTCCAACAGATTGCTCTCGAGCAAACTCATATATCGTTGAAAAAAGTATAGTTTCAGGCCTCATTAAGAAGTATATATGGTCACATTTGAAATAAATAAGTTTATTTCGAGATCACATTTATCTGGTGCTTGAAAAAGAAGTAAGGAGAGATCCAAAACAAATACTTTTGTAAAAAGCAGTGATCCTTTGAGAATGTTTCACCCCGAGCATGAATAGGCTTATAGCTTGGGCTGGCCTTGGGCAAACATTTGTGAACATCTTCAAATTAAAGAGCACTTGATGCAGAGAATACACGACATTTCATCATACAAACGACCGATATCCACTCCAACAGCCCTTCATCAGAAACATCACAAACAAAGATCCCTATATAAGTGTGCTAACTGACACGATAAATGTTTAGGAACCGGAAACAATGCATTTCAGTGTTAATTTTTTATTTAGAATTTAGATCTTGATTGAAAATTGATTCTTACATATTTTAAAAATTGTATAATATTATTTTTTTATTTGTTTTAAATATATGAAGCCAATTATTTTTAAAAATGGTTTATTAATATGAAATAGCTCCCCCCTAATCCTGACCTGTGCTGCTCACACTTCATAACTTACAGATCCTCTGGACACACATCTTAGCACATCAGTTATTGTACTTTATTAAGTTAGTATCAATTAACATGGATAATTATTTCTCATAACGAACTTTTGTCTAGACATCCATGTTTATGTCCGCCTAGATTCAAAGAGGAGGTTAAAATTCTTAACAATCCATTCGAAACTTGGAAGAAATTCTGCAATAAGAAACTGGAAAATGGTACCTATATTTATAAATGGCTTGAGTACAAAAAAGTAACTTATTTAATATAAAATATATATTACCACATACCACTTTTTTTAATAGCAAAGTTTTATATAGCCACACAATTGAGAAGTTTTTATAATACACTTTTCATCCATTATTTTTTTATATAATAATTCAAATAATCTGAAATACCTATACTTCCTTTGAACCCTTTGCTCTCCTTACTCAATTGTATTATTAGAATAACATTTTTGACAACAAAAATATTTTATTGAACCTTTCATATATGATAGTGTTTTGAAAGAATTTAAATTTTCAATTCTTAATTTAACAGACATCCTTTCCTTGGGAGGAAGAATAGGTTAGATAGAATATTTCGACATTCACACAACAGTATGTATCAGAATAAAGTGACTTTAGGTAACGTAAGGTATGGCAAACATCTGATTAATTTACATTTCAAGAACTTCACAACGACCACCTCTAGAGACCTGTGAAGGGACATGTCTGATATATTGACACACGATCGTGTATGTGGATTCAGAACTTCATAAACAGACAAGACACCAACTGATTGCCTCTTTCAAATGCACATGTTCTGTAGTTTGTTTGTAGATTAACTCTGCTTTGGCTTTTACATTGCATTCTTAGTCTCAAATTTGTTTCTTCTGTTTCTCATTCATTTCTGTTAAATCTTCATCCTTCATTTCTTTGGTAACTTGAAGGGTGTCGGGAGAAAACAAGGATGTCTATTCGTTATCAGTTTTGAAAGATTTGAATTTTAACTTTTAAAACTTTTTTTTTTTTTTCATTCTATTTATTTTAGCAATATATAAATATGATAAAGAAAAAAATCAGTATTTTGATATAACGACAGTCATATTCATACTTAAGAAACAGAAATGTATTTTCAAAATAACAAACATCATTGGGTCATATTATTGTGATAGATTTTCAACTTTACAAACAAATGTATACATCAAGTTAGATCATAAATTAGGTACACAAACAGTAATTAGATCTTAGACACAGAAATGAAAATAAGTAAAAAATAAATTAAATAAATAAATAAGTATACAATAAACAAAAAAATATATCACATATTGAACATTTGAAATCACTATAAAATTTCAAAATTTCGTCATTTTTGTGGCAAGTGATGTGGTGAGAGATGAAGGGGTAGCTCGCAGATTATGTTTCCTTCGAGCTTCGAGTACTGGCAGGTGACACATCGGTAGGACTGACAATTTATGACTGGCTCAATAGCAGGCATTTTTCCTGAAAAAATGGTATATGATAATTAGTTGAATATGAATCATTATTAAGTTATAAGGCTTATGGGTTTCATTTATTTTCAAGTACCTCAACTTGCTCCATGGGGTACGAAATTTTTTCGCAAATGAGTTAACTACGGCGTCTTCTTTTTTGAGAATAAAGGGGTTTCTATTCAGCCCTTGTCTCTCGCCAACAGTCAGTCAGTACTAGTCCCGGCTATATACAGCCCTTCATCCCTATCCAGAGTCAGTCAGTCAATCAGAGAGAGATAAGACTAGTAATTAGAGAGCTGATGCATACATCAGAAGATAGTCTTTTCACTTAAACGGCTATTCAGACCTAATCTCTCGCCAACAGTCTGTCAGTAGTAGCCCCGGCTATATACAGCCCTTTATACCTCGCCAGAGTCAGTCAATCAGTGAGACAGAGAGTGTGAGAGAGATAAGGGTAGTAATTAGAGAGCTAATGTCAGGCAATAATGTCCCAAAATTAGTTGCACATTTAAATTCTCGGAAGCGGTACGTTGTGCATTTTGTTAATTTAAAGCAGGCTATTAAACATGGCTTGCATGTTACAAAGGTTTATCGCGCCATAAAATTTAAACAGTCCCGGTGGCTACAATCGTATATAAAATGCTGCACAGAATTACGTAAAAAGGCCAATAATGAGTTTGAAAAAGATTTCTATAAACTTGTAAATAACGCCGTCTTTGGAAAAACAATGGAAAACATCCGTAAACGCATGAATATGAAATTAGTTACTGGTCCGATCCGATGAAAAAACTCATGAAACTAATCGTAAAAGCTAACTTCTAAGACGGCATTATTTACCACGAAAACTTGGTTGATGTGATTATGAGTAAAACTAAACTACTACAGTGTAAACTCTATATAGCGGCACTTAAGGGATTGCGCATTTTATGGCGTTATTGAGAGTTCTCGTTAAATGAAGAGAAGAAAAATCAATACATATTACATTACATTTAATAGTATCTTACTATTATAATATGTATTTACTAATAAAGTATAAAATTCACAAACAACAAACATTAATATTGATACAAATAACAACAATTATTGCGTATAGTCTGGTATCTTCGTCTGAAGTTTTTTGCTACAGAATTTTAATTGTCTTTTCTTATGTATTTTATTCATATCTTGGGATGCTGTGGGATCAACTCGGTTATACAAAAAGTCTAGCAGGCGAGGTAAACACGTGCAAGGTAATCACAACAAACAAAAGAACGAATTTCTTAGAATCTTCGGTACGTATGATGCCGACAGTCGAGGTAAATACGTGCTAGACAATAAAGCAACAAAATAACAAACAAAAAAACGTACACAGCTGCAGTTGTTATTAATTTGGGCAACTTGAAAGTACTGTTTATTGCTTAGTAATGACGTAATGTTGTCGTTATTTAGAGTGGGTGTGATGCTACATAGAGTGTATCATTGTATGGACAACAAGGTAAACCAACCAGATTCAAGTAATTTCGATGTTTTAGGGAGTTTGTCGTTAAATTGCGTGACGTTAAATGGAGTTTACACTGTATATTAAAATGTTTGGCCTATAAATCGTTGACATAAGCTTCATTTTTCACTTATGGTCCTTGTGGATACCCTGTATGAAAATAATTCTTTTTATTTTATTATTTAACAAACCAAGGCCAAAGGAAAGGGAATGTTGTGGTAGCATGGGGCAAGGCCTGGGGAGGGGATGGGGCTGTGGCGGCCGCTATCTTGCGCATGAGCTCTTGAGCCAGCTCCGGCCTTTTTACCCAACTAACCATAGCTGTACAACTTACATTGAAAAGGTTTCTTCCCCTTATGTATCAACATATGCATCTTGAAATTGGTTGATGCTCTACAACTGAAAAGGCGCAACTTACCATGGAAAGGCTTGTTTTCTGTATGTATCAACAAATGTCTCTTCAAGGTGCTAGTTTGTCTACAACTGTAGCTGCACAACTTACATTGGAAAGGCTTCTCTCCTGTATGTATCAACATATGCGTCTTCAAATTGCTAGCTAGTTCAGAAGTGAATCTACTCAATGAACATTGGAACGGTTTCTGCACACTCAAAATCAAAGATCTTTCATTATTGCCTTCCGATGACGATGATATGTCCAGCTGTGGACAGACGGCTCTCATATGCCTCCAAACAATGTGTTTCCTAAGTCTGCCTAGGCTGGCTGACGTATGACCACAGTGAACACACACCATCCGCAAGAAGCCAACTATATCGCCTGAAACAGACGGAAATAAACATATTTAAGGTTTAAAGCCACAGTACTCTTGAATCATTTTGTACATTTTTCGACTTAACAACTTATTCCCTGTGACCATAGATATATAGTAAGTGTTTATTTAGCTGATTTTTTTTTTTATTCATTAAACTTTTCTTTCTTAAATCTCTAATATCTCAAGATATTAGTCCTAAAAACGTATTTTTTTTAGGTGTTTAGTAGGTAAATAATGACTCTCTGACTATAAAATCAACAAATATTTACAAATCCTTCATTATAGATTTATAAGCCCTTTCTTCTTCTTATACATAGACTTCACTTGTTTTTTTCTCATTATTTTTATAATTAAAAACCATGTAATTAGCAACACAAATAATAATTGTTCCTCTGAAATATTGTTAATTGTATTATTAATATCGTTTTCTGTTTACAGATCAGCAACTGAGAATTTGTCAAGATGTCAACATCTCCCCACAAAGTTCAGCTCTTCCGTTATTTTCTCACCTAGTGCATGGATGGATTAGGATTATTATTTTCCGGACAATTATATGAAGGGCTTAGTTTCGAAACGGGCTAAGTCCACTTTTGTAAATTTTGGGAAAACAACAAACAACTCTGCAGGTGCATGCATATTCAAAAAAATAATAAACACTATAGTTGGCGTATTGCTGATGGAAATAACTTTTAATTTCTGTAGTCCGGCTACTTTTTGTAAGTGAATACACACAGAAAACGCAAAAAATGTTTGAACTTAGCCGGTTTTGAAAATAAACAACTTGGATTTAGCACTTTCCAGAATAAATAAATGGACTTAGCCGGGTTTGAAAATGAAATAAGAATTTATCCAATTTTGTAGAAAAAAAAAGTATTTTTGTTTGCTTATAATTATCGATATTACATCGATATTTCAGTTGTATCGTCTGTTTAAACAACGCGAAATCCTTAAAGTCACGGTATAATGGGTACATTTACCTTATTAGATTCAATACTTTTCATCATAATATGTGGACTTCATTTTAGAAATGAATTCTTGGACTTAGCTGGTTTTGAAAATAAAATTTTTTTAAAATACATTTTTTATTAATGTTCGTTAAGAAAACTTTTTTTTTTTATTATCTTTGTTACTAAAAGTTGGGAAATATCTCAAAAAAACATTTTCCTGAAATATCTCCGATTTTTTTTTTTTTTTTTTCTCAATTTTATACATAATATTCCAGAAGCGATGGGAATATTTATATTACAATTAATGTACTGGAACCATACTTTTTTTGTCTTGTCTAAGAGCTCATTACAGATCTCCAAGATGACATCATCATTTGTGTTCTAAGCTCCAATGAAATGATAATGTTTGTAAAATTAGGAACGGAAAATTTAAATTCTTTCAAAACACAATCTTCTTATGTGTGAGACGTTTCAATACAATATTTTTGTTGTCTGAGTTAGAAAATTGTTATTCTAAACATACAGTTGAGTAACGACCGCTAAGTTAAGAAAACAAAAATAGATAAATATTTATTGCCACTTAATTTTAACTAATATATTAAAAATAATATAAAATATAATATAAAACCGTTCATAGATTTGTATTTAATATTAAATATATCTGGTCAAAAAATTACTTTTTTGTTCTCAATGCCTTTTTTAATACACCTTTTTCAGTCTTCTTATTGCAGAATTAACATCGGCTTATGTCCCAACGAAAATCCTCAATTATTCATTAATAAATGATACTTTTGATTTTGTGATATAAGTTTTTCTTTGAATATTACTCAAGTTCCTTCGATATGATTTAATTTCTTTCTTTGTAATTTTCCATTATTTTTATAATTTCAGCAATTAAAAATGTTGCTTTTTCTTGTCTTCAGTTTGATGATCTTCTTGTTTTTTCCTACATATTTTTAGGTCAGGTGTCCTTGGAGGGTTCTGGATACACATATACAAAACAATTTCGTATCGATACATTCATTCTATCATACACAAAATTTTTACGTCATCAGCTATCGGTCAATAATTCGATGCGGAGTTTTCAACGGAATTTCATTTTTTCCGACCTCCAGATTCCAAATTTGAAAAAAAATGTCTGTCTGTGAACACATAACTTCCGATAGAATAAATATATTCTACACGAAATTTTATATGCGAATCCACAACTCTATAACGACGAAACCTATTGTTTATCAGCCAAATCGACCAAAGGAAAGGGGGGACCTAGGGGATGGCTTAACAGAAAAAATCTAATAACTGCCATTATAATGAATATATCGACACAACATTTAGTAAGAGGATTCAGAAGCCACTATGTAAGTTAAATATTGCGTTTTAGAACTAACTTAGCTTTAAGATTATTTCGTGGTGGGAAGTACATAAGCCGATGACTCACCAACTTTTTTTCTCTTCATTTATTGATTCAGGGGGTCGGAAAACATGAAACTTCACTGAAAACTTTATATAAGATAAGTTCCCCCCCGTATTACTTGGTAGGAAAGACAAAGAAACGAAGTAGGAGGAAGCGTGACGACCAGAGTTTTTGTGCTTGGATCTGCTTCGATAAAGTTGGCAAGCCACGAAACAAAGAACCTTTACCATTGGTTCCTTCTAATTCAGGTTAACAGAAATCTATCTAGTTATAATCAATGTATCGACACAAAAGTTCTTATGTAAATTCAAAACCCCATTAGGCCGACACTTTTTAATTTTCAAGGGGGCTCAATTCAAAAACCATAATGTCATGAATGTATCGGCACGAAATTCAGTAGGAGGATTTACCCCTATGTAAGTCAACTGTTGAATATTAGCGCGAATGGTCGACTGACGGTGATTCACCGACTAATATTTTCTTAATTTTTGGAATCAGGTCGGAAACATCAAATTCCGTTGAAACTCATTCCGCATGGAATTTCTGGCCGATTACCTAACTTCCCCTTTAGCTGCGGAACTAAAACATTAATCAATGATGTAAATAAACAAGAGGTTTGCTAAAATTGAGAGAACAACAGACTTACCGCAATCATCATTTGTTGCAAATTCGGGTTCTTCTTTAATATAAACGCCTCATTCTTCTTTGGTGTACATATTTCATTCTTCGGAATCTGTGGACAAAAAAAAAAAAAAAATTAAAATTAAGCGTTACGTTGAATTCACTGCAATTAAAACAAACCATCTGAAATTATCCTAAAACTATCAGCGCACACACATATATTCATACATAACTTACAGAACCCACACTGTATCCCAGTTCACAGAGCAAGCGACGCCCTTCGTCGGTAAACGTTGTAGAGATTCTCAAAAGTGGATTTATACAAAACATAGATGTATCTATTTCAATGATTTTTTATTCATTTATGAATGCACTCCAAAGTTGAAAGTGGTTTTAATGAAGGTTTTCTATGTTATAGTTTTCATGTTATTCAGAGTTTAATGTTTAATATTTACTGTCATTTTTTGAAAAGTTATTTATATTTATAAAAGTGAGCAAAATTACTTACTTTTTTTTTGCATTGGAGGGAGAAATGCTGTGACGCACATCCAGGGAAGGTAGCCCTGGATAGTGTGGGACTCGAGCCGATTCACCATACCCACTAAAACCCCCTCCTTGCCGATCCTGATTCCCTTCCGCGGGACAGTCTGTCATTACTTCGCGGAAGGGAGGAAGGGTGGCTGGTAACGCCCCTTCTTCTGTTTTATTGCCGCTACTGTTCCTTGTCAGCCCTCTCCTGGAGGGCCAACCCGCCCATGATGAGTGCTGCAAAATCGCAGCCTTCATCCCACGACTCCTGGGAGCGCAGCATAGCGTCCACGTAACTGGTAGCAGTCAGTGGGGCGCCCATGCTGTACTCCAGATTTTTCCTTCCCTCCTCAAATCTGGGGCATTTGAGGAGGACATGCTCCGCCGACTCCGTCTCACCAAGGCATGCGGGGCAGTCTGGTCTTGTTGCTGCCCCGATTTTGTGGAGGTACCCCCGGAACCCACCGTGTCCCGTGAGTACCTGGGTGAGGTGGTAATTCACCTCCCCATGCTTTTATTTATTTATTTCTACAGGTGAACCCTATTATTACATAAAATAAAATGGTTTACAAATAACCTCATAAAACATCGTAATAAAACAAAAAGTAAAATCGATTATTTTGATACAAATATAACAATTATTTAAAATTTACTTTAATTAACAAACATTCAAATATTACTACAATTTGGTTATAAAATTAACAATATATTAATAATTATGGGTAGAATAAAAGAAAAACTGGTAAGTAATAGCTAGAAATAATAATAAATGAAGATTGTAAAAAACAAAACAACATAAATATATGAGTTGAGTACAACTATTATATCATTTAAAAAGGACTATTACGCTTTATAAATCCATTTTTAAAGAATTGAATTAATAGTATTAATATTGTCTATAAAAAAATCAAATTCATCAGAAATACTATTAGCAAGCCTTTGAAATCGATCTATGGGAGAATAGAACCCATAATCAGTGTAATGAAAATTAAGTGAGAAGGGGAGAAATGAACGACAAGTACGTGAGGGAATATTGAAATTTACAAGTGAAAGTAGATCCGAACAGTCAATTTTATTGTTTAACAATTTGGAAAAAAATGGTAAATTGACTTTGATTCGTCTTGACTCAAGAATGTCTAATTTAAGAGAAGAGAGAAAGATATTATAGTCGATATTACGTACAGATGATCCTGATTTAAATGCAACATATCGAATGAATTTTTGTTGTACTTTTTCAACAGTAAGAATATAGGTAACCTTATAAGGAGACCATATAGAGGAAGCAGACTCAACAAGAGAGCGGACAAATGAAGTAAAAAGAATTTTAGTTGTATTAATGGAAGAGAAATGTTTACTGTTCCCAAGAATAAAACCAAGCATTTTTAGTGAAGAACAAGTTATAATATGATATTTAAAAGTTAATTTTGTATCGAAAAATACACCAACATCATTCACAACTTCAGATCTAATTAATTGATGTCCAAGAAAATAGTTTGCAACCCAAGTGTGACGGGTGAGAATGAAGCCCAACGTCCACTTGACTGAAAAACCGAGCAACATGAAAAATGGACAACCAGATAACCTCAAAACGACTCCCGAATTCAGGTAACACAGATCAGCCTAACTCACCCCAACTAATGAGCCAGCCAAAGAGACCAACACCTCCAGAAGAGGGCACGGAGTTCCCAGCTCTCCCGGAGACAGCCATGCAGCTGGACGGCGGAGAGTCCTCGCCGGGGACCAGCCACACCCAACCCAAGAGGAACAGGAACGCTATCCATTTCACTATACCCACGCACAACACATTCGCGCCACTCGCAGCACTCATCACCGACCAACACACTAACGATTTACAAAAAATATTGACAGACATTAAAAGTATCACAACCTCTCCCTTCGAAACAAAACAACGCCACAAAAAAATAAAAATATCCCTTATGACATCTGAAGAATTTAGGAAACTGACCAAATTTTACCAAACAAATAACGTAAAATACTAAACTTCCCTGAACCCTGAGGACAGGAAACTTTCCGTTGTTATTCGTGGGGTTCCATACTCCCTGACTGAAACCGAAATACAAGACGAACTAACCCCGACATACGCAGTCCTCAGTGTAACAAGACTACTGAACAAGGACAAAGGCCCCACTCCGCTGTGTGCTGTCTAGCTCCAGAAGAACCCGGAGAGGAAGGCAATTCTCCATTATCCCGTCTCTTTTACACTATAGCGACTGTCAAACCGCGTCAGAGGTCTCAACGCATTGTGTGGGTGAGCAGTGGGTGGGCGGTGGGTGAGCAGTGGTCAGTGGATGAGCAGTTGTTATTCGTGGGGTTCCATACTCCCTGACTGAAACCGAAATACAAGACGAACTAACCCCGACATACGCAGTGAAATGAAAAACCTTTTCTGAACGAAGGCTTTATTTGGCATATTGAAACGAGAATCAAACTGAATAAATATAAAAGTGTAACATATGATATAGTGGAGATCATATGGTATAATTTAAATTAAATCATCTCATTCTTCCTCGCTGGGAGCATCAGACGTAATCAGCCAGGTAGCTGGGAGGTCGGCGGGCCCTGGTAGAGCGCCTGAGGAGAGGCTGGTTAGCCTCGGGGAGCGGACTTGGGGGCTGCCTCCATGTGTCTTCAACAGGACTCCCCGCAGTCTCCAGCTTGGTCTGTGCTTGTTTAGAGTTCTCAGGGAATGCTTCCGTCGGTCCAGCTGGAGCCAAGTCCCGGATTGATATAGTAGACTCGGTGCCGTTGGGCAACCTAACATGCGCATAGTCCTGGTTGGCTTCTATGAGATGCGCTTCTTCAACCAGTGGTTCGTACTTGCTTGCTCTAGCATGCTTTCTTATAAGTATGGGACCAGGTGAGCTTAGCCAGGAGGGTAGCGATACCCCGTAGTACGACTTACGTTTATGTCTGAACATGCGCTCATGAGGGGTTTCATTAGTCGCTGTGCAGAGGAGGGAGCGAATGGAATGAAGCGACTCTGATAGGACTGATTCCCACCGGTCCACATTCAGCCTTTTGGAACGGAGAGCTAGGGTCATCGTCTTCCAAATTATGCCGTTGTACCTTTGGACCTGGCCGTTGCCTTGAGGGTTGTAGGGTGTTGTGCGGCTAGTGGCTATTCCTTGGCGGTGAAGGAAGTTTTTCACATCTTGTGACATGAAGGAGGTCCCTCGGTCAGTATGCACATACGATGGGAAACCAAAAATGGAGAACAATTGTTGCAGGTTTTTTATTACAGTGGAGGCTGTCATATCAGCACAGGCGAAGGCAAACGGGAACCGTGAAAACTCATCTATCACCGTCAGGGTGTAGCGAGGTAGATGGCAAAGGGCCCTTGAAATCTATGTTGAGGCGCTCGAACGGAGCGGTGGCCTTGATTAGCTTGCCTTCATTCTTGTAGAATTGGGGCTTCAGCTCCACACATTGAGGGCATGTAGCTGTCAACCTTTTGACATCGTCCACCGAATATGGTAGGTTCTTAGTTCGCACCCAATGGTAGAATCGGGTGACACCCGGGTGACACTATTCGACATGTAGATTGTACAAATTCTTGCCGCCTAATCCCTCTAGTGTAGAGCACACCCTAGACAAAGCATCCGCTGCCAAGTTATCTTTCCCCGGGCGGTATATAATGTCAAATTTGAAAGGGGAGAGCTCCAGTCTCCATCGGGATATCTTTTCGTTCTTTATTTTACTAGAGTGCTTCATGTCAAACATGAAAGCGACAGACCGCTGATGAGTAATAAGTTTAAAATGTCGACCCATAAGTTAATGTCTCCACTTGCGTAAAGCCTTAACGATGGCATAGGCTTCTTTTTCTACCGCCGAGTGATGCTGCTCACAGTTAGACAAAGTCCTGGAGAAGAACGCCACTGGCCTATCGGATTGCGACAAGGTAGCCCCAATAGCAAAATTGGAGGCGTCAGTTTGGACAATAAGCGTGGTGTTCTCATCAATAGTACTCACAGTCGATTTTCCTATATCTTGTTTCCGGGCTTCGAAATTACTCAGAACATCATGAGGCATGGGAAACGTTTTATACTGAGCGAGGGGTCGTATCTTTTCGGAAAACCCTTTGATCCATTTCGAATAATGAGAAAACATACCCATGGCCCTGCGAAGAGTAGCGGCATCCCTTGGGGGTGGAAGGTCGAGAAGCGGTCCAAGCCGCTCAGGGTCCGGCTTGATACATCTGTTAGAAACAGTATAACCTAGAATGTTTATTGCGCGAGCTGAGAACTTACATTTGTCCCTGTTCAGAGTAAGATTGTATTTTTCAGCTACTTCTAAGAATTTTCTTAAATTGGAGTCGTGCTCCTCCTGACTCTTCCCGCAGACAGTCAGGTCATCCAAATAAGCAAAAGTGGCTTCCAAGCCCTCGGCGCGGATTATGTTATCGATAGCTTGCTGAAAAAACGCAACCCCATTCGTCACACCAAAGGGTATCCTTCGGAACTGATACAACCTCCCACAAGCCTCAAAGGCGGTGTACTTCTTTTCACACTCCTGGATTGGGATTTGATGGTAGGCGGAACGGAGATCAATTGAACTGAAAACCTCATAGTTTGATACTGCTTGCACCAAATCCTCAATCCGGGGAAGGGGAAACGCATTGAGGAGGGTATATCGGTTTATTGTCTGAGAATAGTCGATCACCATCCGCTTTTTGTGATTCATGCTAGAGGTGACCAAAACTTGGGCTCGCCACGGAGACTGACTCTCCTCTATTATACCGTCTTCTAAGAGTTTGGTGATTTCCCGCCTAACAAATTCAGCATCTTCTCTAGTGAGTCTACGAGATTTTGTGGCGATAGGTCTGCAATCAGACACCAGATTGGCAAACAATTAAACTGGAGGCACACTGGCAGCTGTTAGACTGCAGATAGAGAGAGGTTCTTTAGGACCCCCGAAGTTAACCTCAACCTTGGCGTGGAGCTGCAGAATGTCATGCCCAACAATCACATCAGCACATAAGCCTTCGAGAACGGCTAGACTTACATTCATATGTAAATGACCCATGAGTGAAAGATTGACCCTGCATGTCCCCTTAACAGAGGATTTCAATGAGGAAGCGGCCATGGAAACAGTACCCTGAGCAGGAAAAATGCGAAGTTTGTGCGATGTTACGTACCTTCTGCTGATGAAGCTCTCTGAGCTACCGGTATCCACCACCGCATCAGCCAGTTGATCATCCACCTTGACTCTCACAGTTGACTTCAGAAGAGAGGAAGGAGCAGCAGCCAGGGTGGAAGCAACTACATTTCGAGGTCGATCGGAAGATTTGCATACCGCCGCATAATGCCCCCGTTTGTCGCATTTATGGCAGGTAACATTCTTTGCTGGACATTTCACGCGGGGATGCCTGCCTCGCCCACAAAAAAAGCATTTGGGTGCAGTAGCAGCCGAGGTGGGCGACCCATCTTCTTGGGACTCCTCGGAAAGGTCATCTTTGGATAATTTATTTATAATGGGGCCAGAAGAAGCGTATACATCGGCTTGCTGCTGAGCCATCTCTAATGACAGGGCCTGTCGAATAGCATCTTCGAGCGAGAGGGAAAAATTCTCGAGAAGGCGTTGTCGGACATGAGGTGACAATAGCCCACTGATAAAAGAGTCACGAATATATTCGTTTCTATTCTGCTCAGCAGAGACTGCTCTGAAATTACAGTCTTTGCTAAGCAGAAATAGTTCTTGAGAATATTGGTTAATGTCCTCACCTGTTAACTGCCGTCGAGTGGCTAGGACATGCCTCGCAAATATCTCATTGCGGGGCTTCACGTAAAGCGCCTGAAGGATAGCGATGGCCCGGTCGTACTGCTCACTCTCGCTCGGGGAGATGTAATTGATGAGCAGCTCCAGCTTCTGATCTTCCTCCACCTTCAAGGCCTTCACGAAGCTCTGCAACGTCCGGAACCAATGAGTCCACTTTTGAGTTGCAGCGGCTTCATTAGGGACGAGTTGGAGATGTTCTGGGCGAAATAATTTTTCCATAGTTTTCAATATGCCAAATAAATTGAAATGAAAAACCTTTTCTGAACGAAGGCTTTATTTGGCATATTGAAACGAGAATCAAACTGAATAAATATAAAAGTGTAACATATGATATAGTGGAGATCATGTGATATAATTTAAATTAAATCATCTCACGCAGTCCTCAGTGTAACAAGACTACTGAACAAGGACAAAGGCCCCACTCCGCTGTGTGCTAGCTCCAGAACACCCCTGAGAGGAAGGCAATTCTCCATTATCCCGTCTCTTTTACACTATAGCGACTGTCAAACCGCGTCAGAGGTCCCAACGCATTGTGTAGCGCACGAATTACCAGCGAGTGGGACATAGCAACAACTTCTGCCTCCTTGACAACTTGCCCATCATGCACAACTGTGGTGGAAGCCACCCCGCCAATTATAGAGACTGTGAAACCTTCTTACAACTTCAATCACGAATCACCCACAGAAAACACATGCCAACACACAATCATGACACAACAAATGCAAATCTAGCTTAGACTTACTTCCCAACCAGTCTCAGAAAATCCTCCACACTCACAGGAAAACAGCCCCTCTGAAGCTAAATCAAACCCTTGGAGACCCCAGAAAGCACCCCTCATCAGCCTAACCTCAAAAAAGAAGACCCCTCATTAGACCTATTTGACATACCTACTAATAAGTTTAAATAAACCTTTCATTCTCAAATTAAATACTTCATTTCCTACTACTCAATAACAAACTTTCTTCTAATTATGGTGAGATCTAACTCTACAGTTGATCAAAATTTAACAATCCTAAATTGGAACGCAAATGGGTTGAAAGCATAGCAGCAGTCTTTCAGTAACTTCCTAACACGATACAACATAGACATAGTTTGCATAATAGAAACACTCTTCAAAGCGACAGACACATTCAGACACATGTTTGATATTAAAGGAGATGCTATTTATTCCTAAGATGCCCCGAACCAGGAAAATTCACTTTCTTCGGACTGAAGTAGCTTGAGATACTCAAACACGGCACCAAAGCGGGTTGCTAAAGTGTGACACCAACAAAAACTAAGCAAAGTTTTTTAAAGCCACAAATTAATAACATTTGCGTTAGGCCTAATATCCAAGAAACCCACGGAGATATTCGATCTCGGGTAAAAAAATACTAATTTACCTTGAAAAATATGGGACCAATTTGAAATAAGCATGTTGAGATCAAAATAATGTATACCTGATGCTTGAAAAAGAAAACAATAATGAAAATTGACATTTAGATTCTTTGGCAGAAACATTAAGTACACATCCATTACTAATATTTTCATAATTCACATAATTTTAGATGAACCGCGCTGATCTTATAAAGTGGCGATACCCTGAAAATAACTTACGAGATAGAGAGACAGGTTTCTTCTTCCTCTTGTTTTATGTCCATCCCTTCTCCATGCCCTGTCAACATGAATAATAGTGTAAAAAGATACTATACGACATAAAATAACAACTATTAACTAGAAAATAGATGAACAAGTGGGTGAATATTTTAAAATACAAAATATTTTCGAGAGGTAATTATTTTTTTAAAGTTTCATTGGAGCCATCTCAAGATTTAAACAGCTGAGACGAGACAAACAGGAAACGTTTCTCCCTATTAGCTTGTGAAATGAACGGTTTCTTTCGGGCGGCTCTTCCGAAAAATTGCTTTTCATTCAAAACATTTCGTACTGTTTGGACACAGAAAGACTTGTCTACACAATTTGCCACATCTAACGCCAAGTCTGGTTCACTTATAAATGGATTTTTTCTTACCTTTTTTACGATTTCTCGTGTTTCCCTGGCTGTGAATATCCTTGGGCGTCCACTTCGTTTCCTATTTTCAAGAGACCCAGTGTTTTCAAAATTTTTAATAATTGTTCTCACAGTAAATAAGCTTAATTTTAACTTTTCACCAATCGCTCGATAAGTCACCTGGGATCAGCGATCCGTAAGAGCAAAATTTCTTCAAAAAATGAGCTCAAAAAAGTACTGCTGGATGTGGCAAAAGATATCGACCGACACCACTAAAAATTTAGTTTCCTCAATTACTAGAAGGCTTAATGCCATAATAGAAGCCAAAGGGATGCATACAAAATATTAATTTTGCTTAAAATTGGAATAATAATTAAAATTGAAGTAGTTAATTGGTATTTCAGGCAATTGCCTATACTTTTTTGATGCTGTTTTTTCCCATTTTTCCATATTGATTTGTTGCAATGTTTTTTTTCTTCTAAACTACTATTGTTCAAGTCTTTCTCATAATAAATGTTTTCTTTTAAAAAGCTTTTTGTTTTGTTCTCTATTTTGTTATAAGATTAAAACCTACAAAAATAAAATTGCCTATACTTTTTTGAGCCACTGTATGTAGTTTTCTTAAAGACCAAATTGAAAAATACGCTGAGTGACATTTCAAAAATTTTAACGGGAGGGGGGGGGGGGTTGTGGGGGTAGACATTATATAAAGATAATGCCAAGTCATTAACGAATGATCGGATTGTCATGGAATTTCATATGTAGTATTCCTAGAGGGCAAATAGAAAAATGCGCTATGTGACATCTCAACATTTTGAAAGGGAGGGGGAGGGGGGGGGGGGGGGAGAGGCCTAAATATAAAGATAGTGCTAAGTCATTAACGAATGATCGGATTGTCATGGAATTTCATATGTAGTATTCCTAGAGGGCAAATTGGACAATACGCTATGTGACATCTCAACAGTTTGAAAGGGAGGGGGGGGGGGGGGGAGAGGCCTAAATATAAAGATAGTGCTAAGTCATTAACGAATGATCGGATTGTCATGGAATTTTATATGTTGTATTCCTAGAGAGCAAATTGGAAAATACGCTATGTGACATCTCAACATTTTGAAAGGGAGGGGGGGGGGGGGGGGGGGAGAGGCCTAAATATAAAGATAGTGCTAAGTCATTAACGAATGATCGGATTGTCATGGAATTTTATATGTAGTATTCTTAAAGGCCAAATAAAAAAAATAGGCTGTGTGACGTCACTAAATAGTGAACGTGAGGGGGGGTTGTGGGGGTAGGCATTATATAAAGATAGTGCCAAGTCATTAACGAATGATCGGATTGTCATGGAATCTCTCGGAAGGATTCTATTGTAGGAAATATGTATAGTCTCTGATTTGTAGAAAATTACATCGCAGCTAATCTCTGATAATGAAATGTTACACAAGGCCTACCATTCAAAAAAAAAATATTAGTATCTCTATTATAAATAATTATCCGGCTCAGTGGGTAAAGTTTTCAATGACTTCTTCTTAGGATGGCTATATAAGAGCTCTTATTGTAGTCTATGGACACACCTTATATGATTCTTGTACGTTGGGGTTGTATTATAAAATAGTTCTTTAACTGACCTCGTTTGTGATGAAGAGGTCCAGAGTCTTGCCTTCATCAGTATGAAATCTTAGGAAAAATACTTGAATATGAAATTACCCCCGGCTTTTGCAGTTATGAAGATGGGTTGACAGATACCAATGTAAGTGAGCCTACACAGCAGGGGTCCTAGGTTAGAGTTCTATTGGTGCTCAGATGTGTGGGAGTGGGTTCTGAATATATCCGGAGTAGTGTTGTGCAGGGAGCTGTCTGTGTGATTTAAGTTCCTGCTAGATTGTAGGTTATTAGTCGTAAAAATAGTGATGGTAAAGTAATATTGGAAATGCGAATCTAAATATCGACGAGAACTGTGGATGTTGACCTGGTGGTTTAGGTAAGGAGAAGCATTTAAATTTGTGTAAAATATGGTGTAAATGAAGGCCTGGCGTATATCGGGGTCCTAGGGTTAGAGGATCGGAAGTATGAATATCGAATAGGTTGTAGTGATATGAGTGAAGAGGAGTTGGGTGAATGGTTTTGGGACATGCAAAAGAACAGGCTAAAAATAAAACTGATACTGGCTGGACGATGATGAAGAAAATCTCTTGGGTGATGCAAGTGTGTAGGTATGTCTGAGTGAAGGTTTAGAGGGATAGTGAGGTGGGATAGAAGTGGTTTGAATGAGAAAGAAATGTTGACGGTGCAGTAGTCTACACTTGTAGGGTTCTGACTTGATATGATGCTGGGGAAGTAGAAGTGGAGAGTAGAATATTGGGATGGATTGGTCGTTGTCAGAATTGTGCGGGGATTTCAGAAGGTTAGGAGAGCAATTACAGTAGAGGATGGTTGGTGGAAGGACAAAGAAATTGTTTTGGCCGCTAGGTACACAAAAAGCAGCATGTAACATAACGTAAGTTAAATATACTGCATGTTAGCCTAAGAATGTATCCATGAGACCCCTGGAAAGATACATCTAGATCTAAAGATTACTCCGCGTGTATGGGCGGGTATGTATGAGTAAAAGGTTTTAGAAGTAGAGAGCAGAAAATTGGTTGGGACAAGTTGAGAAAAAAATTAGACAATTGATGTGGGGAAGTAGAAGTGAGTCATAAAAATTAGGAGAAAGACCTGAGGATTAGGTGTGGGTTGCAAAGTCTCTGCCGGATTGGAAGAAGTACAATAGGTCTGAGGAAGTAGAACTATAATTAAAGATTATGTTTTAGAATAATTGATGTGGGTATGTGCATTGTAGGTGATTTGAGGTGTGTAAACATGACTGATTCAGCGGGAGAGGCTAACGGACGTAGAATGTAGGTTTATGTATGAGTAGACCGGGTTATGATGAAAATGTCAGACAATCTAGAGAGGTTGTAGTTGTTGAACAGGGGCGAAGCATGATGGTGCTAAGGCTAAGAGTAGTGGACTATGATGAAATCTAAAGAAAATTGCTTGGATGTGTGTGTAGTAGTGATTCGGAGGGAGAACGGGGGTATTGAGATGGGGATGTAAGATTAAATCATGAAATAAAAATTGGTGAAGTATGCCTGCAACAACAGGTCTCGACATGTTTGAAACATGTAAACAACGACTTAATCCCTACAGATACGAAGGTCATTTCCACACCATAGTAGATGTTAAAAAAAATAAATAAAAAACAAGAATTCACAAACAACACCAAAGGACAGTGTGCTCGGAATTGAAGATAAATATTGTTTCGCATATATTACTCCAATCGGACAACATACTCAATATGACGAGCTTTGAATTATATTTTTAAATGCAATACTATTCAAGGCACCGAAGGACGGCATGCCCAAAAGTGTAGGTAGGCGATTTTTCCATCATAATACTCCAGTTTAAAATAATACTGAATACAATGATGATGATGCTAGGACATGATAAGGTAGGCTACACGAATGCAGGGTTCGACATGCTAGATCACGCAAGTGCCTGTTCAAGGTCACGAAATCAGGCTTAAAAAATATAAAAATTGTTGCTAGTGGGCTAATTAAAAAAAATTAGGGGCACAGGCGAGGGGTGGGTTAAAAATTTAAAGTAGGGTTTGGAGGGAGAGCGGAAACTTATTGAGGTTTAGAGGGAGAGAGGAAACTTATTGAGGTTTAGAGGGAGATTGGAAACTTATTGAGGTTTAGAGGGAGAGTAGAAACTTATTGAGGTTTATAGGGAGAGCGGAAACTTATTGAGATTTAGAGGGAGAGCGGAAACTTATTGAGGTTTAGAGGAAGAGCGGAAACTTATTGAGGTTTAGAGGAAGAGCGGAAACTTATTGAGGTTTAGAGGGAGAGCGGAAACTGGACCTCATATACGATGGTGGGTGATTCGGAGCTGGGGAGGGAGTGGGAGTAGTGGTGGGGGGTGATGGGTCACGTGACCCCGTGGGGTCAAAGGTCATGAGGAGCAACTGATCCAGAGCCCCATTTCCCTTCTACTAGATATATCGGGAAAGTCCCATCGGAAGGACGACGTGCTCAAAGTTATTTTTAACCTAAGTGAAATTTCACCTACCCAGGTTTAGATACATAACATACGACTTATTATCGAGGGCTTTGAGGTACCGTTTTGACATATTTTGTGAAAAACAAATTAATACAGCTATGTTGGTAGATATGCAGCATCCAGAAACGAAGATGGTCAACCAAAGAAAGATTCAGATGTATCGGGAAAGTCCAATCCGAAGGACAACGTGCTCAAAGTTATTTTTACCCTAAGTGAAATTTCACCTACCCAGGTTAAGATACATAACATACAACTCATTATCGAGTACCTGACATACGAAAAGGCCCTCGATCATGGCTTAAAGTCCAATCCGAAGGACGACGTGCTCAAATTTATTTTTATCTTCTCGATTAAAACATCTGACCTAAGTGACTTGGCTAGATTTCTAAGAGGCGATCCTGAGCTCGGTAGACTCCATTCTTCAAATTTCTCGCTTTTTAACGGTTTTTAGATTTAATATTTGTTAAAACGGATAGAGGGGTGTTACACGTTCAATCTGGCATCAGTTCAGTCCGTGACCTTAATCATGAACTGACTGATGGTATACTGATGGAGTGTGGTTAGAGGTTACACGTTCAGTCCAGACTGACATCAGTCTATCTCCAAGAGTCGGTCAAGTAACACCTCTTGCTTCTTTAATATTAATATTATTATGGACTGCAATAAAAAGAAAAGCGTGTATTGCAATAATTGCTGCATTGTCTGCAAAAAGACGATTAAAAAGAAAACGATGGGCTAAAGAATGGTTACTGAAAAGAGATGTTTATACGCATTTAAACTTAGTGAGAGAAATAAGAGGCACTGAAGATGAGGATTATGAAAATTATTATCGTATGAAAGATGTTTGTTTTGATAGCTTGCTCGTAATGGTCAAACCATTTTTGACAAAACAAGATACATGCATGAGAAAGGCGATAAGTGCAGAAGAGAAGCTG
This sequence comes from Aradus depressus, assembly GCA_963662175.1. Taxonomy (NCBI): domain Eukaryota; kingdom Metazoa; phylum Arthropoda; class Insecta; order Hemiptera; family Aradidae; genus Aradus; species Aradus depressus. The sequence goes on along the minus strand of OY759221.1, from coordinate 45,620,579 downwards.
GCTGTAACCTTACGATTTCTTGCTACTGGGAGGAACATGAAAGACCTGAGATTTTCGGCTATAATGTCCACAGCTGCTATTGGCCAGGCTATAATGGACACTTGTGAAGCGCTACTTTATTCCCTTCAGTCTCATATTCAGGTAAGTGAATTTAACATATTTTTTTTAAACGAAAGTATTTATTAAAATAATATAAAAATATAAATTAAAAGAAGTAAGTAAACAATATATGTGAATAGTTAGAAAATAAAAACATTAAGCACTTATTTATTTTGCATAAAGTGAGCAAATAATGTACCGGTAGTGTACTCAGGTTCACTACTTTCAGGTCTCAAAGCGAAATAAACCGGTTGTGACTTGTATCATGGTAGGAGGTGGCTCCGAAGAGGAGCCACTTCTTACATCTCCACATGGAGATGTAACGTCATTTGAGTAGAGAGACGGCGCAGATCTAGGCGATTCACCTTGCTCATTAGGAGATGGCACGTCTACGTTTATTTGAACTGAATGTCTTTTCAAATTGCCCAACTCTGCCTCGAATAATACATCATTTATTGCTTTTTTGGCAAACAGTTTTTGAGTCGGGTCGAGTCGATCCAAAGTTTGTGCCCAGTTGCATTGAGTTGCTAGTATTTCCTTTTGGTTCAGATTTTGATAAATATGCGACAGCTTTATCCAACAACTCGTTTTGCTTGTTGATTAGACTTTTCCTAACTCTGGTCGAAGGTCGTGGTGGAGGAAGAACTGCCTTTACTGAGGAAATTGAGGTACATGCTTTTAAAGAAGTGCTTTCTTGAGATTTTGTTACTTCTGTCTGTGCTTCAGCATCTTCTTCATTATCGCTTCCAATAATCTGTAAACATAATATTTGGTTATTATAATAACAAAATAATAATTTGGTTAAAAATAATAGATTTGTAATTTCTTTTTGTGTTTCAGATGCCAACAGCAGAGGAAGAATGGGAAAAAATTTCTTCCGATTTTGGAGAAAAATACCAGTTCTGGAACGCGATAGGAGCCTTAGATGGAAAACATGTTGCTATTCAAAAACCGGCACATTCAGGAGCATTATACCACAATTATAAGGGTTATTTCAGCATAGTTCTTATGGCATTAGCAAATGCGAACAAGGAATTTATAATGATAGATGTTGGAGCTAATGGACGTATATTTGATGGCGGTGTATTATTCTACACTAAATTCTGGGTAAAGTTTACAAAAGGCGAATTGAATATACCAGATTGGTCACCATTGCCAAAAACAAATGAAACATTTCCTCATGTTTTCCTATCTGACGAAGCTTTTGCACTAGGCATAAATTTAATGAAACCATTCCCGCAAAGTGCGTGTACTGCTAACCAATCTACATTTAACTATCGATTGTCAAGAGCTAGGTCAGTTGTTGAAGGCTTTTTTGGTATATTAAGATCTAAATTTGGAATCTTCCAAAAACTTATATGTTTTGAGCCTAAAAAAGCAGCAACCATAGTGGCAACTTGCTGTTATTTACATAATTATTTGCTTAAAACTCAGCCGCGGCTTTATATGGCATCAAATTGGAGAATCACAGCACCGGATGAAGTTATTGATTTCTCTGATTTGCAGCCCAGTGGAAATAGAAATTCATCAAAGGATGCAAAAAGTGTCAGGGAAAAATTTTGTAACTACTTCAATAACGAAGGAAAACTGCAGATACGTAAAAATGACTAAAATAAAAAACAATGTTGTTTTAGTAACCTATAAGAAGTAATCCAAAATAAAACCATAATTACTTTTTTATTTTATGAGTTTGAGTTCATTAGAAAAATTATGAAATATTTATAATAACATAGCTTTAAATTAATTTGTGTACCTTATCTTAGTAAAAATATATGTATTTCTAATAAAAACTAATAAGTGTATAGATTCTTACCTGGGGTTTCTCAAACTTGTTCAAAAACTGAAGATATTCGAAGGTCCAACTCTTCCTCACAATGTGTACACGCCGAAGAGTTGGACCTTCGAATATCTTCGATGATGATGTCATCATCTGCCGCAACACCAGATCTTCTAGACTGTTCTATTTTTTTCAGATCCCGACGATAATTGGAGCGTAGAGTATTTATTTTTTTTTTTACATCCTCTACCGTGGATGCCGGTTTGACTTTTTTTAAAATAACAAGCAACTTTTGTAGAGATTCATGTCTCTTATATTTATTTACATAAAACCTATGGGTTTTATCCCATAAGAGAGGCAACGATTCAAGATTTAATATAAACCCTTTCTCCGGTTCCAATGATGGAGGAGGTGTCCGGCAGGATTAATTTCGCAGCTGGGAGAGTGGGACATACCGAAACCCTCCGTCTCCATCGCTGTCTCAGATGTGACTGACGCCAGACTGATAAGAATCTATCACGAGCTACACGATCAGTCTTGCATCAGTTCAGTCAAGACTGATGGAAATTATCAAAATATTTAAAAATCCATCAGTTCAGTCCATCAGTCAACGCAATAAACGATCAGTTTCCCGTCAGTCTGACCAAGGTCACGGACTGAACTGATGCCAGATTGAACGTGTAACACCCTTCTTAGAGAACAACGGGGATATCTGAATCCTACACAAAAATCGAAATAAAAATGTTTTTCGAAAAACGTCGGGCTACATCCCATCCTTCAAATTTCTCGCTTTTTAACCGTTTTATAGGCTTAATATTAGTTAAAACTGATAGACAGATTCAGATATATCGGGAAAGTCCCATCCGAAGGACGACGTTCTCAAGGTTTTTTTTTAAACCTAAGTGAAATTTCAGCTACCCAGGTTTAGATACATAACATACGAGTTATTATCGAGTACCTGACATACGAAATGGCCCTCGATCATGGCTTAAAGTCCAATCCGAAGGACGACGTGCTCAAATGTATTTTTATCTTCTCGATTAAAACATCTGACCTAAGTGACTTGGCTAGATTTCTAAATGGCGATCCCGAGCTAGGTAGACTCCATTCTTCAAATTTCTCGCTTTTTAACGGTTTTTAGATTTGATATTTGTTAAAACTGATGAACAACCGGGATATCTGAATCCTACACAAAAATCGAAATAAAAAGGTTTTTCGAAAAAAGTCGGGCTACATCCCATCCTTCAAATTTCTCGCTTTTTAACGATTTATAGGCTTAATATTAGTTAGAACTGATTGACAGATTCAGATATATCGGGAAAGTACCATCGGAAGGACGACGTGCTCAAATTTATTTTTATCTTCTCGATTAAAACATCTGACCTAAGTGCCTTGGCTAGATTTCTAAGAGGCGATCCTGAGCTCGATAGACTCCATATGTAAGATAAAATAAGTTACCGTTTGGTTCCAACTAAAATTATCAAGGAAGAAATGTGGAATATAAATGGGCTTTGAGGGACCGTTTTGACATATTTTCTGAAAAACAAATTAATTCAGCAATGTTGGTAGATAGGTAGCATCCAGAAACGAAGATGGTCAACCAAAGAAAGATTCAGATGTATCGGGAAAGTCCAATCCGAAGGACGACGTGCTCAAATTTATTTTTATCTTCTCGATTAAAACATCTGACCTAAGTGCCTTGGCTAGATTTCTAAGAGGCGATCCTGAGCTCGATAGACTCCATATGTAAGATAAAATAAGTTACCGTTTGGTTCCAACTAAAATTATCAACGAAGAAATGTGCAATATAAATGGGCTTTGAGGGACCGTTTTGACATATTTTCTGAAAAACAAATTAATACAGTGATGTTGGTAGATAGGTAGCATCCAGAAACGAAGATGGTCAACCAAAGAATGATTCAGATGTATCGGGAAAGTCCAATCCGAAGGACGACGTGCTCAAAGTTATTTTTACCCTAAGTGAAATTTCACCTATTCAGGTTTAGATACATAACATACTACGCTCCATTGTCGAGTACCTGACATACAAAATGGCCCTCGATCATGGCTTAAAGTCCAATCCGAAGGACGACGTGCTCAAATTTATTTTTATCTTCTCGATTAAAACATCTGACCTAAGTGACTTGGCTAGATTTCTAAATGGCGATCCTGAGCTCGGTAGACTCCATTCTTCAAATTTCTCGCTTTTTAACGGTTTTTAGATTTGATATTTGTTAAAACTGATGAACAACCGGGATATCTGAATCCTACACAAAAATCGAAATAAAAAGGTTTTTCGAAAAAAGTCGGGCTACATCCCATCCTTCAAATTTCTCGCTTTTTAACGGTTTATAGGCTTAATATTAGTTAGAACTGATTGACAGATTCGGATATATCGGGAAAGTACCATCGGAAGGACGACGTGCTCAAAGTTATTTTTAACCTAAGTGAAATTTCAGCTATCCAGGTTAAGATACATAACATACGACTTATAATCGAGTACCTGATATACGAAAAGGCCCTCGATCTTAGCTTAAAGTCCCATCCGAAGGACGACGTTCTCAAGGTTTTTTTTAAAACCTAAGTGAAATTTCAGCTACCCAGGTTTAGATACATAACATACGAGTTATTATCGAGTACCTGACATACGAAAAGGCCCTCGATCATGGGTTAAATTCCAATCCGAAGGACGACGAGCTCAAATTTATTTTTATCTTCTCGATTAAAACATCTGACCTAAGTGCCTTGGCTAGATTTCTAAGTGGCGATCCTGAGCTCGATAGACTCCATATGTAAGATAAAATAAGTTACCGTTTGGTTCCAACTAAAATTATCAAGGAAGAAATGTGGAATATAAATGGGATTTGAGGGACCGTTTTGACATATTTTCTGAAAAACAAATTAATACAGTGATGTTGGTAGATAGGTAGCATCCAGAAACGAAGATGGTCAACCAAAGAAAGATTCAGATGTATCGGGAAAGTCCAATCCGAAGGACGACGTGCTCAAATTTATTTTTATCTTCTCGATTAAAACATCTGACCTAAGTGACTTGGCTAGATTTCTAAATGGCGATCCTGAGCTCGGTAGACTCCATTCTTCAAATTTCTTGCTTTTTAACGGTTTTTAGATTTGATATTTGTTAAAACTGATGAACAACCGGGATATCTGAATCCTACACAAAAATCGAAATAAAAAGGTTTTTCGAAAAAAGTCGGGCTACATCCCATCCTTCAAATTTCTCGCTTTTTAACGGTTTATAGGCTTAATATTAGTTAAAACTGATAAACAGATTCAGATGTATCGGGAAAGTCCCATCCGAAGGACGACGTGCTCAAAGTTATTTTTAACCTACGTGAAATTTCACCTACCCGGGTTTAGATACATAACATACTACGCTCCATTATCGAGTACCTGACATACGAAAAGGCTCTCGATCATAGCTTAAAGTGCAATCCGAAGGACGACGTGCTCAAATTTATTTTTATCTTCTCGATTAAAACATCTGACCTAAGTGACTTGGCTAGAAATCTAGATAGAGGCGATCCTGAGCTCGATAGACTCCATTCTTCAAATTTCTCGCTTTTAACGGTTTTTAGATTTAATCTTTGTTAAAACTGATAGAGAACAACCGGGATATCTGAATCCTACACAAAAATCGAAATAAAAATGTTTTTCGAAAAAAGTCGGGCTAAATCTCATTCTTTAAATTTCTCGCTTCTAAACGGTTTTTAGTTTTAATATGTAATTTGGTTATGTAAGTCAAACTCGGAGACAATTTAAAAACAGGGTATAAGATCACGAATCAGAAATATGCTTAAATATTGACACAACACACTTCTGTGAAATTAAATCGTAAAAAAATTTAATTTTTACAAATTTTTAATTAGGATTTTCATATTCTTCACAAAAAAAACTAGGTTTTCCGGTATTTTTAGTTTTCTTGTACGAGCAATAGTTTTCGAGATATTGGTCTTTGAAAGTTGCGTTTTATTTAAAATCATTTGGGAGTGGATTCATAGACATCTCAGCCCGCAGACCGGGCGAAGAGTAGGGCGACCCGCCCCCCCCCCCTCACCCCTGCTAAAATCCTGGCTACGCCCCTGTCAATTTCACATGTATCTTTTCATATTGAACCAATTATGTACTTTCATACTTCCCCAGTTATAGTCAATACTGTAAGCTTAAACATTGACATAACACACCTCAGTAAAATTGAACGTAAAAAAAAAATTTTTTTACAAATGTTTAACTAGGATTTTCAGATTCTTCACAAAGAAACTAGGTTTCCCGGTACTTATAGTTTTCTTGTACGAGCAATAGTTTCCGAGATATTGGTCTCTGAAAGTTGCGTTTTATTCAAACTCAGTTGGGGGTGGATTCATAGACATCTCAGCCCACAGACCGGGCGAAGAGTGGGGGTGACCCCCCCCCCCCCCACTGCTCAATATCCTGGCTACGCCCCTGTCAATTTCACATGTATCTTTTCATATTGAACCAATTATGTACTTTCATACTTCCCCAGTTATAGTCAATACTGTAAGCTTAAACATTGACATAACACACCTCAGTAAAATTGAACGTAAAAAAAAAATTTTTTTACAAATGTTTAACTAGGATTTTCAGATTCTTCACAAAGAAACTAGGTTTCCCGGTATTTATAGTTTTCTTGTACGAGCACTAGTTTCCGAGATATTGGTCTTTGAAAGTTGAGTTTCATCTAAAATCAATTGGGAGTGGATTCATAGACATCTCAGCCCCCAGACCAGGCGAAGAGTAGGGCGACCCCCCTCCCCCTGCTCAAAATCCTGGCTACGCCCCTGTCAATTTCACATGTATCTTTTCATATTGAAGCAATTACGTACTTTTATACTTCCCCAGTTATAGTCAATACTGTAAGCTTAAACATTGACATAACACACCTCAGTAAAATTGAACGTAAAAAAAAAATTTTTTTACAAATGTTTAACTAGGATTTTCAGATTCTTCACAAAGAAACTAGGTTTCCCGGTATTTATAGTTTTCTTGTACGAGCACTAGTTTCCGAGATATTGGTCTTTTAAAGTTGCGTTTTATTCAAACTCAGTTGGGAGTGGATTCATAGACATCTCAGCCCGCAGACCAGGCGAAGGTTGGGGGCGACCCTCCCACCTGCTCAAAATCCTGGCTACGCCCCTCTCAATTTCACATGTATCTTTTCATATTGTACCAATTATGTACTTTTATACTTCCCCAGTTATAGTCAATACTGTAAGCTTAAACATTGACACAACACACCTCAGTAAAATTGAACGTAAAAAAAAATTTTTTTTACAAATGTTCAACTAGGATTTTCAGATTCTTCACAAAGAAACTACGTTTCCCGGTATTTATAGTTTTCTTGTACGAGCAATAGTTTCCGAGATATTGGTCTTTGAAAGTTGAGTTTCATCTAAAATCAATTGTTAGTGGATTCATAGACATCTCAGCCCGCAGACCGGGCGAAGAGTGGGGGCCACCCCCCCCCCCCCCCCCCCCCCCTGCTCAATATCCTGGCTACGCCCCTGTCAATTTCACATGTATCTTTTCATATTGAACCAACTATGTACTTTTATACTTTCCCAGTTATACTCAATACTTTAACCTTGTAAGGGAACTTAACATTTTTACCCGAGATATTTTGAAACATCTAATAGAAAATAAAGAAAAACTTTTTTTTTTTTTTTTTTTTTTTAATTGTCTATTTCACAAAATATATACAATATGGGAGTACTTTCGGTATTGCTACCATCTTCAGAGGCGATGTACTTAAAAAAGAGGACTGTTGGGTAGGTTCCAGAACAAATAATACATTATACAAACATCTCAACAGCACTAAAGAAAAAAGAAAAACAGAAGAAAAAAGTGGGGTTTACTATCTAAATTGTAGTTTTTGTAGTTTTGTTTATGTAAGTCGTACTGGGAGACAATTTAAAAAAAGGGTAAAAGAACTCGTTTCAGAAAACAACAATAACATTTATTTGGACCAGCAAAAAAAAGGTGCTATACACAAATATATAAAATAAAGGATTTAAAATAGAAAGTCCTGGTACAGTCTTTGTTTGAGTCGCCTCCCAGGTGTAGGCGCTCCTAGACTGTAGTGTACAGCCCCCGAACAATGCACAAGGGCTTCGTGGTGATTCTTCACTAGTTTCTCGATGTGAGCTGCAAAAAGAGGAACACCCAATTCTTCGTGGATTTTGTGATTCCTCACAAACCAGGGTGCGTTTGTTGCTATTCGGAGTACTTTATTCTGAAATGTTTGTAGTCGTTTCATGTTAGTGTTGCTGGTACCGATCCAGACTGGACAGGCGTATGTTAGAAGTGGAAGTAGGAGTGTCTTGTATAGCAGAATAGTACATGTGTGTTTAAGTGGCGTGTTTCTGTTTATGAGAGGGTAGAAGGTGTTAAGTCGTGAATATGCTAGCTGTAGTTTTCTGTTAATGTGTAGTTTCCATGTGAGTCGTGTATCTAAAAGTACTCCAAGATAGCGCACACCCTGGTCCTTAGAATTCCAGAGAATTGGGAGGTCATCAATTTGCAGCTGACGTTGTTCCTCTATGGAGAATCTGCGGAGAGCGAAGATTTTAGCTTCAGTCTTCCCTACATTGAGTTGGAGTCTCCATTTCGAAAACCAGAGGGAAACTTCTGTCAGGGCTTCCTGGAGCTGTTCAATGGCGACGGAGAGGACACTATGCTGACATGCGATCATTGTATCATCTGCATACGTGGCTAATGTCGCAGTGGGAGTTTCGGGGATGTCTTGTGTGTACAAATTAAAAAGGAGGGGGCTCAGAATATCACCTTGAGGGACCCCAGCTGTAATCCTTCTCTTGGTGCTCAGTGCGTTACTGACTCTCACCTGGAACGTCCTGCCATGGAGAAAAGATGATATAAGACCAACGATGTATTTGGGTGCCAGGCTTTTCTTTAGTTTGTACAACAGCCCCTGATGCCAAACGGTGTCAAAGGCTGCGGCTACATCCAAGAATACGGCGGTGGTGTACTTCTTCGCCTCGAAGCCGTGGACAATCGTTTCGGTCACCCGTTGTAGCTGCTGGACCGCAGAGTGTTTGGCTTTGAAGCCAAATTGGTGGGACGGTATGGTGTTTTCCAGGTACTGAGTAAGCCTTTTGGATATTATCTTTTCAAAAACCTTGGACAATGAATTTAGAAGGCTTATCGGCCTGTAGCTGTTGGGGTCTTGTTTCGGCTTGCCGTGCTTATGAAAGACAACCACGAGTGCATTCTTCCAAGCGTCAGGGAAGTATCCTCTTCTTAAGCAGCCATTGAACAGCCCTGTAAGATAAGCGATGCTTCTTGGAGGCAGGTTCTTGAGGACGATGTTGGGGATGAGGTCTTCACCGGGGGCCTTCTTGTTGGGGAGTCTCCGGATGTATAGTGTAATTTCTGACGGGTTCGTGTACTGTATGTGTGGTTCTGCGGTGTGGAGTGGGGTGGAAAGAAATTCGTGGACTGTGTGGAGTGTTTCGTGATCTTGTGTGTCATGGGTTCTGAATTTCTGTTCAAGGTGCTGAGCCACTAGCTCTCTCTTGTCCTTGTCTGTTGTCACAGTATTCTGTCCGTGTGTCAGGGGCGGGAGGCCGGGATCTTGTCTGAGGAGGCGTCGTGTTTCCTTCCAAAGGTTGCTGTCTCCAGGCGTAAAATCGCTGGTGTATTGTCGGTATCTGTTGATTCTGTCATTGTCCAGTTCCCATCGTATTTGTCTCGTCAGTCGGTTCAGCTCTCGCTTCTCTTGTGGGTCACGTGTTCGTTGCCAGTGTTTACGGAGTGTATTTTTGTCGTGTATCATGTCAAGTATTCGTGTAGGGGTCTTATTTAGTCGGATGATACGTTGATCCTTGTAGTGATTATGTGTTGAGTTGTGTACCGAGATGTAAATAGCTTCAGTGAAATCTTTCAATGAGTCGTCTATGTCTTCAGTATTGTCGTAATGCAAAGGGATGTCTATGTTTTTGTCCATCTCCCATCTAAATACTTCCCAGTCAATTTTCCCTTTTATGAGTCTTGGGAGATATTCTGTCTGTTTCGGGTTCACTCTGAAGGTACATATGACTGGAAGATGGTCTGAGTCGAGTTCTGTCAGTGGTTCGTGATAAAGGGGCAATGTAAAATTTTGAACGAGTCCAATGTCCAAGATGTCTGGAAGGTATCTCTGTTGTGTAGGGTAAAATGTCGGTTCGTCTGGTGCTGATATCTGTACGCCTAAATTGTTAATTATGTTTAAGAGTCTTGTCCCGTTGTTGTTTGTCCGTCTACATCCCCAAATTGTATTTTTACTATTTAAGTCACCTAGTAATATGGTCGGCCCCCCAGTGAATATGTGTTCGAAGTCCGTCTGGTGTATTCTGATGCCTGGTCGGTGATATGCTGAAATTATGTTAAGTGTTCTGTTGTTGTTGAGTGTGAGTGTGGCCCCAACGGCTTCCAGCTGTTGGAGTGTGGGTAAGAGAAGCTGAGAGTGTACGAGGTTCTTTTTTATACAAACAGCGACGCCTCCAAATCTGGTTTGTCTGTCTTGTCTGTATATGGTGTACCCTTTTAACTTGAATTTGTCGGTATTATAGAGGTGAGTTTCTGTGATACAAATGATGTCGATGTTGTAGCGAGTTAGGAAGTCCGAGAGAATCGTTCGTCTGTTTTTGATACCGTCAGCGTTCCAGTTAAGGATGGATAAATTTTGAAAAATATTTAAGTTAGGGTCCACCATTGTTAAATGAAAATACTTGGGTGAGGAGGTTAGATAAAAATGACTTTATGATAGGGATGAATGGTTTAAGAAAGGTGAGTACAGTGTTGGTGAGGTCAGTCATGTCGTTAGCTGGTTGGGTGTCTTGGCTGCTGGGTAAGTTAGGTTGAGGTCGAGGTTGGAAGGGTCGGGGTCTACTTTGGTCAAACCAGCAGTTCGGTCCGTCGGGGGTCTGTCGTGGGGGCTGTCCTTTGGGTGGTACACTGGGGGTTACTGGGTCTTGATGTTTAGGTTGTCTCTGTCTGGTAGTTCTGTCTATGTAGGTCTTGTATGATGCACAACCTCTGTAGCTGGCTGGATGGTTGCCCTGGCAGTTGGCGCACTTGGGAGAGTCTATCTTCTTCTGTCTGGAGGGGCATGCTGTGAAGTGGTGGTCTCCCCCGCACTTCACACACTTGGGGTCCAGTCGGCAAAAGTTTTTGGTATGGCCAAAAGACTGACAGTTCGTGCACTGCACGGCTCTGCTGGAACGTCGGCGTGGCTCCACTTTGACGACTGTATAATAGAGCCGCGTCAGCTGGAATATGGCCTCTCCAGATGAGTTGTTTTCCAGCTCAACTGCACAGAGAGGTGTGGGACGTCTGTCGTGGTTCAAGATGCGGGTCACTTTTATAATAGGATAAGTCGGGGTCAGTTCGTCGGTTATTTCTGTCTCTGTTAGTGAGTAAGGAACTCCCCGTATAATTACGGAGAGTTTCCTGTCCTCGGGGTTAACGAAGGTGTAGTATTTTACTTTGTTCTCGTCATAAAATTGTGTCACCTTGCGGTAGTCGTCAGTCGTTGTGAGGCTGATCTTAATTTTCTTGTTGCACTGTTTGGTTTCAAAAGGTGAACAAATCAAACTTTTCAACTCGGTAATAACCAGTTGATAGTTATCAGCCTCACAAAGAAAGATAGGAGGGATCTTGGTCAGTCTGTTAGGGGTAGTCTGTGCGTCCGGTTTTGTCGGTTGTGTTGTCTCCTGTTCGTCCTGGAGAGTGAGCAGTGGCTCATACCGATTGTGTGTTGGTGTAGGTGTGGGTTTGATATGTAGAGTGTATCTGTTTCGCTTTAGTTGAGGCTCCTGGGAGGTGGCACTGTTAACAGAGGTCACTTGGCTAGCGTCTACTAACATCGATGTGTCTGAAATGAGCTGCCTTTTGGCAGGTAACAATGAAATAGGCATCTCACCTGTCTCCGCTGGATGTCCACTGTCCATATTCGTAATATCACTTTGTCTGCTGGTTAGGTTAGAATACGGAACATCAAAGTTATTGCATTTTTCTGGCTTCGAAACATTGGGTTTCATCCTCACTACTCGTTTCAGAAATAGGCTAAACATTGACACAACACACCTCAGTAAGACTAAATCGTAAAAAAAAAAGTTTACAAATTTTTAACTTGGATTTTCAGATTATTCGCAAAGAAACTAGGTTTTCCGGTAGGTATTTATAGTTTTCTTGTAGGAGCAATAGTTTTCGAGATATTGGTTTTTGAAAGTTGCGTTTTATGTAAAATCAATTGGGAATGGATTCATAGACATTTCAGCCCGCAGACCCCCCCTCCCCCCCCCTCCCTCCCCCGCTCAAAATCCTGGCTACGCCCCTGTCAATTTCACATGTATCTTTTCATATTAATCCAATTATGTACTTTCATACTTCCCCAGTTATAGTCAATAGGTACTTTAACTTTCTAAGGGAACTTAACATTTTTAGCCGAGATATTTTGAACACTATAGAAAATAAAGAAAAACGTATGTACAAAAAAAAAATATATTTTCTATTCCACAAGATGAAGATTTCATAGAAGAATTGAATAGGATTCGAATGAGAGATATTAGGAGAAAAGTCAATGTTGCTCGGACAACGCCGGGTATTACTACTAGTATAGAATATAGGTCGGCTTTGTGGTACCGTATTCACTTTCTGAAAAACACATTAGGAGAGCAATGTTCAAGATAGGCAGCAACCAGAAACGATGATAGTCAACCATAGACAGATTTAGACATATTGGGAGGTTTGTTGTGTACACCTAGGGACCTAAGCATCGAACGCTCTTATCTCTTCCCTGTTAGCTCTACAGCGGGAGACCAAAATTCCACCTACCCAGGTTTAAGTAGGTACATAACAGCGACTCATTAATGAGCACCTGTATTCGAAAAAACCAAGAAACAACGCCTAATACCGCATCCGAAGGACGACGTGCCCAAGGTTATTTCCCACATTCCAGTCAAAACAACTGAGAGTCCCTTCTAGATTGCCAACTCGGGATCCTGAGCTCATTAGACCCAAATGTAAATATAAAATAAGTTTGCTTTTGATTCGAAATAATACTGTCCAGACAGAAAGTAGACTATAGGTGGGCTTTGAGGAACCGTTTTCACGTATTTCCTCTACAGCGAAAGACCGGAATTTTACCTACCCAGGTTAAGTTACATAACATACGACTCATTATCGAGTATCTGACATTCGAAGAGGCCCAGGACCATCGACTAAAGTCCCATCCGAAGGACGACGTGCTCAAGGTTATTTTCTACTTCCCTGTCAATACAACTAAGAATCCCTTCTAGATTTCCAACTCGGGATCCTGACTGAGCTCATTAGACACCACAAGAAAGATAAAATAGAAGATAGTGATAGGTTGTTGACGGATGATCGGATAGTCATGGAATTTCACATGTAGTAGTAGTAACTACGTACTAGCTGTGGAGTCCGCCGTGAATGGGAGAGGGGGTTGTGCGGGCCTAAGTATAAAAATAATGGTAGCTCATTAATGCATAATGGGATTGTCATGGAATGGTTATGTCCTCAGTGGATTTTAATTTGAAATATTTGATGTTGATACATTCATTACATCGGCAGTTATTGGGATTTTGAACTGAGCCCCCTCCCGAAACTCCCCCCTCCCCTCGGCCGATATCGCTGAAATTTGACTTGTTGGGTCCTCAGTGGATTTTAATTTTAAATATGAAATTTGATGTCGATACATTCATTACATCGGCAGTTATTGGGATTTTGAATTGAGCCCCCACCCCGGAAATCCCCCCTCCCCTCAGCCGATATCGCTGAAATTTGACTGGTTATGTCCTCACGTAATTTTAATTTTAAATACGAAATTTGATGTTGATACATTCATTACATCGACATTTATTGAAATTTTGAACTGAGCCACCTCCAGGAACTCCCCCCTCCCCTCAGCCGATATCGCTGAAATTTGACAGATTATGTCCTCATTGGATTTTAATTTTAAATACGAAATTTGATGTTTTATGAAACTTCACATGTAGCATCCTTTCGAGCCCGATTGAATAATAGGCTATGTGGCGTCCCAACATTTCGAACTGGAGGGAGGGTTGTAAGGGGGGGCTAAGCAAGAAAATAGTGCTAACTCATTAATTAATGGTCGGATTGTCATGAAATTTCATATGTAGTATTCTTGAAGGCCAAATAGAAAAATAGAGTGTGTGACGTCGAATCATTGTGAACGGGAGGGGGGTTGTGGGGGTAGGCCTTAGCATAAATACAGTCGTAGCTCATGAACTAAAGATCGTATTGTCATGGAATTTCACATGTAGTATTCTTAAAGGCAAAATAAAAATAGAGTGTGTGATGTCACAAAATTGTGAACGGGAGGGGGGTTGTGGGGGTGGGCCTAAGTATAGAAATAGTGGTAGCAAATAAATGGATGATGGGATTGTCATGGAATGGGTATGTCCTCAGTGGATTATAATTTTAAAAACGAAATTTGATGTTGATACATTCATTACATCGGCATTTATTGGGATTTTGAACTGAGCCCCCTCCCCGGAACTCCCACCTCCCCTCAGCCGATATCGTTGAAATTAGACTGGTTATGTCCGCATTGGATTTTAATTTTAAATACGAAATTTGATGTTGATACATTCATTACATCGGCATTTATTAGGATTTTGATATTCACAGCCAGGGAAAAACGAGAAATCGTAAAAAAGGTAAGAAAAAATCCATTTATAAGTGAACCAGACTTGGCGTTAGATGTGGCAAATTGTGTAGACAAGTCTTTCTGTGTCCAAACAGTACGAAATGTTTTGAATGAAAAGCAATTTTTTGGAAGAGCCGCCTAAAAGAAACCGTTAATTTCACAAGCTAATAAGGACAGACGTTTGCTGTTTGCCAAACAGTATAAAAACCAAACTGAAGAATTTTAGAATAAAGTAATTTTTACTGATGAATCGAAATTTAATATTTTAGCATTCGACGGACGTGGTTATGTTTGGAGAAAAAACAATACAGAATTCCAAACAAAGAATTTAAGGCCATTGGTAAAACATGGCTGTGGGAGTGTTATGGTGGGGGGTCTATGGCTGCAAGTGGAGTGGGTTATTTAGCCTTTATTGATGTTATTATGACTGCTGATGTTTACATCAATGTGTTGCGTCATAATTTAATGGAGATTGCCATGAAACTAGTAGTGGAGAGAACATTTATATTTCAGCAAGATCAAACATAGAGCCAGAAAAACTGAAGAATGGTTGCTGTAGTATGATGCCCGTCAATTCAAACTTCCTCCCCTGTCACCAGATGTGAGCCCGATAGAGAACCTTTCGAGTCACCTGGGATCAGCGATCCGTAAGGGTACGTCTACATTGGAGCGCTTTTGCTTTCAATAAGGGATTGCGTCATAGCGCACGTGGAAGGGAAGTGGAGGCATGCTGTGCGCATGCCTCTTGGATGTTGACAGATGACAATCCCACTAGCGCAAGCCACAAGGCATGCATATCCAACTGCTTGGATTTTTTTCGTTCAACTCGGTCAATTTTTGTTTGTAGTGAATTATTTTTTTTCTCTTCTATTGTTTAAAAAATTGTTTATTTAACAATAATAAATGGCTGCAGAAACTTTGGAGTTAATAGAAGTTTATAGAAGGTTGGTCTGTCTGTGGGATGCCACAAATAAAAATTATTTGAACAAGCAGAAGCGTTCAGATGCCTACGAAGAATTGGCAAATAAATATAATTTAACTCCTGCTGGCGTAAAGAAGAAAATTAAAAGTTTGAGATCATACTTTTCGAAAGAACACGCAAAAGTAATTAATAAAAAAAGCGGTTCGGGAACAGACGAACTTTATATCTTTGGAAGAGCAACATTTCTTCAAAAAATGAGCTCAAAAAAGTACTGTTGGATGAGTGGCAAAAGATATCGACCGACACCACTAAATATTTAGTTTCCTCAATGCCCAGAAGGATTAATGCCATAATAGAAGCCAAAGGGGGGATGCATACAAAATATTAATTTTGCTTAAAATTGGAATAATAATTAAAATTGAAGTAGCTAGTTGGTATTTCAGGCAATTGCCTATACTTTTTTGTTACGGTTTTTCTCCCATCTTTCAATATTGATTTGTTGCAATGTTTTTTTTTTTTCTAAACTACTAATTTTCGTCTTTCTCATAATAAATGTTTTATTTTAAAAAGCTTTTTCGTTTTGTTCTTTATTTTGTTACAAGATCAAAAAGTCCAAAAATGAAATTGCATATACTTTTTGAGTCACTGTATGTTTCAACCATGGTAGTGAAGATAAAAAATATATTTTGGAAGTTATACTTTTTTCCAAGTTTGTCAGCTGAATTATTCTTAAAACTTAGAGAAAACGGCAGATTTATGTAAGTGCTTCTCAAAACACGGATGAAAAATGTGTTAACTTCATGCAATTAGGTTTTTAAAATTGCTACTTTTTTCCGAGCTTAACGACTGAACATTTCCCAGCCATTGCTACCTTTATTCAAAGCTATTCTGGTTTAGTTTCAAAGGAAATGCATAATATATGGACCGGCTAAACAAGAAATAAAAAAGTGACAATATTTTTTTTCACTTGATAATATAAAAGAATACATTTCCTTCTTATTCAACAAAATCAATATAAATTGGCAATATCTATCAATCAGCTTTGCACATCACACGTAAGAATTGAAATGTTCTTTTGTTTAACATTTGGAATCGTCGATAGTTACTGGAACTTTGCCGACTAATCGATATAAATGGCTCCCACAAAGTTAGAAAAATGATGTAGAGATGAATGTTTTTTGGTTTTCTTGAAATTTACACATAGAAAAATTGTACTGACTTTTTTTTGTACATTTAACACATTTTCTTCATAAATTATATTATTCTAAAGATTTAGAAATTAAATTTTTTTATTAGGAATTCCAGTCGGTATGAATCACTCTGTGACGTCACATACGTATATAGGCGAGGTTATCGTACTGGAAAGTTTACAAGATGGTACGTATTTCTTATTAATTTGTAAAAATATCTCTTTCAATTGCCCTTCATTATTTGAAAAATCAAAAATATTAATTTTATATTCTTTGTAGGTTTCTTATTCTGAAGATCAGTTGGCAGGTAAGTTGCAATTTAGGTCACTTTTTCATATTACGACATATCCAGGGTCCAAATGTTGTCCTTATATGGAAATGATTCGAAAGATAACTTGTTCCTTTACCTTTTCTGGTGTCAATCTTTGTCAGAACTCAAATGGGAAGTGTTCCAAAAGGCTATATTGAGACCATATCAACCAATACAATGTATGGTTTTGAGATTGTTAATAGAGTTATGACATCAGTTGAGGGTATTTTTAAATAAAATATTAACATTTTATTAATATTAGTTTCTATATTTATCATAAATGCCAATTACCCGTTTTTCTTTTGTCAAACAGAGTTCCAAGAGGCGTTTCAACTGTTCGACAGTAGAGGTGATAACAAAATTCATGTTGCTCAAATTGGAGACGCTCTTCGTGCCTTGGGTCAGAACCCAACAGAGTCTGAAGTCAAGAAGTTCACTCATCAACACAAACCAGGTAGGTTGACCATTGTAGCATCTACTCAATTGCAAATTTTAACACAGTTTCGTTTGACTCAAAATTTAACTTGGTCGATTATTTTCAATTTTGAATTTAAAAACGTGCTTGAGGGATGTGATTCACTTCATTTGGTTTTGCCTCATGACTATAGAAAATTTTTGACTTAGTCCAGAAGCTTATTTTCAATATTTTACTGGAGATAAGTTAGTTCAAGGTATAGTGGATTTTTGACGTTTTTCTTATTCTGGGACATTCCCTCTTAAGAATATATATATACAGTGGGTCCAAAACAAGGTAATTATAGAAAACTGTACCATTCGGCCATAAAAGAAAACAAAACGTTAATATTCAACCGAAGGAAATATAAAGTAACAAAAATGAAGAATTACATACGATGAAATAATTAAATACTCACACTAGATCTAACAAAAACAATAACTAGTTTCAGGAGATAGTTAAGGCTTTAATGTATATACATTTTTCAAATATTAATATTGATAATACAATAGCTCGCTGTAAATTCTTTAATAGTAATTCAACCTTTCGCTGCCAAAGTGATCGAAATGGTGAATATGAAAAGAAGTAACTTTCGCGGGCGACTCAGCTAGCGCCGCTAGTATTTCATATATATTTTTAAACTGTCCGTTTTAAGACCTTTGAAAGTATATGTCACACAATATATTATAGAGTAAAAAATATAGAAAAACGTTAACGACTACTAAATGCAAGTTCATCATGTTTATAAAAACATTTAGTATTTGTTAAGTTTATGAACTTGTTGAACTTCCATTTAGATATTTTATATACATATTGTGAAATATACAATAATTTAGAGGGTGCCGGTAGCTCAGTGGTATGCGTGCTTGTCTTCCGAGCTCAAGATCGTGGGTTCGAAACCCGACCGAGGCAAATAAACAGCACGCCGTTCTTCGGATGGGTCGTTAAGCGATGGTCCCGATCATGTACGATGTCAGGTACTCGTTAAATACACCTACCGTAGGTGAATAAAAATTTAGGACTTCCAAAGTAGAGTCGGGCTCATGTCCACCAGAGTGACGAAAGAGCTCTCTGGTATTAGGCGATATGACCTCGTAGTTAAAGCCCGGGCATGAGTCATAAAACCTAACCTATTGTCTATTTCACAAAATACATATATAATATGTGAGTACTTTCGCTTTTGCTACCATCTTCAGCCACACCTTAATAAATACTTAGTGCAAGTTCATCATGTTTATAAACACATTTAGTACTTGTCAAGTTTATGAACTTGTTGAACTTCTATCTAGATATTTTATATACATATTGTGAAATATAAAATAATTTACAAAAATACACGTTTTTATTTATTTATATTAATAAATGTCATAATATCTCTACAAAATAATGTTAAGTATCATATTATAGAGTAGATGTTGTCCTATATTGAGATAACGATCCTTCTTCATATAGAAATTTGGTAATTTCGGATTTACTTCAGTGCTGGATGTCAAGAAACATTCATAGCAAATAGAGTTGCGAGACAGTAAATGTTACGAATAAACTCCTAATTATAGTATCTTTCCTTTCCCACAGAAGATTTTCTCAGAGCTGCCGCCGATATAGCCTATCATTTCCTTGTATTGAACACGGATTGGATTGCTCTGGTATCAGGGCTCATGGCAGACAATATATTTTTTTGCTTATTTATATTTTGTCACTTGTTTACATTTTGACGCATACTTATCTAATTTAATTTGTATGTGCAATAGTCGTTGGTGAATCCCCGGCAATATTCTTCCTCTGCGCGAATTATCTTAGGTTTTCGCTCTTCCTGTCAAACCAATCTGGTTGAAAATCTATAGATGCCTTAAATCAGGGACTTGTGAATACAAAATCTCGTGTCGATGTATTGAATACGGCACTTATTTGGGTTTGTGTGTGGTCATAACCTCACCTTTACTTCGGCTAGGGAAGTAAAGAGTTGAAATATCCGACATGCAGATTGTACGATACATAGCTGATATAGTGAATGCCCTTTGTGTCTTCTAATGGCCCATGTAAAATGAGGAGTTAACATGCAAAACGTGTTTTGTCACAAAAAATCAAGATTGTGTTAGAGGTGGGATTCCTTAGTGCTGTTGGAAATCCGTCTTTTCAAGTTGTTAACATTCAAATAAAATTATTTCCCATGTTAAAAGCACTCTGAAAATTAAAGGTTCATGCATTTTGTCCAAAGCAAATATCCATTCAATCAGTGTTTTGTCCATGCAACCAATGGCAGCGCTGTCTGATAGTGACATGTTGTGACTTGAGGTTACTCTCAGAAAAGTTCAACTTACAAAATTGCCACTTGGACACCATGTTACAAAAGAAAAGAAGACCGATGTTGATAAACTGTTGAAGAACATGTTTGGGGATGACTGGACCACTTCTGATGCACGCCTTTCATGGTACAAAAATCTAATCTTCGATATGCCGACTTCAGATGCTGATGCTCCTCAACAGGATGATGTATCATGCGACTGTTTAGAAAATGATTATTGTGAGCTGCATGTTTAAGGACTTTAGTTTACAATTTTAACTCTAAATTTTAAGTTTAAGGATTTCAACTAATACATTTTATTTGTCTTAATTTTATTATTCAATAACCACATACTTTGGAAATTGTTTCGTTCAAAAAATGTTTTGTCCACTTCATTTCCATTCAAAACAAGTTTTGCCCAGAAGGTCCGTGCAAAACATGTTTTGTCCAAAAGAAAAATTCCAGTATTACAGTATTGGCCTACTAATGCATCAAAGTTAAAGATTAAAAACTTATATTCTGACTATGTGACCAGATGGTGACAGATTTTATCAATTTAGTTGCAGGTATAAAGAATTACAAGTTTTTTGTCTCTACTGTAAAGTTAGAGTTTTGTGACAAAACACGTTTTGCATGTTAACTCCACAAATATACTTATACAATATTTTGATTGTTGTTTAGACGAGCGGATCAGTTTCGAGGTTTTCCTTCCCATCTACCAGGCCATCTCAAAGGCGAGGACCAGCGATACGGCTGATGACTTCATAGAGGGTCTTCGCCACTTCGACAAAGACGGCAATGGGTTCATCACCTCCGCAGAACTCAGACATCTCCTCACCACTCTCGGTAAGTGTATAATTTTTACATATTACTAGCAGGTTCGTTAGGTATTGCCCGGGAGTAACTTTGGGTTTAATAATGTGCCCCTTCGCCCCCATTTGAAATTTTTTCGACCTAGGACATGTATAGGTAGGTACACAGTAGTAACAAATGAAACTTGTACGTCCAGTATCATCATGGACTTCGCAGAAGTAGGTGTTATTTCAGCTCCTGTGGCTTCCAATAGATAATGACGACGACCTGAACCTCCAACTTTGAGTGATCAACTCGGAGTAACGAAGGCTTTTGTAAAGAATGTTCTTTAATCAGGTTACATTTCAAAAATGAAGGTGGCCTTTTTTAAAAAAAATGAAGTCAGTGAGATGAATTCCGTTCAAAAGATGGAAGCCAAAAACATTGGCCTTTTTCTTTTGTAAGAATGATTAATAAGAAATTATTTTATGTATATATATATCTATATATAGGTTAGATAAGGTTTTATGACTCATGCCCGGGCTTTAACTACGAGGTCATATCGCCTACTACCAGAGCGCTCTTTCTTCACTCTGGTGGACATGAGCCCGACTGTACTGTGGGAGTCATAAATTTTGTCTTTACGATTACCTGACATCGCACAGGCTCGGGACCTTGGCTAAACGTCCCATCCGAAGGACGGCATGCTTCAGTTTATTTGTCCACAAGAGCGACAAAAGAGCGATCTGGTAGTAGGCTATTGATATCACCTCTTAGTTAAGACCTAAAACGATTTTGGAAATAACAGTATAGTTTTTTTTGTTAAGCATTCCACTCGTGTGTCCCTTCTGAAGTTTTGAACGGTATAGGAATAATCCCGATAAGTTCTCTCCCATTACAGGATCAGTGTTTCCAGTTTTGCTGAAATCCTAGTTGGACCCACAGCAAACAGATTTCCTTCTTTTTCCAGTCGCAGTGTCGATCTTTGTTTTGTTGATGTTTCATTGCTCAAAATTTATTTTTCAATATTTACCAATGATGATAAAAAATAAAACGCATTAATTTATCCCAATCTAACAAATTATTCCAACTGATGGGCCAAGGTGCCCACGTGAGCTAGAGCATAGGGCTTTGGTCGCATTGTCCTTACCACGGTTGCGGGTTCGAATCCCTTCCGGGAGAGAGTTTAATTTCATAGATTAAAGACCTCCAAAAAAATGCCTCATCAAAGGCCAAATAAAAAAAATATATAACTCAATTTTTTTCAAGAATTTTTCACTCGTTCATAACAAACAATTAATATAATTCTTGACATTTTTGACTCATAGGGTACTGGTTTATTTATTTTCAGAGTTTATATATTATTTTATCACTATTACAGTTTTAATAACTAGGAATACGTGAAATGAATCGTTTTTTTTTCAAATAGATCATAGAGTAATTGTTATAATAAGATAAATAAAACATACTCACTAATAAAAAATAATTACTATTATATAAATATTCGCTGAGAATAACCGAAATCGCTGGGTTTTTCAGGAAGGACAGGATTGTCACCTGTGTACGCGGCTTCATTTTATTGTATTGAGCACATCCTTGTTGTAGTCTTCGCAATGTCTCTCTCCACGACTCTATTTAATCGTTGACACATGTTGTCGTGACGTTGTACACACATTCAACTTATTGATCACATGGTAACGACAAAAGTGTATTAGGACAATTTGTTGACCGTGTGCTTACGGTCGTAATGTAACCGTTTTCTGATTTGAAACTGTCTGAAGCGAAAAGTCGTGAAAATTGCACTCGTTTTTTTATAATGCTTACTAACTCACAATTTTTAGTTAGTTATTGTGACTCATGCCCGGTCTTATCGCCTACTACTCGAGCACTGTGAATCCTAAATTTTGACTGTGTGTTTAGCGAGTACTTGACATCGCACAGGCTCCGGAACATAGCTTAACGTACCATCCGAAGGACGGCCTGCTCAAGGTTTTTCACCTGCCAAATAAATAACCTTAAAGTCTTCGGCCGGGTTTCGAACCAGCAATCTTGGGCTCAAAAGGCTAGCATGTTACCTCCGACCTACCGGCGCCCTCTTACAATCTATATTTGCTGCATTTAAAAATAAATGGTTTTAAGCCGCCTTGTGTATCGCATTACTTCTGAAATTTCACAATTTTCACTAGATGCTGCGAGGAATGCAGGCAAAAAACAAGTATACGTATATTTTCAACAGTTTTCACTTGCCAGCTGTGTAATGTATAGGGAAAGTTATGGAAGTTTTCATTGCAATTTCATGTTTTCCTACCTCAAGATTCCAAAAATGAAAAAAAGTGTCAGTGTGTCCCTGTGAGTATAACTCTTGATAGAATGAATGTATCGACACGAAATTTTATATCTGTATCAAGAACCCGCTAAGAAAGACATCTATAGATTTTCAGTCAAATCGGCCAAAGGGAAGGGGAATTAGGGGAGATGTAATGAATGTATTCCGATCCTGAGTTAAAAAAATGTCCTGCAGGGTGGTTACAGCAGTTTTAAAATTCTTTGAAGGCACTTCATATACAACAAAATTTCAGTTTACTTTTCCCGTGACCTAAAAATAAAGGAACCTATAATGTAATTTTTTTTTAATTTATCGGCCACACAGAAGTGCCCTCAGATGACCTTACCCGTTGTTGTTGTTTCAGGAGAGAAGCTGACAGACGAAGAGGTGGAGCAGTTGCTGGCCGGCCAGGAAGATTCCCAAGGGAATGTCAACTACGAAGACTTCGTCCACATGGTCATGTGTGGCTAAACATCACCAGTATTCATATTTATTGTTAAAAAATTACCCGAAAAAAAGACATTTTCAACGTGTTTTTTTCAATGCCTATTTTATATAATTTATTCCAAATTAAAACTTTAATTCCATTGTATGCTAACTTTTTTTAAACATATTTATTTTTTATCTGGTAATTATTTTGTATAAATTATAATTAACCTGGTAATTATTTATATATTATGTTAGTTCACTCTAATCATTGTGTAAGGTACTGGGATCAATATTCCCTCTATTTATAGTTAATAAATGTTATCTACATTAACAGTTCGTCATTATTATTGTTGAGAACCACTCCAAAATTCCTATTTATCAACATATAGCACTATGGACAATTTGGCTGGGTTCGTTACTGACATATATATATATATATATAACAATTTCTGTGAAAATCATTTTCTCTATACCATATTTTCAGACACCTCCAATGCCTATAATTGGGTTAATATCGGTATATTGAAGCAAGCTATGATTGAAGCCCGAAAAAAGCTTGCATCCTACTTTTGAAAAAGAGGAAGATTTTGGTGGAGCACAAAAATGAAAGTTGGGGCCCTCGAATGGTTTTTGACGGACTTCCCCAAGGAGCCGTACTCAGCCCTTTACTATTCTCCATTTACACTGCATCTCTCAGCAGAATAATACCAGAGGGAGTACGGATTTCTCAGTTCGCCGATGATATCATGGTCTACATCAGCAAACCCTCTGAACATGAGGCACAGAATGCATTATCAGCTGCCATGACTGCATTTCGGGACTGGAATGACAAACATGGATTCAGCGTATCAAGAGTCGAAAACGGCAGTTATGATTTTAGAGGACATTCCAAGCGACCAAATTTTATTTATTGTGACGAAAAGCTATCGAAGCATCTTTACCTAAACGTTTCTTACCAAAAGATTATTTTATAGTTCGTAATATTGATATTCTAGTTAAATTCACTATGAACGTAGAAATGCTACAAAACAGCAGACATCACAGATCAAGAAGTGTGTAGTTGTGTGTGTGCGCTGCGGACGCTACCGTCCAACACGCACACACACTTACGCATGCTCATCAACGAGACTTACGGTCTGACGTAGCCCCTACCGAGAGCAAAGATGTTAACACATCAAAGATTCTTACAACTTTCGATTTGAATTGAGGGTAGTTTTGAATAGCCCTAATTTGAAAAAAAATAATAATAAATAAAAGAAAATAACATATTATCGCTACCTCGCAGGTAAAAGGGCGAATAGACCATTTTTCAGAAATTGTACTTTTTGATTTGTTGGTATTCATCTAGTTTTACTGAGTGCATTAATGCAAAAATTAAATGACACCGTATTAATTTTATTTATAATAAGCAAAAACTAGAAATTCTCCAGGCGTATCAACCAAGGCTTGCCTGGTAAAAGGGCGAACGTCCCACTTAATAAAATAATTTTTAAATTTCTTAAATTAAAAACACATTAAATGAAATCATTTTTTGCTCATATTTAATGAATGTGATAAACCTTTCAATGAAACTGAAAAAAAGCATAATATTGCCGAAAAATTTGACTAATGTAACTAAATCGGTTCCTGTAAAATTTGCCAAATGGTCTATTCGCCCTTTTACCTGCGAGGTAGCGATATATTTTTGACTATCATTTTTCAATATCTATGTCATCAGTTTTATTTTGAGGCATGATACATTAAAAGTCCCCCCCCCCCCCCCCCCCCCCCCCCTAAAAAGGAAACTGTGTTATAACCGTCCTTCTTAAATAAAAATAAAATTATATCTCTTTTATCCTGATAACATGTTGCGTTTTCGTTCGCTACAGTATGCCATTACTCCATAAAGCAACCGAATACAGGCTGTCCCAGGATCACTCTCGAATTTTGCCAGGACTTTTTCAATAAGGAGCAGTAGCAGCTCCAGAAACTGAAACAAGAATACAATAAGAAATTAAATTAAAAATTGTTAAATTTTGGATTTTAATTCTCAAGGAAAAAAGCATAATTATATTGAAAGACGGATTACATGGCCAGAATAACTTTCTCATCTTTCTTCCTCAAATATGTTGGGTTGAACAAAGAACAAATCAGGAAATATTTTTCGACTCATTTTTAGTCTAACATGGAAAACAACGTGCTGTATTTAAGTGATTTTTCAGAAGATTTGCAGGAATCGGTGCAACACCACCTACATCCTTTATTTCTTTTTCAATTATTTTAGTTTGTGTTTCTTTACGTATGATTGACTATCAAGGTAGCGGGTTGAAGTTTCTCTTCCGACATTGCTGTATTAACCTCCTCTTCTTTAGGCTGGGTATCGTCATATCTATTCGAAGTCGATGTAATATTACTGTATCAAATTGTTTTTTCAGAAATATATTGGAATAGGTGTCAAAAGCTTTTTCTATTCAGCAAGAAAAATCATACCTGGTGTGACCATAAAATGAATTTCTTATATTTTATACCTTCGTTTATGGTTCACTCTTCCCCCCTCACGTAAATTCCATTTTAGTCCAGTCCATATATACATTGTACCTTACAAAAGGTGCGGTACAAGATTTTTTTTTTTTATTTTTCTATGTTGGTACCAAGATGGAAAAACCCGAATTTGCTAACAAAACCGACCTCGGGACAACTTTTGGCAGCCGAAAAACCACGAAATTTTACGACTTTTTCAGTTTTTTTCGAAATATCTCAGAAACTGTCGACTTTATCGACTCTTTTATCATTTAATATTTTAAAGAGAAATAAATTCTCTACAATTTGCATTCCCACCACTTGTTTGTAGAATGAATATTGAGCGCGCTATACCTTCCCAAACATTGACAATTTCAATCTATTCATGTTCCCCCAACCCCCTCCTCCGCATCCTTCCCCCTCTCTTGCCTCCGCCCCTCTGACCATCACACTCACTGTTCTCTCCTGACTATTGCAGTTCTAGAGATAATTATTAAACTTGACAATACATTCTATCCTGATGATTTACCGACAAAGAAGCAATATTTGAATGTACAAAAACATTGGGGTGATAAGTTATAAGCAACAACTCTAGACTTCAGTGTATAAAAGGCATAATGTTAATAAAAATATGAAATGGTGAATAGAATTATTCATCATTCATCAGTAAATATACATCAGTGATAAATCAGTAAATAACATAGTTAACATGATTGTCATGAATAACAACGAAATTTTTTTCATATTAAAAATTTGCACGTTGAAAGTAATGATTATGTAAACATTTTGGTAGGTAACAGAAATATGCATAGGAGAGAAACATGCAACTTGGTTTGAAATAACATTAATCCCATTATCTTCTTCTATGACGTTTCGAAGGCCCAGCTTCTTCTTCACGTTCTTTGTTTGGAGGTAGAAATACGCTTTCGTTATCAAGGCCTTCGTTTGATGGGGGCTCCAAAAGCTGGTGGAATAGATCCTCGTCATCTTCGCTTTCATCCAAAGACGAAATTGGTACAGAATTTTCGCACATCATGCCACTTCTGTGCTTACAAATGCTGGAGCATTGAAAGAGCAGGCTCTAGTGCACCCTATTTTGCAAGAGCACAACACACTGTTAAGAAGAGACTCGGGCACTGGATCTCTTGTTGTTTGAACAGGCATCAGACCTTCCCTGCTGCTCGCCCAACCCACTCCTTTGGGTTGATGTAGTTACCCCCCAACCACATCCACTCAATGCGTGGACGAACAGGATACTAGCTGGGTCGAACCTATATGATGATAGTCGAGTAGAACACATCCTCAGCACTCTCTTTCCCAGGCTTGAGAAAGAACAAGTTGCTGTATGACTGTCCTAACCCTGTCAGCAGCACTAGCAGATCGATATCCTCCCCAACTATGACCACATTTTCATGTTCCTTGGCCTTTGAAATGGCAGTGTTGACAATTGGTAAGTCAGCATTCTCTTGGGCCTGCTTGACTTCAATGTCACTCTTCAAAATCTGTTTTAAGCAGTTCGATCAGACGACTCTTGCTCTGGTCATTTACCAAAAACTTTTCTTGAGCAACTTGATTGATCATGCTTTTCTCGAAGATTACTTTAGGGGAACGATGCATCTTCATGCGCCGCAATCGCTCAGATCTCTTTGTACCAGTATGTGCAAGATATCCATCAAATACAACCACAGCCTGGAGTCCGTAATGTCTGATCAGATATGAAGAATAACTCTTGGTTAAGGAAGCATTGCAAGGCCAAATGACTTTATGAAGGAGGTATCCTCCATCTAAAACAGCAAAATGTTTTTTCCCTGCCATTTTATTGTAGTCTAGGGGGGTGAAAGCCGTGTACAATGATTATTTAGTGCCTTTCCTCATGCCCTCTTCGGAGAAAAGAGACATAGGGTGGGGCGCAAGTTCGTATGTGAAAAACTGTTGTTACCCTCTTGAGCCAAATGACAGTTGACGTCTACTCCTCCAAACAATACCACTACTTAATGACATAATGGCATCAGTATCTGAAAAGGCGGGGTGTTGAAAAAGCCACTCCCGCAATTTATTCGAGTCACCAGCGTCTCGGTCTACACGAGAAGTTCGCATACCCACATGTTGCTCTGATGTTTCATAATGTATACCACAGAAATCTTCAAGTTCATCACAGACATTCTGCATGAATACCATGGCCAGAGCCCATTTTGCCAAAACACTGTCTGAAATCCCTCTCCAACGTGACGTGTGACATCTCCACGGGCATTCATAATCTTCATTAGTGTCTGTTTGCTCAATGGTTTTACCGGACCAGTACTTGTTGAAGCGTCTTATTGCTTCTATGTCGGTAAATCATCAGGATAGAATGTATTGTGAAGTTTAATAATTATCTCTAGAACTGCAATAGTTAGGAGAGAATAGTAGTGTGATGGTCAGGGGGGCGGAGGGGAGAGAGGGGGAAGGAGGCGGAGGAGGGGGTTGGGGGAACATGAATAGATTGAAATTGTCAATGTTTGGGAAGCTGTAGCGCGCTCACTATTCATTCTACAAACAAGTGGTGGGAATGCAAATTGTAGAAATTTTAATCTTCTTTAAAATATTAAATAGTAAAAAAGTCGATAAAGTCGACCGTTTCTGAGATATTGCGAAAAAAACGTAAAACGTCGTAAAATTTCGCGGTTTTTTGGCTGCCAAAAATTGTCCCGAGGTCGGTTTTGTTAGCAAATTCGGTTTTTTCCATCTTGGTACCAACATACACAAATAAAAAAAAAAAATCTTGTACCGCACCTTTTGTAAGGCACGCCCCTTTTTCCATACCTGCGGACTGGACTATTTCTCTTCCACTCCAAAATGGCATTACTGGGTATACATTTAGTCTGAATTTCGCTAAACCTGCAATGAAACAAAGAAACCAGCTGATATCATAACTTTCATTTAAATTTATTATACCCAGTAAATCCAATTTTAGATTGAAAAAGGGAAAGTAGTGGGGAGTGAGCCGTAAAAATGTAGTTGGTATAGAAAGTCATGTTGTCACACAATTAATTGTATGTTATGTTAGTTTTTTTGAGGGGGGCGATAGCTCAGAGGTAGCTTACTGAGTTACGGAGTTGAAGATCGCGCATTCAAAGCCTGGCAGAAACCCTTAGGTTTTTTATCTGGAAGCTGAGAAAAACTTGAGCACGCCGTCCTTCGAATGGGACGTTAAGCGATGGTCCCGAGCCTGTAGTATGTCACACAGTCTACCTAAATACCCCTACCCTTGTTGAACAAACCTGGTAAGGCAATATTTAAGACACCCACAGTAGAGATGGACTCTTGTCTACCAGAGCGACGAAAGAGCGCTCATGTAGTAATGACCTCGTAGTTAAATCCCAGACATCAATCACAATAAGTGACTAGAGAGTTAGATTTTTCCAAGAGGGGACTTAATAATTCAAGTTAAAAAGTGGATTTCCTCAATGAAAGGACCCCCTGGATCCTCCCAAGGAACCTTGGAAAGTATATAATTTAAGGATAATTATAAAAAGTTGATTTGCGCTAGTTGTAGGCAAGGATAAAACGACATTTCATCATTTAGTATAATTTTCAATTGGGATACCTACCTTATCTGCCACCTTCACACTAGAATTTTGTCATAACGTATTTCCAACATCAAATCATTTTAATTAATGGCGTTTGTTGTTTCCATGAATTAGTTATTTGTTATTATTAGATTAGCAATTAGTATACATTTTCTATAATTCAGAGCCATAGTAATTGTTTTATTTAAAATTTTTCCCGTCTTCTCTTCTCTTTTGTTTTACAATTATTAGATAACATTGTTTGTTACAGATAAGTTGAAGTATTTTCAGTTAAAGAAAACAGAACAATTGACTGGCCCAGTGCGTGTTGAATAATAAAAATGGCACGAAGAGAAATGCGCAGGAGACATTTTTATGTTTTGTTTCTTCACGTTGGCTAAACTGAGTGGCTGACGTCATTCCTTTCGCCATTGTTTCTCCGCTCGTACAACAGGGTGGCATGAGAAGTTTATCTTTTCATTGTAAACTTAAGAATTATTTTGTTTTAAATCGTTCTTTATCAAAAAATTATGAGTATTTATGCCAGTTTATATTCCATTAATCCTTACGAAAGTAAAAGTATTTTAGACAATATGCCCGGACTTATTTCAACTACGTGAGTATGGATTTTTTTTTTCCTTCAACTGTGTTTTATTTTTTTCCCTTATGAGCTATATTTTATTTAACCGTTCTCTTCTGTATTAAACAATATTTTTTTCTGTAATTTTTTGCGCTCGAAAATTTTAACATGTTATGCAAGACGTGTTCTTTTTATCGATTTTTCTTGCAACAAAGAGAATTAGCTCCTTTCATCCCCAGTTTATTTACATTTCTGTAACTATCATGCTCTTATCTTCATAACTTTTTATTTATATTCCTTATTTATTTTTATTTTTGATCTACACAAATATTCACACCTATATAAATTTTTTTTTTTTTTAACACTTAATAATTTGTAAAACATTTTTGGTAATGTCCTGTTTACGAAAAACAGGGTTTATCCACTTTATTGTCCATTGTTTGTGTTCCTCTTATCTTAATACTTCCCGTATCCTTATCTTTATTCTGTAATTTTCCTGTACTTAGTACTAAGGAGCTCTCCTTGAGGTCGATTCAGTTCTTAATTGAAACAGTTCGGAACCACTTCTATTTTAAGAAGGCTCTTATATATTTTTATTGAGAGAAACGTCTTCCTAATATGCAGCTTACGATATTACATACGATGAGTAGTAGTAATAGTAGTCTAAGTGAAAGGTAAAAATTAACTATTTCTTTATCGTTTTTATTTATATTTTATCACGAAATTTTTCATCAATTTTAATTTTTCTGTGATTTAAATAGGTATTGTATTTAGATTGAATTGTTACTTTTTTTTGAAAATATTTTAGTCCAAGTAGAAAAAAAAAAGTTGAAATGCGTCTTTGGCTTAACCCTAAATAACAAATATTAGAAAATTTATTGAGAAATGGCTGCCAAAGTGAGCTTTGCCAAGCATTTTGGCATTTTTCCGAGTAAAAAATAACGTGTTTATATTAACGCCATTCTTTTTATGTTTTGTTATTATTTATTTATTCATTTTCTTATTGGCCAGTCTTTTTTAACCATCGTTTTGTTCTATTTGAGATTTCACTTTCACATAATGCCATTGCTTTCCTTTTTTATGTTGCACATTTTATTCAAGGATTTATTTATTTAGACTTTATTCTCATGATGTATGTTTTTGATAACCTAAATTTATGTGGACTTGAATGATTTCTGTTGAAACATGCATGCTCCCTCGTGTGAAGGTTTTTCTTTAATTTATTTATTCAATTTTGATGGGATTAGAAAAAAATGTAGGTCACGCCTTGTCCTCATGAATGGAAAAATTGTGAAATCTAATTTTCTTGTACAATATTTTTTTCTGAAGAAAGCCATTATTACTTCTTTAGTGTCGGTTATAAAACCCTCGTTAAGTAGTTTTGATGGAAAAAAAAAAACGTGTTATTTTACAGTGTAAATTGTCCTTGAAAATGTTATTGTCCAATATTGATGAAATTTCTATAATACTATCAATTATTATTTTGAATGACAAATTTAACAATGGAAAAATCAGTACATTAATGTTGTTTTAGATTGTTTGTGGAAAGTAAATTTATATTAACTTTTTTTTATTTTTTAAACACTCAAATGTCTCATTACGTGTACTTTTTCCGGTGAATATGACAGTCGTTTGTAGGATAATTGAAATTTATTTTCTATTGGAGCTGTCTGAAGATATACGAATATGTCAATATCACAGGGAATTGAATCTGATCACGCATTGAAAGGTTACATTTTAGTTGGGTTTTTTCTATTAAACCTCTTGCAGGGTCCTATAACAATTCATTTTGGGGTGCTCAAGAGACGTCTCATTGATCTCGTTATCAACTACATTTCAGCCCCCCTCTCCTTTATCTGATTTGACTGAAACTAAAGCAGGTAGGTGTTATATTATTTTTATTATGTATAAAATCGTGTTGATGCATTCTTTACGGTCAGCAGTTTAGGGTTTTTTAAATGAAGCCTCATATTAAATTTCATGTCGATATATTCATTCTGTCGATAGTTTTTGTTTTCACATAAACACATGTTTATTTTTAGACTCAGGGGTTCGAAAAACCTGAAATTCCTTATACTTCATATAAGTAAAACGATGTATTTTTTTTTTTTTTTGCATCAAATATTTCCTTTTTGTTGATCCTCATACAGTACAGTTTTGCAATGAGTGCATTCTTGATAATGGTGGGTTGTGTAGCAATGTGTTATTTTATATTCCAAAAATAACAGGAAAGAAGATAACGCACCGACCTGCTATCATAATTAACAAAAAAAACCAGTTATATTATAGAAACTGTTATGTTACCAAGGTCATCCCAACTGTTATTCTGCTACTTGCTATAACGTTGTGAATATCGAGTGAACAAACTGCTTCCAAAATGCAAACTAATTAGTTTAGTTCGTAAATATCACACATTGTTTTTTCCACTGTTCGTGACTAAACCTATTATTTTAGTTGATTGCCGTTTTACTATTTATAGTAGACAAAAACATTAAGAGAATTGTAACTTAATTTTAATTGTTTTTCTATTTTCAAAAACGTTTAAACGATAGATACATATAAAATTTGTAATATTTGAAATTTGAGAAATTATTGTAGTATCACTAAAGTCTTCAAACCTCTCAGCAGATATAAAGTAAATATTTTTGAAATGCAAGATATACAGGGTGTCCCAGCATGGAGGTAAAAAACTTTGAGGTCTTAAAGGAAATTTAATTTTGAACAAAAAATTTCCTATGAACGGGAGGAATACGAGATTTTATGCAAAAAAATAGTGCTAAGTACAAAAATTGGTAGATGTTGAATATTTCTGAAACGGTTCCGAATCGGATCTATGTTTATAGGAATTTTTTTTGTTCAAAATTAAATTTCCTTTAAGACCTCAAAGTTTTTTTACCTCCATGCTGGGACGCCCTGTATATTTTTTGTCTGTCCGTCAAGCTGCTGTTCCGGTTTTTTACTTTCATTTTCATAAAATAGCATTTTAACAGTAGCATATAATAGCAGTTTATTATCTAAAACTGCTACTTCCAGTAACATGTTGTAGCGGCCATATAGAAACAGTTCTTTTCTCAGTCACTGTTTCCTGGTGGATGGATGGTTGTCTTTATATAATAATTGTTCCTCCCCCCGTTACAGATAAGATACGATCCATTGCGTGTATCTCTTCAATAATTATTTGATTCACTTTTTTATAGATAATTCTCTTAATAATGTATCTGTATCTTGGATTCATTTAATAGACAGAAATTAATTATTTTTATTTTCTCAGCTATATGAAGTGTAGCGCAATTTATGTGATTGATATTTGGTATCTGCTTATTGCAAATGTATCTATGTATTTATATTATCCTTTTTGTACTCATATATTTTTAAGTATTTATTAAATTTTTATTAATTTCATTTTACTTTCTTTGTTAGGGCGCCGGTAGCTCAGTGGTAAGCGTGCTTGACTTCTGAGCTCAAGAACGTGGGTTCGTAACCCGACCGAGGCCCTTAGTTTATTTTATCTGGGAGGTAAAATAAAGTTAAGCACGCCGTCCTTCGGATGGGACGTTAAGCGATGGTTCCGAGCCTGTACGATGTCAGGTACTCGTTAAAGACCCTTACCCTAGGTGAATAAAAATTTAGGGTAGGCAAAATTTAGGACTCCCATAGTAGATTCGGGCCCATGTCCATCAGAGTGACGAAAGAGCGCTCTGGTAGTAGGCGATATGACCTCGTAGTTAAAGCCCGGGCATGAGTCATAAAACCTAACCTAACTTTCTTTGTTTTGTTATTACTAAACATATGTCTATTAGACTCAAATAGTTATACATTTAATTTATAATTTTAATTTTTTTTTTTAATGCCTATTAGCCATATCACTGTGTTATCTAATTATTTACGACATCCATGGCCCCGAGAGGGAGTTCTATCACGAAATAAAACTCGCTCCCGTACGGGATTCGAACCCGCAGACCATGCGACCGAAGCCCTACTCCACCATGGCTCCCATTATAATTATATTAATGTAAACATTCTTATGACGTATCCTATTACCATGTATTGGTTTAAGGGAAATAAAATTATTATTATTAGTATACTACCCATTCTATAAAAAAAAACTGTTTTACTAAGTATTCGGTCAGAAATGTTTACTTTCCACTGTAATTTAATGTTTTCTGACCCGCTGATATCAAGAATGAATAACACAAAATGCCTGCCTGTTTTTCTGTCGGTCACGATAACTCCTCATACAAGCCTGTATCGACACATTTTTTTACCATTTAATAAGGAACATTTTTTGTAGGAACCACTTTTTCGATAGGATTAACCATTTTTAGGAAAATGAAGAAAACTTCTAAAAATATGTGTTTCAAGACTATTTTTTATTATTTATGTGATTGATTATGTTCATGATATGTGACCGATTACATAATTTCTTTTGCTGGGAAGTAAAACGGGTACATTAACGTCATTTTAGATAATGTAGTTTAGTTAATATAATTTATTTTAGTAAATTAATCGGGACAAATAGAGTACTCTTTAAGAGTTAGTATTAGTATTTTAGGTCGATGTTTTTGTATTCATTCTGTTTAGAAAGTTTTGTATTCGTCAAATTGTGGTGAGATTTTAATCTGGGCCAAAAAAAAAAAAATGTATATTACTACTGATATTAAAACCGGTTTAAGAAAAATGTCCGGAGGCTCTCTCCGGAGTTGGACTAAACACAGTAAGCTTCTGAGGTGTGTGTCCTCATGACGGAGTGCTCTATCGATAGCTTTAGGCAAAATAGATAAATATTGATCTATTATTAAATTGCAGCTCTTTTTTACACAATTTGTATAAAATGTCAATTTTATGTAAAGGAGGTATGGCGTGAGAGAGGCGGCAGGCATTGAAATACCGCTCCGGTGTGTGGACGATCTCTCAAGTGGCCACTGTATATATAATCTTATTTGTTTTGAAGATGATAGCAATTAATGAGATTTTCACGTCATATCTGTAAGAAGAAGTTGAAGAATTGTCTCCTCTTCCTCGAACCCTTGTAAAAACATGTCGGTCATTCACCGGCAATCTACTTTTTCAACACGAATTATTCAATTGACTTTTCGCCCCCCCCCCCCCCCCACCCCCTCCCCCCCCCCCCTCTAAATCCACTCGACCGTTTTAGGGGCAGTTATTATGGTTTTCGAGTTGTATCCCCCTCTTCTGACCTCCAGTAATTTAAATATTTCATGTTGATATATTCATTACATTGGCAGTTAATAGAATTTTTGTTTGTCCCCCCCCCCCCCCCCCCCCCCTTTTTTTTTGCCCAATTCGGGTGAAAATCAATAGGTGTCACCCTTATGGGGTTCTGGATACGAATATGAAATTTCGTATTGATACATTCATTCTATCCTGATTTATCGTGTTCATGAGACAGGACATGTTTTTTTTTTAATTTTTGGAATCTGGGGGTTGGAAAAAATTAAATTCCAGTGAAAACTCAACATCGAATTTCTGACAGAAAATGACTTGGTAATATATATATATATATAGCTGAGGAAGTACACATTTAGCACGATTAGATGGGCCCCTTCCTCTTTCCCTCACGATAATCTACCCGGCTCGTCAGAAACTCAAGATTTTTTTTTTTTTTTTCTTGTCATTTTTGACCCGCGAACACAAAGAGGTTGACCATCCCTGGCAGGCTTCGAGCCCCTCTTCAGTATATATAACAACTTCATTAGAAAGCTCCTTCGACAACCCAAACTAGATAGATTTATGTTAACCTGAATTAGAAGGAATCGATCGTAAAGCTTCTTTGTTTCGTGGCTTGCCAACTTTATCGAAGCAGATATAAAGTTTTCATTGAAGTTTCATGTTTTTTAAATGAAGAAAAGAGTCGTTGGTGAATCACCGGCTTATGTACTTCCCACCAAGAATTAATTCTAAAGCTAAACGACTGTTTGTAGTAAAATTCAATATTTTACTTACATAGTTGCTTCTGAATCCTCATACTAAATTTTGTGTTAATACATTCACTACATCGGCAGTTATTAGGGTTTTTGTGTTAAGCCTCTTCACTAATCCCCCTCTCCTTTGTGCGATTTGACTGAAAATGAATAGGTATTAATATATTCATAAAGAACATACAAGGTGAGAAGTTACTGATAATTATTAAAATATTAACTGAGTTTTTTATACAGATATGCCTGACTCAGCTCAGTTTTTGCAAACAGCAGAATGTATTGCACACCTAGTTTATATCTACTATTTTCTTTATTACTATTACTTCTAGTTTTCAAGGGAATTTCATGTTTTACGACCTCCAGATTCCTCATAACAATATGAGGGCGCCGGTAGCTCTGCTTGCCTTCTGAGCTCACGGTCGTGGCTTCGAAACCCGGCCGTGGCCTTTACCTGGGAGGTAAAATAAACTTAAGCATGCCGTCCTTCGGATGGGACGTTAACCGATGGTCCCGAGCCTGTACGATGTCAGGTACTCGTTAAAGTCCCTTGCCCTAGGTGATTAAAAATTTAGGACTTCCACAGTAGAGGCGGGCTCATGTGTATCAGAGTGACTAAAAAGCGCTCTGGTAGTAGACGATATGACCTTGTAGTTGAAGCCCGGGCATGAGTCATAATAACTAACTATAACAAAGAAGCCAGTTGAGAGACAAGTAGTGATGTCATGGAGGACATATTTGGGGATGCACCAGTCCCCCAATCCAAGTCAACAACTCACCTCAAGGTTCCATGTTTTTTTTTAGACTTGTTTTTATAATATGAGCCGATACAATTATATATTGGCGTTGTCCAGGACAAATATTCGCGGAGCGTTTTTTGTAACATAGAATTATTTATTTAATAAATGTAATAATTGAGATGGAAAAAAAAAAATGGACGTTTTTATATATATTAATCCACTATATGAAGAAATTCAGAAGATTTACTTCTACCTTACCTATAGGACCGTTTGCTTAGGGCTAAGGAAGGAACTTTGTCGATATACATATTGATTGGTGTATAAGTCCACAGAGTTCGTACGTTCGATGTGAAACTTCTTTTGTTTGCTAGCATGATTTAATTACAAGGCATGAATTAATCGATTACGTTCTCTCCCTCCAAAATCAA
Source organism: Aradus depressus (assembly GCA_963662175.1). Lineage (NCBI taxonomy): Eukaryota > Metazoa > Arthropoda > Insecta > Hemiptera > Aradidae > Aradus > Aradus depressus. The sequence continues at coordinate 45,583,538 of OY759221.1, read as the reverse complement.
TCGAACGTTGGGCTAAAAATAATTATTTGATTTATATAGTGGCTTCTAAATCCTCATACTAAATTTTATATCGATACATACTTCGGCAGTTATTATGGTTTTTGAGTCGAACTCCTCCCCTCCTCATCTGATTCCTCTATTCCCTTTGGTTAGAAAAAAAGTTAGATTCTGCGGAAAATTAATAAATGTCTTCCTTATGGTGTTTTGAATTTACGTATGATTGATGAAATTGATTCATTAAAATATATGATATTTGCAGTTTGAGTAACATTAAGTAGGTCAGTGTTACTTACCTCGTTAAGACTGCAACGGGCTTATAAGGATGCATCGTGTGGAATTACATGAAATTTTTGGGCTCCCTACAAACCCCGCCTCCCGTTCAGAATTTTGAGATGCCGCTTAGGTTACAAGAACGTAACTTTTGCGAATATTAAGGGGAGTACGTTAAACATACTAATTCTGTTTATTGTTGGGGCTGGCCAAGACTTGTTGACGTCGTTGTTTGTTGTTATAATTGTTCAAATATAAAAGGAACAAAGTTATTTTTGTTTATATATATAGTCGTGATGTAGATTTGGCGGGGATCTGAGGTGGGGGGGGCGAAATTCGGTTGACTGCCAAGTTGACAACGGAGAGACGGTATGGAAGTGATATGACTACAGTCCAGCGATGTGCTTCATACTGGAAACTTGCTATCTAGACTGTCCAGTCTCACCTAGACAATGTTTACATACCAAGTAATCATTCATCTATCTATGTATATGTTTTCAAAACGTCTCTCTCTTTGTCTCTATTATCCAATAACACTTTTTTTTTCTTCAAGAATATTAAGTAGTGAATCAGTGAGGGGGGGGGGGGGTAGCGTAGGTATTAAATTGAGTCCAAATAGAAGGCAAATGCCAAGCTTTATACCATTAAAAATATCACACAGTGATTAAAACCTTATCGCTATGAGAAAAAAACTGGCCGAGACGTCATAGTAGTTCCTGACGAGGCGAATTGAAAAAATATAACAGTTAACTTTCTTCTATTTATGTATTATTTTTTTGTTGGGGGTGGGCGTCAATATTAAGGAAATATATTAAAAATAAATACAAATCACAGTATTTACCATACTGATAAGGGGCTGGAAGAGTGGTTGCCTGTTCAGAGTTACTATCTACTGTCAACCATTTTGGAATCCTGATTTTAAGTAATTAACTATTATTAGATCCAATTCGGGAGATCGAAAAACTTAAAATCCATTAAAAAACCAACATCGAATTTGTGAACGATTACATACCTTCCTCTATATTGTGTTTTCTAATTCTAATTGTGTCCTTCAGTTAATAATATGTATATATGCAGGGGCGTAGCCAGGATTTTGAGGAAGAGGGGGGGGGTATAGACTCCGGGTGCTTAGCGGATAATTTGGGAGACCACTGACTGTAATACTTAAGTTGACTATTACATCAGCAGCAAAAATGCAAAGCGCAGCAGCAGCAAATGCACGCTGTGGTTTCTGTGCTTTTAGAATTAAATGACTCACATCCAATAGCGTGCATTTCCTGCTTCTGCGCTTTGCATTTTTACTGCGCATGTAAAATCAGCTCTAAGACTATAAAGTATAACATAAATGAAGATTTTGAGCGAGGAAATGAAATGATTGAATATATATTTAAATAAATGTAATATGACTTGTTTTGTACATGCAAATTTATGTAAAGCTGATTGCTGATTTAGGAATCAGACGCACGGGAAATTTGAAGACCCTATAGGTAACTTTCAAGCAATCCATTTTTAATAAAAACTATTTTTTTAGTTTATTTAATTTTTATCTTGGTTTTTTGCTCTGGTCAGGGGGGGGGGGGCTCGCGCATGTATATATGTACACGTTTAAATTTACTTTTTTTAAACTTTTCCCGAAAATTTTAGTCTTTTTGGACGATGAGAAAAACATTATTTTCCGATTAAAGAGTTTCCCTTAATATAAACTTATTTATTTAAATTTAAAAGTTATTTTTTATATGATCTGTTTTCTACAAGTAGTTTTCCCCATAATTGTTTTAATGTCAAATGAGGTATACTCTTTTTTTTTTCAAAAAGAAAGGAGCAATGTTTAGTTACTCGAAAACTTTTTCCTTCAAGTTTTGTATTTATACGAGTAGAGGATTAAATAACGGGTTTAAGCAGATTAGTAGCGTATCTGTCAGGTTATCAACCTGCATCTCACGTTCAACATTTTCAGTTGCAATATAGCCTATGTTCAGTTGCAATATAGCCTATGTTCAGTTGCAACATAGCCTATGTTTGAACCGGACTTATAAGGATACTGTGTCAGATTTTATAAAAAAATTACCTCTCCCGTTCTACTATATTGTAAGTTGGACCTTGCTTCAAATGCTCGCCTTTTGTGAATATACACTGAGCCTTTTTCAAGTTATTAGGCGACAGAAGGACAAAGTTTGTATTATATATGTATATAAAATGTTGCAAAGTAGATGCATTATAATATACCCCTGTCATATCCTATATCAAAATAGATTGTTTATGTGCAATCTTCAGTTTGGAGGGAGAGTGAAAACTTGGCTTATTACAATGTATTCGAGCTGGTGAAGTACATTGCAGACGAGCTTCCCTGTGTTGTATAAAGATCTGTTTTGGGGGGAGGGGGGATATTGTATTACATGAGAAGAAAACTAAACAGGTCGCAATCGATTTTCCAGCTGCACGCTTTCCCGCAGGTTGAAGGTCACCCCCTGCTGGCTCGAGGGGGGGGGGGGGGGGGGGGGAGTAAGATCAAGAATTAGTTATTACTTCTCCAGCTTTACGAAGTATAGGGGAAGTTATGTAATCGGTCAGATTTTCAATGTTATATAAGTAAATCGAAATTGCATATATGTAGTTGTTGTCCAGCCACAATATTTGGGAGGGCCACCTTTCAGTCAAATCGACCATCTTCAGGGCTGATTTAATAAAGAGAGCTATAACGGACTCTGGTCCCCATCACGGACTACATTTAATATACATCAAACCATGTTATTCTTAAGAATACAAACACATATGAGATGAATAGTTTGATTAAAAATAAAATAAATGAATATAAAATTCCTAATAATATTATTAAATAATAAAAACAATGTTATTACATTTTAACTATAAATCTTATATTTGTATTTCTGTATAATTCCTTCCTTCAGAACGACATTTCGGGGCTATTAAACTTTTATTGTTATTCCTCGGGTCACCAAGAGTGAAATATGTATATAAAAAAATAACATAAATTTCAGAAAAATAAATCAACAAATAATAATAATGTAACTACTAGGTAACCAATATAATTAATGATAATAATAAAATCTCAAACAAAACGTCGTAACCCGGCCGAGGCCCTTAGTTTATTTTATCTAATAGGTAAAATAAACTTAAGCACGCCATCCTTCGGATGGTACGTTAAGCGATTTTCCCGAGCCTGTACGATGTCAGATGCTCGTTTAAGACCCCCTACCCTAGATGAATAAAAGTTTAATTGGGCAAAATTTAGGACTTCCACAGTAGAATAAGTTGACCAGAGTGACGAAAGAGCGCTCTGGTAGTAGGCGATATGACCTCGTAGTTAAATAAACTCAAACAAAACGTAGTTACTATTGAACTTGTGGGATCAAGGAACAAAAATGAAGGCAAAGTATGAATTGAAACTTTTATATTATTTCTTTTTGAACAATGAGAAAACAATTTCGTTTCCAAATGGATGGTTTTCTCTGTCTTAAACGTATTTATTGAATTTCAAAATGTTTGAATTGTATGCATTTTTTTATGATGTTGGGAAGTGCATTGAAGGAGTTTCCTTTATACTTTTTTTTTTTTTAATTTTTGGAAATTATCAATTTTTTTGAAATCATAATTAGTATTGTTGAGAGGAAAATATTGAAAATGTTCTTATGACCAGTAATTGTTCAAATATAAATTTCGTAGATAATGGGAACATTTTGAGTTTTTTTTTTTTTGAATATTTCTTTACAGAAAAATGGGGAATGTATGTTCTTCCTTGTGATTAGTCTGATAGATGAGCGATGAGCTGGTCCACTTTGTGAGAGGCTGCCCGATCTGTACCCTGATTAGAGATATGTACGTGGCTAGAGCTACTTAGAGATGTTCCGCTAGATGTCTCAACTATAGCCACATCTTCACTATTTACTAATAGTAGTTTCATATGAAAACAAACCAGAATGATGTTCATTATCTGACAAGTTTGACTAAAAGATTATTTATTCATTTATTTCTATGTTTATGTTATTTTATTTTTATTTTGCTTTCTCGTAAATATCAATTTTGTATTTTCTTTTTTTTCTTTCTTGTTCCCATAGAAGAAAGTGGTTTTCCGCAAAGCGGCTGTGCGTATGTGTTCATCTGCATGTCTTTGGGTTTTCTCTTCTTAAATATTTGTCGCAATGAGGACAGTTTTGGAAATATTGGCAAATCAGAACTTATTTTGCACCTTTAACAACATCGTCGAAGTATCGTGTTAGGAGTTTTTGGAAAATTCGACTGAAATTTTTTGACTATAACCCTACTTTACTCGAATAGTTTACTTCAATTTTGTCAGACGTTCCGAAATAAATATTCCTCCTACCATGTAATTTCTACACATCATTCATATTTCATAATAAAAACTATTTTGGAATATCGAAGTCGGTTGTCCATACCTATATTTTGTTTTTAGAATCAAGTATTATGGTATATTTTATTTTATAATGAAAAAAATACTCATTGTTTTGTTAATTAATTTTATTTGTTTTTAGTTTTAATTATGATATTTAATCTGTCAGAAATTCGATGCTAAGTTTTCAACGGAATTTCATGTTTTCCGAGCTCTTGATACCAAAAATGAAAAAAAAAAAAAAAAAAAGTGTGTGAACTCGATGACCTCGATAGAATGAATGTATCAACACGAAATTTTATATGTGTATCCAGAACCCTCTAAGAATGACAGCTGTTGATTTTCAGTGAAGTCGGCCAACGGGAATGGAGGCTTAGCGGGGAGGCTTAACACAAAATCTCGTTATAATGAAGTTATTGACAAGAAATTTCACTTATAAATTCTAAGCCCTAAAAGGACGACACCTATTAATTTTCAGCGGAATCAGCCGAAGGGGAACGGGGTGACTCAACTCAAATACCCTAAATAATAACTGCCAAATGTATATATCGATACAAAATTTAGTATGAGCATTCAGAAGCCACTATGTAAATCGAATATTGCTTTATAGCCAAAACGATCGATTGGTTTTGGAGGGAGAGAACGTAATTGATTATTTTAAGATTTTTTTTTATGAGCAATACTTTTTTGATATCTTGTAATAATAATGTGTTTATTTAATTGCCATATATGGTGCTACTAATACTAATGTATGTAATACTAGTTGATGTTCTGCTTCTACTAATGTATGTATACTGTTGTACAGGGCTGGTATAGAGGAGCAGACAGAGCCCAGTTCCCACTACAAGGTGCAGCTGGGTGCTTGGCCTCTGTGGTACTCCTGATGTCCCCCCACAACAAATCGGTCAACCACCACCACACAATAAACCACAAGTAAGTATACAGTTAGTAGTTGGATAAGTAGCCTCCTGGTGGAACTCAGAGAGCGTCCTGTCCTGAGTTGTGGCATAGTAGGGCCATTTGCACCACTTCCCTTCCTGTTGAAAATAGGAACATTGTAAAACGGTGTTATGATTCGAAACTGAGCTCAAAATCGCGGGTTCGAAACCCGGCCGAGGCCCTTAGGTTTTTTATCTGGAAGGTAAAAACCTTGAGTGTACCATCCTTCGGATGGGACGTTACTCGTTAAAGACCTCTTTCCTATGTAACAGAACCTGAAAATGCTAAATTTAGGACTCTCACAGTAGTGTCGGGCTCATATCCACCGGAGTGACGAAAAAGGGCTCTGGTAGTAGGCGATATAACCTCGTAGTTAATGCCCGGGTAAATCGGTAGAGCTTTCACCAGAATTTCATGTTTTTCAACCCCCTGAATCCAAAAATGGAAAAAAAGAATTTCATGTGTGTATCTGTGGGCACGATATAATGAACGTATCTATATGAAATCATGGGGAATGACACCAATTGATTTTCAACTAATTCAGCCAAAGAGAAGAGGAGGGTTCGATTCAAAAATCTTAATCACACCCAATGGTAATTAATGAGCATTGAGAAGTCTTTGAGTAATACATTTAATTACTTTTTATCCGATTGTCGACCAGGTGGAGAGTGGAAACTTAGTTGATAACAAATATTTGTTGGTTAATTTGAGTGTAGACCCAATACAATGGAGGGAGGCCTCATTGCAGTATCCTGGATGTTAGGTTCTAGGTTCTCTCCTGAGAAGGTCACTTTGATTTGAGTCTGTCTTATTTGGATTGATTGTCTCAATGAGAACGAATTGTTTCATTGTTCAATTTGTGTTTTCTTTGTTCTTCTCAGAGACTTATTCAGTATACTAGGTTATACTATACTGCATCAGAAAAAAAACCTAATGACTCTCAAAGAAATCAATTTTTTCTAAAATAAATCTCGAAAGAAAAAATTTATAATATTGATAATAAAATCAAAAGTTCTGAAATTAGATGTCGCCATTGATCGGGATTTTGGGACTCACTCTTTAGTCTGCTGCGAAATATTCGTGGGGAAAAAAAAAAAATCAATTTTCGGAATAGAGCTATATAATAATGAAACTTTTCTGAAAGATGCGGAGTTTTCAACGGAATTTCATGTTTTTCATCCACCAGATTCCAAATATATATAAATAAAGTTATCGGTGAATCACCGGCAATTTACTTCCCCAGAACGAATTAATCTAATAACTTTTCGCTCCCCCTTCAAAACCAGTCGACCGTTTGCGCTAATATTCAACAGTTGACTTAAATAGTGGCTCCTAAATCCTCATAATCAATTTTAGGGGCTCAATAAAACCTAATAACTGGCATTGTAATGAATTTATCGACACAAAATTTAGTAGATTGCCGGTTATTCATCGACGACGTTTTACAGTTGGGAATTGCTCAAAAAAAAAAAAAAATACTGTACTCATAGTGACATGGTAGGTATTTTGTAATGAAAGTTAATGTTAGCTTGTTCTGTTCTTTAAGTGATATGTAGTATTAGAATCGAATTGGATTTGTATCGATATAGCGCGATATATTCCCCTGGTGCTTAATGCTGTATTTGAAGTAATGTTTAGGCTCGCTTCGCCTACTGTGCAAAGGCAAAGATCGCGGGTTCACAACCTGGCCAAGGCCAGACATGCCGTCGTTAAGATGGGACGTTAAGCGAGGATCCCGAATGTATTTTATTACAAATTATGCCTATACTTGTTCATTCTACTAACTATAAGGTAATCTTGCTAAAATTCGAAATCTAGTTTTCATCGGAATTTAATCGGATCTGCAAAAGCATGGTGGATGTAAGGAAGTCGTGATAAAGATACATCAGCTATTTTAAATGTACGTCGTCCCCCTTCTTGAGAACCTGCATTATAATTTGTGATGAAGGGGGAGGGGGATAGGAGAGGTTGCCGACCCCCCCTGGTTGGTTTAAGGGCTCCACTCCCTTCCTTTAAATAACTTCTCGTGGCATGTCTCAGGTATATTACTGTAGTTATCTACGACCTAAATCCTGACTTTATATATACTAGGTCACACAATCATTCAACCAATTTTGTTCATAGATTTAAATCTGACCCAAAAGTATACATGTGATAAAGGTACAACTGTAGAAGAGTAGTTCTATATACATAAAATCCAAAATTTGTCTGCCTGTCTGCTACTGGGAAATCTATTATTTTGAGGATATTTCTTAAGTGGTTCAGACTTGAAATAGAGGCTATATGGTACCAAGAAGACGGAGGGTCGGATGTTGAGTGGCTCATCATATCTCAGGTCTCCACCAGATCAATATTTTCGTTCATATTTTTGTTTTATTTTTGAGGGAGAAGATGTATGAAATGATGGAAATACAAATTTAAAAAAGACGGAATGTACTTCTCGAATTAAGCACGATTTAATCAATTAGTTTTTCGCTCTCCGTCCAAAGCCAGTCAACCGCATCAAATTAAGGAATCGGAACGCATGAAATTCCTAAGAAATCTCAACATGGAATTTCTGACTGATTACATAAATTCCTAAATCTGTTGAAGTATAAAGCTTGATTGGATTTAAAATGATGATGACAACAAATTCCAGAAAGTGTAGGTTTTGGCCAGAGAATAAAGAAATGGACGATGTCCGTAAAGGAGAATTGATGGTGAATGTTTCAGCGACTCGGCCCCATCTACTCAAAAATGTATGAGCTCAATAAAAATTGAAAATACATGAAGCTCAAACAACAAATAGAATTAAACCCTTCCATTTCGTTAAACCTGAATTAATTATATTGTTTTTAGCTACGAAAAGTATATTTCGTATGAAGTTATATTTTACTAGTTAGTTTTAGTATATATTTATTGAAGTCTGACAGAGGGCGCTCGAGGGCTCTTGGTTTTTTATCTGGAAGGTGAAAAAAAAAAAAATGAGCATGCCATCCTTCGGATGGAAACTCCCAGTTTAGTGTCCACCAGAGTGACGAAAGAGCGCTCAGATAGTATGAAGTTTAAGCCCTCATAGTTTAAGCCCTATTATCATTTATGTATATGTCATTCTTAGTATAGAATTTTATCCATTTTTTTATTTATTTTTTCTGAAAATGAAAACTTGAATTGGTTAATATTTTTGCCAACGTGTTTTGCATATTTATTACCTTGTTTGTTACCGTTTTATTGCACTGTTTGTCATTTATTGTTTACCTTTCATAATATGTTCTTAATTAATGACTATGTTTGTTCTGCCTCGAGTTTGGTTCAGAAGAATTCATTCAGTTCACCAGTTAAAGAAAATCATAAATGCTGTAAGAGAAGGAACTACGAGTACACTATATTAATGTGTTTCTTAAACTTCTCTGGGATGTTCCACTTTTGGTTGTTTCCGGCATTTTTTCTCCAGAGGTGTCTTCTTATTTTTTTTTTATTTTTTTTTCTTTGGACAATATTTCGGGACAATTACAGGTCCCTTCTTCTGGTCACTATGAACGAAAAAAAATAAGAAGACACCTCTGGAGAAAAAATGCCGGAAACAACCAAAATACACTATATTAGTGAATGTTGCCCAATATTGACAATTTGTTGTGTTTGGATATCCTTCTTACAAAATTAAATTTCCAAGTAGATCTGGAATCAGTCCACTTCTTAAATTCTAATTTATTATACCCACTTTTTTTTCTCATATATTTAAAAACAAACATTTTTTTTACCGTTAAATTTTTTAATTAGAACACTGAAAAAGAAATTGTATAATAAATTAATGTATTGACCAAGTATATTAAATACATAATATTCTATTACTACTTATTAATATTATTTTATTTATTTTTTTTAATTAGAAAACTTAACATCATGCGAAATACCCTGGACGAACCAATTCTATGAACTTTTTGCTCCCCCTTATAACCTGTCGACCGTTTGCGCTAATATTCAATAACTGATTTACATGGAGGCTCCTAAATCCTCAAACTAAATTTTGTCTCGATAAATCCATTACATCGGTATTTATTATGGTTTTTGAATTATGTCCCCTCCACTGAACCCCACCTTCCCTTCAGCCGATTTCACTGAATTTTAATAAATGTCGTCCTTATGGGGTTTTGAATTCACATATAGAATTTCGTATCGATAATTTCATTTTATCGACAGTTATTGGAATTTTAGCCACTCCCCTTCATCCTTTTGATCGATTTGGCTGAAAATTAATAGGTATCGTTCGAGGGTTCTGGATTGTCATACAAAATTTCGTATTGATGTATTCATTCTATCGGTAGTTAGCACAAACAGAAATTGTTTCTAATTTTTAATAAGAAGACCGGAAAACATGAAGTTTCATTGAAAACTCCACGTCGACTTTTTGGCCGATTACATAACTTGCCCTATACTTGGTATAGCTAAGAAGTAAAAATGAGAATTGCTCTACGTAGGTACATTAATTATAATCTAAATATTCCCATCGTTATTGAAAAAATATTTTTTGGTTTCACAAATTGAAATGAATAAAAGGAACAAATTATTCAATTGAATGATTGGTCGGAAATGTTTGTTATAAATTGATAATTTGTAACGATAATTATATCCTGGGATTCGCAAAACAAGTAAATAATCTGGATAACAATACAGAATAGAAAATGAAATGGAATCTGAAACGTTCTTACATAAAACAAATCATTAACTTTAACTCACTTTAAAACAGTGTTTTGAAGGACTACACAACACACCTTGTCTTACATCCAAATACCAGAGATTAAGAAGTGTCTAAAGCCGTTAAGTTTCATTGAAGCAGATATTTTGTTGATTGTGGCGCCCCTATGTACCCACCGTTAACTACAACCTGCTGTTACCAAGTTTCATTTCACTTTCAGCTCCGTGGTTTTGGCCATGTTTCACCACCGGGAAAAGTCTCCAAAGGAAACATTAGATATAATTTAGTTTAATTCAATCTTTTCTGTAATATTGTTTTGCAAATTTTCGACTAATATTTTCATGTGTTATGTTTTCAGGAGATAGGCTTGGCCGAAGCGGTTGCAAGAGGGGGCAACGTTCGTATTACTTTCGTGCTGAGGCTGACAGAGCAGACAGAAGCTGTTTGGGAGACAGTTCTCATTGACAAGAGACTCTACATACAGATCCCATCCACACTGCTACCTGATGGATCCAAAGAGGCGTAAGTAATAGTAGTGTAGAAAAAGGGAGTTCTGGCACAGAAGGGAGGGGAGGGGAGGGGGTCCTGCTCCCCCACCCTCATTCCTGCTTCAGAGAATATCACTCTCACAATGCTGTCACGAAAGAAGGGCTTTAGTTCTGTACCCACTTTGAGAAATTAAATCTGGTAGGTATGTTTTGATATTTATATTTTTTGGAAGCAGGTTTAATTACTTAGCACAATTGTTTATAACTTTTTAATGCATTTGAAATATATATATAATTGTCAATTCAATGTCTTACAAGTAGTTTTATGTGGCGAATTGAGCCTCTTGCGTGACCCAAAGGAAATATAGAAAAGGTTAATTTATTTATTTCAATGAAACACGGAAATAAATTGTAAATTAATGTTTATTCAGTCAAACATGATGACAACAAATTACATAATTAACAAAATAAGATGATTATTATTGGAGAAACCTTTATTGAAATTACATAATTAATGAAATAAGATAAAAATATAAATTACATAATTAACAAAATAAGATAAAAATTATTGGAGAAAGAATACTGGTTTAAGTTACTTAAATTATTATATAAACTATTTGAATAAAAAGTAGTAGCCTAATTTAAAATTTACTCTTAAGCAGTAGCATTGTTTTTAATGTAACTGATTATTTTTGATTTGTATTTAGTGTATAAGGGTAATGGTTAAGGAACCTTATTGTATAACTGTACCTCTCTAAATGCGACTGTTATAATGAACTCTTCTTCTTCTATTTAAATATAACATTGAAATGAATTGAATGTAAATTACATGAAAATAAATAGAAGCATAAAATCGAATTAAACTTACTGCTTTCCTCGTGGAAACGTTACACAGAGAATAACAAGAATATCAGTTTACTAGGGGTTCTCTTTCTTACCTTCGCATATTATAGGTTAGGTTTAATGACTCATGCCCGGGCTTTAACAACGAGGTCATATCGCCTACTACCAGAGCGCTCTTTCGTCACTCTGGTGGACATGAGCCCGAATCTACTGTGGGAGTCCTAAATTTTGCCTACCCTAAATTTTTATTCATCTAGGTTAGGGGTCTTTAACGAGTACCTGACATCGTACAGGCTCGGGACCATCGCTTAACGTCCCATCCGAAGGACGGCGTGCTTAAGTTTATTTTACCTCCCAGATAAAATAAACTAAGGGCCTCGGTCGGGTTACGAACCCACGACCTTGAGCTCAGAAGTCAAGCATATTATATTTATAATCATTTAAATTATAACTAAAAATAATATTGTATGAAGCAGTGCTGTTGATTACCTGGATTCTACTAAATCCATCTCCGGCGTCATTTCCATCTAGATTTTGATTTTGGTCCACATTTGAACTTAGATTTTCGAAATCCGTTCCTAATACATTACAGCCCTTATTGTCCAAACTAATTACGGTTGGTCCTCTTTCTGGGTAAATTAATTAATTAATACATAGTATTATGAAATTTCCTTGCAATTTAAATTTATGTACATTTTTACACCAGTGTACCTATAATATGAAACCTAAACTAGGTATGCAATGCATTCTGCTAATTGCAAATATTGAGCGGAGCCGTGACTCAAATTGCCTATACCTTGAACTTTAAATTAGCCACCGAGCCGAACTTTATAATTCACGCGCAGCACCGCAACAATTTCTTCCAACAATGGTCTCAGTTTCATTGTTTTTTTCAGTGATTATTCCTCGATGGTACTTTGATTTTAGTTATTATCGATTGTCGATTGAGAAGAATTTGAACGTTTCGCATTGAAGTCTATGGATGAACATATTTTCGGCGATTATTCCTCCGTGGTACGTCCGATTTTCGAAATTATTTTTTAACAACCTTCACGTGACCGACATCCATCAATATGCAAAAATTGATCAGGATCAGATAAACAGTTTTAATGCAGGAGGGGCACAAACGAAACACACGAGTCGTCTAAAGATCCGTTTCACTCCAGAATGAGCTCCGCTCAAAAATGTATAAAACATTGTAAAATTTAAATTTAAATATATGCAGATCAATCTACGAGTATAATGATCATACAAGAAAATTTTATTGTTCTTATCTGTAATTAATTTGTATCATATTAAACAATGTCGTTCTATTTCTTGTTTAACACAACAAAACTAGCTTCACTCCAAAGGTCCTGTCATAAGCCGTATTTTTTTTATTTGTGTTCAATAAAATTAAATCCTATCGTGAAATGTTTAGCACTAATGAATTGTTTTGTGATGGTCATCAATCTTGTTTTTTAAATTGAAATTTACCCTATTTTGACGTCACCATACAAAGTATTGTTATCCTTGTACATTTATTTTATTCGGGATTGAAACGAAAATTCTCAAGAAGCTACAAAAATCCGAAAATATTAAATCCAATAGAGGATTTTGATTTTTGCTCCGGACCTGCGGGTAGCGTGTTCGCCGCCTACTGTGTTCAAAATGAGACATAGAGTTTTTTTTTTTTTTCTATTTTGGAGACAAACAAAATGTTGAATACAGCACAGGGGACGATAGATGGCGGTTCCCAGGTGCTCGTCGAAGGCCTTACCCTAATTAAACTTGGGTATGCTAAATTTAGGACTAGGAGTAGAGTTACCAGTTAGACTCCTGTTCAATGTATTCGCATGTTTCACAGGAAGCCGTCATTTCACGAAGAGCCCAGCATATACAAATTACCTTATTTCACTGCATTTTTACATAATTCTAGGTTCGCGTTTTTAGCCTCAGTAAGATAGCGTAACTGCTAACAGTATTTAAAATTTGATGAATTTTTTCTTAGGAATCTGAATTATTTTCTGACCCAATTATTTTTGCTTCATCGATTTATGCCTGGGTCTACCTCCTTTAAGTGTGCTATGTTTTAGTTACATTACTTCAATTGATTCCAAGACACCAGGGAGGGGGGGGGGGGGGGGTGGCTGGGATCAAGGACGTTCCGAAATTTGTGGCGCTCGACGTTTTTGTCTTTATATACGATGTCAGTTCAAGTGTTTTTGTGTTTCCTTTCAAAACATCATCTGTTCTAATTAACTCTTGGATATTCGCCAAAATTTTGGAGAGCCTAAGTTCCCAATTTTAGGGTTTTGTAGGTCAGGCAAAAAAAAATCATGTTCTCGGTCGTGGTGGGTCTCTGTCAATGGACAGACTCTAGTGGTATTAAAAATAAAAATCGTTGGAACTTGGACATTCCGTATTTATTTGGGTTTAAGTGTACCCTAAAAACCGAGCTTGTCTACTGAGCTCAAGATCGCGGGTTCGAAACTTGGCCGAGAGCTTTACATTTTTTATCTGGCAGGTCAAAAAGCCTTGAGCACGCCGTCCTTCGGTGGGGAAGTTAAGCCATTGTCTCGAGCCTGTACGATTAAAGACCCCCTACCCTAGATGAATAAACTTAGGTTGGTCAAATTTAGGACTCCTCACTTCAGTGTCAGGCTCATATGTCCTATGAGCGACGAAAAAGCGCTTTGGTAGTAGGCGCCGTGTCCTCATAGTATGAACAACTTTTACACCCATTTACCCCTTTCACATCGCCGTTTCAAATACTAAAAAAATTATAACTATATAACTAAAATTATATTCTTCTTATTCTACTCATTACCTTTCACTTGATATCTCACTTCAATCATGTACATTATCATTTGTTTTACACGGAAAAAAATTAAATACACCACCTAATTTATTTATTTTTCTTGTTTTAGTTTTGTAACACTCCTGGAATATGCTGAAGAAGAATTGCACTGCGCTGACATAATTGTGTGTCTCAAGAAGGACAGACCAGACAGACGTAAGTCTCCGAACATTCTTATATTGACAAGTAACCATAAGTGACAATGGTCCATCTCTCATCTCTTCAAAATATCGATGGTTTCGTGCTCCATGTTAACACCATGGTTAAATTTCTGTCGATGCTTTCAATTAAAGTTGACTATCATGAAACTCTTGGGATTTCCGCATTTTTAATGTTACTTCCCAGCTGTAAAAAGTATAGAGGAAGTTATGTAATCGGTTAGATATTTCATGTTTTCCAACTCCGGATTCCCCCCCAAAAAATATATGCATGTGGGTTAGAGGACATGAAATTTAATATTTGGATTTAGAAGTTCTTGAGTAAGAAACCTAATAATTTTCAGCCAAATTGGTGAATTAATTTTAAAGGTAGAGCGAAAATTCAGTTGATATATCCCCATATATAGCTTGTCCCAGTTAAAATAGGGTAATAATTAAGGTGCACTCTGAAAAAAACTATTTTTTTTTTGTTGAAGGGTTAGGGTGTACATTTTATCTCAAAATTTGTAGTGAGAAACGAATCTCAACAAATAAACATGGAAGAAACAGTAGTTGAAGGAGTATTTTCAGAGCAAAAAGATGAAAAATAAATTAAATTATAATTGAGTGGTTGACGCGAAAAAGGTTCTAAACGCCAAAATAACACTTCTTTCCGCTGCCATGTTGAGAACTACTGGTGGCTGTTAGAACCTTCTTCCATGAGGCTCAACGCTGACGTGGGCTCAATACTACCTACTGCTGCTGTAACGGCAAAAAAAACTTCCCTACACAGTACCTAGAGACCTATAGAACCTGATTCCACAGAAATCTCATTTTCGACTAAAGTGGCGCTTAGAACCTTTTTCGCGTCAACCACTCAATTATTTGTCAAATGTGTAAATTAATAACTGCCCAGCTGAAGATAGATAATGAATTAAATAAAGTAAATAAATAGAAATCTAATTAATAACTTCTAAGTTGAGAAACGCGGACATATTGTGGAAACTTGTAATAAATAAATAAAACAAACTTATTTTTGAAATATTGTCTATTCTACTAAAGATATATATACATATATAACTACCGGTTTCGGCTTTATACCATCGTCAGGTCTAGTTATGAACTAAGTCAGTTTGCAGAGAGCGACCCTTCAAATACATCTCAGGTCAAAGGGTGCTATTAGAACTTGGGAGTCCCCCGGCTGTACCGTTAGCTAACTCATGAAATATTTCTTAACAAAACCTAGTTCTAAATTTACATAAAACAATGTCACTAGACTAATACGGGAAAAATAACAAATAAATAAGTACAAATACAAGTAAATAATAAAAATAGAAATAAAATTAATAACAATGTTAAGATTTAGATAACTTGAAACATATATGGAACCAAATATTAATAACAGATAATACAAACATATATGTGGAAACAGAACTGGTTTAGGGTGTTAACAAAGGGGAATAGTTGAAATAAATTTGGTCATTCATACAAATGTTCCTTTTGTTAGCTTTATTTATTTCTAATTGTTCTAAGCTATTAAGTAGCCTGCTTTTTGGGCAATAATGTAGATATTTGATGCCTGTAGATGGGTCGAAAGTGTGGCTATTGTCAATTATGTGGGTCGCGAATGTAGAACGGTTTCCTCGGTTCTTTATTTCAGCCGTGTGTTCTTTAATTCTTTCCCTAAAACGACGTCCTGTCTGTCCAATGTATAATTGACTGCACGTCGCACACTCTAGACTATAAACACCGCTTCTATTTTCAATATCTGTTCTGTCCCTACCTCTCTCTAGGCACTGGCTTATGGGATTGATAGTTTTAAACCCGATATTGAAACCTTCTTTTTTCAACTCTTTACCTATTTTTTCTGAAATTTTTCCGTGGTAAGTTAAGCTGACCCATTTATTATAAACTTTATTTTGTGTTTCTAATTTGGTCAGTTTGTTCCTAAAATTATGATTTTTGACCTTCTTTTCAATTTTATTTATTGTTTTTTGTGGGTAGCTATTGTTCTAATCTAATTAGTTATTATGACTCATGTTCGGGCTTTAACTGTTAGGTCATATCGCCTACCACCAGAGTGCTCTTTCGTCACTCTGATGGACATGAGCCCGACTCTATTGAGGGAGGGACAGCTGCGCTCCAAGATGGGTACGCGGTAGTTGAGTGCATCCTAATTATGTGTAGTTTCCCGAAAGCGATTCCCATTCACTGCCTGTTTTGACACGGATATACAAATGCATTTTGACTGAACTGTGCTCCCCTTGGGCGATTAAATAGTTGAGTCATTTAAAAAGTTTCAGCTTATCTCAGGGCACGCGCACTGGCAACTAAATAGTTCCCCAACGGGGGTCTATTGAACATGGATTTTGTAGAGGTCGCATGTGTTTGTGCTCTGCGAAAAGATCATTTTGGATTCAACCATCATTAAGCAGTTTAAATTTCAGCTGTTTCCAGCTCAATCCAATTATCAATCAACTGCTCATCCAACCGCCATCCATTACTTATTTTCAAATTTATATCTGAATATTCTTTTAATTTTGTGTTATAAAATGGAGCTCGTTTTTCTACCGCACTAATAAATAATTCATTATCTAAGAGATACATATTTATTTTAATATTATCCCTCGGATGTCAAGACTGCAACTAAATAATCTCCAGTGTGCGGAGACAGGCTTCAACGTGTGTGTTTGTTTAATTCGTATGACCAACTATTTAGTCACCGTCGAAATAGAACCTGTTGCAACTTTTTAGTTGCCGCAATTAAATAGTTGTCTGCGCGGGCTTACGTTTAGTTTAGTGTGTTTTATTTTTGTGATTAAACAGTTGCTTCGAACAAGTGGCCAGTGCACGGCAGGCCTTCGTTTAAAAATTCGATGCGCAGTTTTTGTTTTCAAACTCCCTGATTCCAAATTTGAAAAAACAAATTTATGCTTGTCTGTGAACACCATAACTCCCGATAGAATGAATGAATCGACACAAAATTTTATATGTGAATCGAGAACCCTCTAACGACAACACCTATTCCTTTTCAGTCAAATCGACCAAAGGGAAGGAAGGATAAAGGGAGAGGCGTAACTCAAAAACTCGTAATAACTGCCGTTGTATTGAATGTTTCGATACAAAATTTCATATGTGAATTCAAAACCCCGTAAGGGTTTCACTTATTAAATTTCAGCAGAAGGGATGGATCAGAGGGGGGGGGGGGGGGGGGAGGGGGCTCATCCTAAAACCCCCAAACCTGCCGTTGCAATGAATGTATCGACACAAATTTTAATATGAGGATTTAGGAGTCCCTTTGTAAGTCAACTACTGAGTATTAGCGCAAACGGTCGACTGGTTTTTGAGCAGGAGCGAAAAATAGATCAATTCGTTCTGGGGAAGTACATTGTCGCTGATTTATTTGTTTTTGTTTTCAGCTGTCAGATTTCTATATATTACTTAACTTGTATTAAATTGTGCTGTTTTTTTTTTACATTTCAGAACAACTGGTGCGCACATTCATGTTCCTCGGGTTCACAGTTTTGCCGCCAGGCCACGCACTCATCCCCAACAGCATGGACACGGTCAACCTCTACATGAGGTATTCCATCGATTAAAACATCAAATCGATGATCGAACATCGTTTCATCGAATCACCTCACCTCTCCTCTATGCTTACTATTATTATTAATCTCTAAATCAACTGATAATTCTTTATGTAAAATGTATGTTTACATAATTTATTATTAGTTATTAAATAAAAAAATTGAAATAAAAAGCTGCTCGCCTTTAGAAGTGTCTCTTGTGGTTTATTATGCTATTAAATGGTTGGTTGATTTATTATCACTTAAGAAAATAAGTTTAAAAAAAATGAAAAAATGTAAAAAAAATATTTAAAAAAGTATAAAAAATATGAAAAAAAATATATATATATATAATTGTAGTACCTTGTTTATTCAGAATTATAGTTAAAAAGAACAGTTATTAAAGTACTTCACTATTGACAACCATTCCAATCTTTTATTATACTTATTATTATCACTATAATATTTTATGTATTCTTTTATCATCTAGTAATATTGAATTGAAAAATATATGTATTCTAATTTATGTATTTTCTGTTTTTCGTCCAAATTTCCTTCCATTTTTCAATTAGTTTATAAAGTTCACTTAATATTTGAAAATTATAATCATCAACTTAAAAATGACATTAAAGTTATATTCACAGTAAAAATATATTTTTTAAGTTAAATGAGTAATTTCAAACAATATTATTTAGATAGATAGATAGATATTGTATTTTTATTTTATTTTTAATTTTTTTTTTTTACATTCAAAATTTTTGTATATTTAATTGATTTGACGCTACCTAATTTAATTTTAAATTGGTTTTATTTTATTTGGTAATAGTAATTTTTGAAATTGTATTCTGGTGTGTTAGATAGTTTTTTGTCAAATTAAAGTTTCATTTTATTCTGTAACAGTCTTTTATTTTCTCCTCATTTCTATATAATTTTTAAGCAAGTTAAATAAATAATAAGGTGTATCAGTTCAACATTTATTATCATAAATGATGTAATGCCATGTAAAGAAAGTGGAAAAGACGCGACATGTTCCAACACGTCCGACGTTCTCAGTAGCCTTCAGGCGCCCGTGACAAAAACAAGAAATCCGTCGCCACCAATATTTTTAATTTCTCACGGACGTGAAACATACACGCTTTCATTTGGTTTCAGTTTATAATTTTCTAGGCATGAATGACGAAATGTTAATAGAGTTGGTTGGGGAGCGGCCAGTTCTCTACAATATGGGAGATGCGAAGTATAAGAACGCTGAATTGAAGGGAAGGAAATCGGGAATAAAATGTCCACCAATCCGCTATACAGTTATGAACTCTCCTTCCACTTCCTTTATTATCATAAATGTTGGACTCATACATCTTATTACTTATTTAACAAGTTAGTCCACTACATCTGCCTACTACCAACAAATATAATTTTTAAGCTATTTTGAAATTGATATTTAACATTTTTGCAGAGATATTGTGAAACACTTGATAAAAATAAAGAAAACGTATGTTTTTTAAAAAATATTGTCTATTTCACAAATAATATATAATATGGGAGTACTTTCGGTATTTGTTAAGTCGTGGCTGAAGATGGTAGCAATACCGAGAGTACTCACATATATTATATATTATTTGTGAAATAGACAATATTTTTTAAAAAACATACGTTTTCTTTATTTTTATTTTGAAATTCTAAGAAATGTTTGTTTTGTATACTGGAACCTTCATTCTCGCATCTTCCAATAGAATCCTTTTTTGTAAAATCTCTTCATAGGGGTTATTTATTTATATGACAGTTAATCTGATTAGATGATGGCTGGAGGTTCCCTCAGAAAACAGACCACACTATTCAGTGAGATGTTGACCTGTATCTAGGACATAAATGAGCGCTAAGGCCCCCGCCGTAAACAGCGTTAAAACTGAAAAAAAATTAACTAAAATTTAATAATGAATGAATTTGGTTTCTTTATTATATATAATACTCTCTTAAATATATTTTCCTTATGACCTTAATTCGTCATTAGTTTAGATAGGACTCGCTTTCTTCCTAACTGCGCCAGCTGGGTCAACTTCCAATAAATTATAACGTTAGGGTCTTATAATGGCTCATTTAAAGACAAACCCTATTTTACACTAAGTGTTGTTCCTGTGCATAAAGTTGAATGTTCGTTCCATCTTCAAACGGCTCAACTTATTTCAACTAAACTTTATATTTGAACCTGCCTATTTAGGAATATTTTTTAGGATACATTTATAATATTTTTTTAGAAAGATATTTAAAACTGTATAAAGAATATACACAAGCAAATGAGAATAAAATGGCAATGTCAAGAGAGGAGAAATCACCCAGTGGTGACACTCCTTAGGCACTGAGTCGCACTCTTTGTGACTAGTCACTGCCTGATCTGAGAAGGTCTGTAGGCCACTGGAGCTTAAGGCGTCGTTCAGGAAGGGAGTGCTGGATACATATATCAGAATCGCTGGATAGAGTGAAGGTTTACTTGTAGACAGAACCAGTTATTTCATGCGATCTTTCTGCTGTAATGGAACCATTCAGGGGAAATTATTCCAAAAAAAAGAGATTACGTTTTATAATAAATTTAACAGAGAAATTACTAACATTTGGGAAGAGATCTTTTATTTCTATGAGAAAATCTCGTCCCACAAGATCTCAATATCACATATTAAAAGATCTGGCTATTGAAGAACAGTTTTTTTTTTGTTCCCCCATATCCTGAGTAGAGAGATTGGTTTCTCCTACAACAACAACATTTATTTGGACCAGCAAAATGATGCTTTACACAATATATATTACAAGGAAGGGTTTAAAATAGGAAGTCCTGGTGCAGTCTGTGAGTCGCCTCCCCAGGAGTAGGCGCACCAAGACTAGTGTACAGCCCCTGAGGTTTCTCCTAAATGTATAATTTAGTTCAGCTTTTATGCTGAGGAAAATTGTATCTCTACTTCTAGCAGAGTGGTCATCAGAAAAGCCACCAAAAATAAACATTTCTGCCAGTGATTGTAACAGGTTACTCCAGGGGCATCAAAACAGGTAAGTTTCTCAATGTGCTCTGTCGGTACAAAATCTAGAGATGAACTCACAAGTTAAGAGATTACTCACAATTTTAAATCCGATATCCCTATTATATCCCCCTATATTGTAATATATAATATTACAATATATATTGTAATGTTCTTGAACATTTCTGTTATTTTAACTCGTCCTTAAAATGAGGAAAACGACGTCCAGACTCTGTTGCAGGTGTTCCTCCACTGGTGAAATTAGGTATTTTTGGACATTTGCCCAAATTAAAAAAAATATATATATATAAATATACAGATAGATATTCACTACTTTATAAATAATATATACAATAAAATTTGCTTAAAGAGAAGTCTCAAAAGCCATTCACGCCAACGTATCAATATCTACCATCATAGATGCTGGTTATTACACCCAAGCAACAGTTGCATCTTTATAAATAAAATATGGCATTATCAAGACAGGAGAAATCAACCTTAGGCACTGAGTTGCACTTATTTATAACTCACTGTCTGTCACTACTGCTACTAAGGAGGTCTCTAGGCCATTGGCTAACTTCATTCCAATTTTTAACATAAATTAATGACTTTTTCGCTTCCTGACTGCTTTTAGTATCAAATAGACGAGACAGGCAAGGTTAGCATATATCTTAGTAAACATTTTAAAAGTTCTAGAATTTGAGTTAGTTTCTCTTGAACGTAGTCGGAGGTCGACTATAAGAGATGGGAAGGACACCAGTAGCGTGCTAGTCTCCTGAGCTCAACATGGGTTCAAAACCTTAGGATTTTTATCTGGGAGGTGTAAGAACCTTGAGCACTCTGTCCTTCGGATGTCAAGTACTCGTTAAAGACCTAGATGAATAAAAATTAAAGGTAGGCAAAATTCATTCTCATGTCCACTAGAGTGACGAAAGGGCGCTCTGGTAGTAGGCTATATGACCTTATTAAAAACCCGGGCATGAGTCAATAACTAAACTAGTAGTGTTCCTAATGGAAAAAGTTACCGAATCAATATTAAAGTCACGTTCATTTTGAAAATGTTTTCGCTAATGTCTCCATTTGGTTGTCTCAACATTGCGGGAAAATGGCTCCACATATTTCAATGAAACTTCAAGGATGGATACATATGTATACATATAGGTTTTAGTGTAGATGAGATTTCATAAAGGGACAGTTCACTTGGTGACAGAAAAAACTATTTAAAGTTTACTCAGTCGCTATTTTTATTATTATTATTTTTTTTTACAACAGTATTATATATTTCAATGTATTGTGCTCATGCATATTTTGTGTACACATGTTTTTTTTTTTTCAAAAGCGGAAATTATTTCTGAGAGAATGTCTATAATTGACAAGTGGGTTACCAGGTGAAGAAGAAACGACAATAAAAGTATATTGTGATCAATCTTTTATTAAATAAATAAATATTTTGAATGACAATAAATGGACATGGTAGAAGATAAATTATTAACATTTATTAATTATTGATAGCCTTATCTGCATACTGAGTTGTTACATTCATTGTGAAATCATGAGATGATTAGCATTTTATCAATAATACTAGATGTGATTAACAATTAAAGGGTTCCAGTAACCGAGCGTTACCTTTTTCCGAGAATTATTCTTGCATTAAGGTCGGATTTCTTCCCAAGGAAAGCCTTGTAAAATATTCTGGGAAAATAGTTTATTGAACCTGGTCCCAAAACAGTGGTCACGAAGGCACATTACAAAAGAGAAACCTGGAGGAATGGACATTGGCAAGAACAACCGGATTGTCCATTGTTAGGGCAGGATAACAACAGAACTCAACTCTAGTTGACCAACCCCGGAGTACATTGAGAGAAGTGATCGGGTGTTGTTCAACGGGATGTTCCTCCATCAACCCAGAAGAGTTGAGGAGATAGAAGATCTTGTACTTCATGAAAGAGGTAATTAAAGTACCTTAAGGACAATATTTCGCAGGATGTCAAATAAAAGGCAGTCTGATGATGAGGGAACCTCGAAAGCCGGCTAGCATTACTTAAATAAAAATCTGTGAGAGGTCAGACTACCTTTTATTTGACATCCTGCGAAATAATCACTTCTCACTACATCAGCCATCTTCATATTAAGGACAATAATTCTCGAAAAAGGTCAAATAACATTTTTCAAAATTTACAAAAAACATTTTCAGATTAAATTTGTTCAGTTAAATATGACTTGATAAAAGAAGACAATAAATTAACGCCTCTGCAATTTGAGGACAGGACCCCTTAGTTTTCTTAACTGTACAGAACATGAAAAAGAACAACATTATAGATTTATACTTTGATTTTTATTGGAAATTATTCTAATACGTGTCATTTTATAGAATCGAACGCACAGACGACGTTCAAGAGACCTCTGGTGGACGACAGCTCTCTACGCAAAAATGTAATGTAATTCGCGAGAGTATTGACTGATATCGGACAACAATGCACTTTTTCGTTTTTTCATTAATTTACAAAAATAAATCTGCAATTGGATAGTAAGAAATATAAGTGAATTTGTTTTTGTTGTTTTTACATCATGCGGTACAATATAAACGAAATTTCAAGATCATGAGCACAATTTCATGTCTCAAAAAATACTTTTTGCACAAAATGGACAACAACTAAGATAAGATCCGTTTCCGTGGAGCCCCTCTCCATCACTATATATATAATAGACTTGAAAAATAAAATAAAACTTGTTTATTTAATATATTGTCTAATTTCACTAACTATATATACATGGGAGTACTTTCGGTATTTCTACCATCCTCAGCCAAAAGCATAAGAGATAAGACTGAGCAGGGTCTTATCTCTTATGCTTTTGGCTGAGGATGGTAGAAATACCGAAAGTACTCCCATGTATATATAGTTAGTGAAATTAGACAATATATTAAATAAACCAGTTTTATTTTATTTTTCAAGTCCATTTGAATTATTTCACAATATCTCTGCAATAATGTCAGTTTTCATATATATAATATATTATTAGCCTTCTATAATTCTTCTGTTTTGGTCAATATACTATTTTTTTTTTACTATTTTCAACTCTTTTCCGTCCACATGATGTACCATTCTTGTATCTTAACATTAAGTTATTAGCGGACGTACAATAAAGAATGAACAACAAATATACAAAATAATATTGTAAACATGTATATATACAAAACGAAAGTATACTATTGTTGAGATTATACATTTAGATCTTCTAACACTACATGATATATTCTTTAAATTAAAAAAAAAATACAACACAATGACTTGTTTCCATATTGAATATTTCAATAAGTCGTAGAAATAGAAATAGAAATATTACTACCTTCCTCATATTTGTTTTTGTATTATCTTAAAATGCTTTATATTGAACATTAAATAAATAAATGGAAAAAATTGTAAATTTAATATTTAGCAGAACTGGATGGGAGATTGGTGAGGACACTGGACGTTTTGGGGACCAGAAATCGTCATGAACAAATCTATGAATAACCTGTTTTTAAAATAATTTCAGTTAATTTTTTTACAGCCATCTTCGACTTGCATTAGTTCTACAGGGACGAGACAGTTAACACTGACCTCGAGTGGCTCAGGGGAGTCCATTCAATTCATTAAATACCAGATTAGCTGCCGTTGCCTTAACTAACTGCTTACCTGCGAGATTATATCTCTTGCCTATTACACTACACGAAAATGTTGATCTCTAATGTGCAGAAACGAAACACTTCATAGTGTGATCTCATCAAATATCTCTTTAATGTTTTTTGAGTAGACAATAAAGGATTAAGGCACCGGGTGGACGAAGGTTGCGGTGGTTGCCAACTGAGCTCAGGCCGTGGGTTCGAAACCCGGTCGGAGGCTCCTTGGTTTTTTTTTTTTTCAATCTGGAAGGTAAAAAAACGCGAGCACGCCGCCGTCCTAAGAGCATGTGCAATGTCAGGCCTGTGCGATGTGAGTCACAAGCAACAATACAAAAAATATTGTCATACATTAAGTGAACAATGTTCATCATAGGATTTACGTTCCTAAAGATTAGTATCTGTGTTCAGCATTAAAATATTCAGATAAGACGTATATTTATTATTATTTTTCAAGTTATTAGTTGTATCAGAAGTGACGCATTTCAATCCACGTAGAACCAATAAAAATTTATAAGAGCCAAAAAAAAAATTAAACAAAAATATAAATTCATTTTGATTTTTAAAGAAGAAAAAAACAGATTTTTCATAAATATATAGAGGTTAGGGAGATTGTAGTTGTGGAGGAGTCAGGTGTAGCGGAGGAGGGGAGCTCCCTCCCCACCCTGTCAGAACTTAAGCTCCTCGATAGCCTACGGAAGTATATAGAGGTTAGGGAGATTGTAGTTGTGGAGGAGTCAGGTGTAGCGGAGGAGGGGAGCTCCCTCCCCACCCTGTCAGAACTTAAGCTCCTTGATAGCCTGCGGAAGTATATAGAGGTTAGGGAGATTGTAGTTGTGGAGGAGTCAGGTGTAGCGGAGGAGGGGAGCTCCCTCCCCACCCTGTCAGTACTTAAGCTCCTTGATAGCCTGCGGAAGTATATAGAGGTTAGGGAGATTGTAGTTGTGGAGGAGAGTCAGGTGTAGCGGAGGAGGGGAGCTCCCCCCCCCACCCTGTCAGAACTTAAGCTCCTTGATGGCCTGCGGAAGTATATAGAGGTTAGGGAGATTGTAGTTGTGGAGGAGAGTCAGCTGTAGCGGAGGAGGGGAGCTCCCCCCCCACCCTGTCAGAACTTAAGCTCCTTGATGGCCTGCGGAAGTATATAGAGGTTAGGGAGATTGTAGTTGTGGAGGAGTCAGGTGTAGCGGAGGAGGGGAGCTCCCCCCCCCCCCCCCCACCCTGTCAGAACTTAAGCTCCTTGATGGCCTGCGGAAGTATATAGAGGCTAGGGAGATTGTAGTTGTGGAGGAGTCAGGTGTAGCGGAGGAGGGGAGCTCCCTCCCCACCCTGTCAGTACTTAAGCTCCTTGATAGCCTGCGGAAGTATATAGAGGTTAGGGAGATTGTAGTTGTGGAGGAGAGTCAGGTGTAGCGGAGGAGGGGAGCTCCCCCCCACCCTGTCAGAACTTAAGCTCCTTGATGGCCTGCGGAAGTATATAGAGGTTAGGGAGATTGTAGTTGTGGAGGAGAGTCAGGTGTAGCGGAGGAGGGGAGCTCCCCCCCCCCCCACCCTGTCAGAACTTAAGCTCCTTGATGGCCTGCGGAAGTATATAGAGGTTACGGAGATTGTAGTTGTGGAGGAGTCAGATGTAGCGGAGGAGGGGAGCTCCCCCCCCACCCTGTCAGAACGTAAGCTCCTTGATGGCCTGCGGAAGTATATAGAGGTTAGGGAGATTGTAGTTGTGGAGGAGAGTCAGCTGTAGCGGAGGAGGGGAGCTCCCCCCCCACCCTGTCAGAACTTAAGCTCCTTGATGGCCTGCGGAAGTATATAGAGGTTAGGGAGATTGTAGTTGTGGAGGAGTCAGGTGTAGCGGAGGAGGGGAGCTCCCCCCCCCCCCCCCCCACCCTGTCAGAACTTAAGCTCCTTGATGGCCTGCGGAAGTATATAGAGGTTAGGGAGATTGTAGTTGTGGAGGAGTCAGGTGTAGCGGAGGAGGGGAGCTCCCCCCCCACCCTGTCAGAACTTAAGCTCCTTGATGGCCTGCGGAAGTATATAGAGGTTAGGGAGATTGTAGTTGTGGAGGAGAGTCAGGTGTAGCGGAGGAGGGGAGCTCCCCCCCCACCCTGTCAGAACTTAAGCTCCTTGATGGCCTGCGGAAGATCTGGCAGCTTCATCTCCTTCAGTTGCGCCGGGAGATTCATGTTTTTGACAGCGCTCACTGCCCGGGCCGCTGCAAGACCACTCTGTATACAGAAAAATACATATATTTAAAATTCAAATTTCTTTAAAACAATAGTTGCAACTACACCATACTGTTAAGGATTCAATCGATTTGTCATGAATAGGTTACATCAGGTATTTAGTTAATAGTATCTTATTTATATTTTGTAATATCGATTAATTGACAGGTTTTATGAAAAGTGACAGATATCAAAACATGTTATTTGAACAAGTATCTAATTTTTGATTTGATCAGGTTTAATTTAAATATTGAGCAAAATGTTTAACAACATGTTTTTTTGAAGAGAATACTCCGCAGGATCTACATCCCCCACCCAGGAGGGCTTTTGACGCATCCGATACAACCAGGAGTTGTACGCACTCTATATCGAGCCAAAATTGTCGCACAGGATTAGAGTTGCCAGACTCTGTTGGGCTGGACACGTAAGACGGATGGACGAGGACCTTATACCAAGGAAACTCGTGAATATGACACCGGAGGGTAGGAGAAGAGTGGGCCGACCCAGAAGAAGATGGCTGGAGACAGTGAACAGAGACGCAAGACGGTTTGGTGCGGTGGGCTGGTGGAGACTGGCCCAGGACAGAGCTGCATGGGGACTTTTCCTGAGGAGGCCAAGGCTCTTGATCGCCTATAGCGCCTATGATGATGATGATGATTTAATTTGTTACTTCTATGTCAGTATGCAAGTAATTTCAATAAAATATATCGCCCATGTTTCGTTTATTTCATGTAAAGGTGTGTCAACTTTTCCACACTTATTAAATAAATAATTCCATGTTACACAAAACCTCCCCATTTCTGTTCTCGGACATCTCTAGTATAAATACGGTTGAGTAATTTCTCATCTGGGTGAACTTTTGGAAGTTTTATTTATGTAGGTTCCGGTTCAACAAATGCCGTAAATGTTGGAAGAAGGGTACAAAGAAGAACTCACCTGTCATCTGGTTTATTTAGTCATAAATAGCATTACCCCATCCGGTGAATCTGTGACAATATAGACACATATTTGGGGAGAGGAATCTCACATTTGTACATTTTTAAGGATAATCAATAAATATTGTTTATTCCAATAAATATTGTTATACAAAAACTACCAGTTTCGGCATTATACCATTGTCGAGTTAGGTTTAGTTGTAAATATACTAACACATGTTTACTGAGTGCCAACATACAGTAGTACATACAGGAACATGAGGTAGGTGAAGAAGAGGTTGCCATGACATTCCAACCCCCCCCCCCCCCCCCCCCCCCCTCAACAAACTTGTCTTTTCTTTATTATATTTATAACTAAATCTAACCTGACGATAGTGTGATGCCGAAACTGGTAGTTTTTGTATAAAAATGTTTTGTGGAATAGACAATATTTTTTAAAAACGTTTGTTATAGTTAGTTACTTATTATGACTCTATGACTTCTGACTATGAGGTCATATCGCCTACTACCAGAGCGCTCTATCGGCACTCTGGTGGACATGAGCCTGACTCTACTATGGGAGTTCTAAAAGCCAACCCTAAATTTTTTATTCACTTAGGGCAAGTGTCTTTAACGAGTACCTGATATCGTACAGGCTTGGAACCATCGCTTAACGTTTCATCCGAAGGACGGCGGGCTTAAGTTTATTTTACCTCTCAGATAAAATAAACTAAGGGCCTCGCGGCCGGGTTTCGAAGCCATGACCTTAGCACGCAAACCACTGAGCTACCGGCGCCCTCATATTGTTATATTTGGAGTCTGGAGGTCGTAAAACATGAAATCCCCTTGAAAACTAGAAGTAATAAAGAAAATAGTAGATATATAAGAAAAAAAGTGGTCGGTGAATCACCCTATATGTACTTCCTCAGCACGAATTAATCAATTATGGTTTTGCTCAGCCTCCATGTAGGTACGATTATCAACAGGAGCGTTAAGGTCTTGAGGCCTGCTCGACAAGGGCTATGTACGATTAGCAACAGGAGCTTTAAGAAGTACGTTCATACTAGAAGCGATGTACAGTAGGTGTGCAAAGTTGCTGCGAATCCTCAAAACCTTTGCTAATCATTTCTTTTCAGAAATTAATAAAAAATATTATTCTCAGATCGAATTATTTGTAAGCAACTAAGAGTTCACTCTCTCTCTCTCTGGACTCTCTTCCTCTTGGACCGATTTAGCTAAACTTCCATCGATATGTTGCTCAGGGACTTCCCAATGCTCATATGAAATTTCGTGTCAATACATTCATTAGGGTTTTTGAGCTTAGAGGCCAGATCCACCAGAAAAGCCAGACAAGAGCGGAAGACAAGTGGCGCATAGAGAGGACAAATCCGTCAAATATGCCGGAGAAGAGCGAGAGACTTGGGGTCAAGGAGTTAGGCAGTGGTAGTACCTTTGTTTTGGTTGACATAACACTGGAATATCTCCGAGGAAGCTTCTCCTAGGACCGTCCGTGCGCGGCGAAGAACCGCATCTTGCCAGAGGTGGCCCTGCTTTCGACAGAACACGGCGGATCTAGACCGGGAGGTCGATAAACGTCCCTGGTGGTGGGCAGCAGCAACCACCAGTACTGGCGTGGAGCCGAAGACGGGAGAGCAGCGGGTCCATGGCTAGAGATCACCGGGCCGTGCTAGAATCCAGCTGTACGGCGGTGAACTGCGAGGGCGAATGAGGCTCTACAGCCGTGGTGAAGGCAACTCATTTAGGGGCAGGGTACCCCGAAATTAACACCCCTGGTCCTCCAGGTTGGGGCGTTGGGCGTGAGGCTAACAACCCCCCCCACCCTGTAAAAAAAGCAATGTTTCGAAACCACAACAATCAAGGAAAGCCGGACGGATTAATGGTAATGACAATGGAACTTGGAAACGGACTAAACAAATTAATATTGCAACATGGAATGTAAGGAGCATATATGAAGCTGGAGCAAGTCAGGTGTTGGAGAGAGCCCTGGGGCAGTATGGAGTCGACGTGGCTGCACTCCAAGAAATAAGATGGAGAAACACGGAACTCGTGGACCTCAGGGACTACACCCTGATCAACAGTGGTCATAGGGCCAACGTGGTGGGGACAGGCTTTATGGTGAGGAAAGGTTTAAAGCATGCCATCCTGAACTACAAACCTGTCAGTGAAAGGATATGTACACTGAGGCTGAAGGGTAGGTTCTTTAACCTTTCCCTGGTCAGTGTACATGCCCCAACAGAAGAGAAGGACGTAGAAGAAAAGGATCAGTTCTACGATCTGTTAGAGAGGACCTACGACAGCCTGCCTAGATATGATGTCAAGCTGGTCCTGGGAGACTTCAACTCCAAGGTCGGGAAGGAGCAGGCCCTCAGACCCACCATTGGGTGCCACAGCCTCCATGACATCTCTAATGACAATGGGCTGAGGGTGGTTGACTTTGCTGCTGGGAAAGGACTCAGTCTCAAGCACCTTCTTCCAGCATAAGAATATACACAAGGAGACGTGGGTGTCGCCGGACGGGAGAACCCGCAATCAAATAGACCATGTTCTGATAGAGAGCCGGCACGCAACTGATATAAAAGACGTCCGAAGCTATCGGGGTGCCGACTGTGCTTCAGATCATTTTCTTGTATGTGCGGCTTATATGCAGAAAATGGCAGTAAGGCCAAGAGGAAAAACAGAAAGGACGAAGAAATTTAAGGTTGAAGCGTTGAAATGTCCAGTGAAAAGTCAGGCCTACCAGGACAAAATCAGGGAAAAACTAGAAGGCGACATACTACAAGAAGCTACCGTACAAGAACGATAGGAGAGAGTAAAAAGGACTCTGACATCGGCTGCGGAGGAGGTGCTTGGTTCAGAAAGAGGAAGGAACCACAGAGACTGGTTCGATGAGGAATGCGAAAGGGCAATAGAAGAAAGGAAAATTGCCAGACTGAAGATGCTCCAGAGATGTACACGGGCCAGCACTGAAGCATACAGGGCCCTGCGGAAAAAAGCAAAACAGGTGTGCAGAGGGAAGAAAAGGGACGCAGAAAAAGAGAAGCTCAGAACCCTACTTGAAGCTTATGAAGGATTTAAGAGCAGAAAGTTCTACCAGCAGCTGAAGGGAATAAAAGAGGGGTTCAAACCACGTATGAACTTCTGCAGGGATGAACAAGGGGATCTGCTAGGAGACCAACAACGTATCATGGACAGATGGACCAGACACTTTAGCGATCTTCTGAACCCTAGCTATGATCGCGCAGAAGCCAGTAGGCCGACCATAGGTTGTGGCGCAGAGCTGGAAGAAGAAGAAGTTCAGGAGCCGCCGGAGTTGGAAGAAGTAGCGGAAGTTCTCGCATCCCTCAAAAATAATAAGACGCCAGGAGAAGACGGAATCCCAGCGGAGCTGCTCAAATTTGGAGGGGACGAAATAACGAGGGAGGTGTACCGGCTCGTTTATGACGTCTGGATGAGAGGAAATGCCGAGGGAGTGGTCCACTGCGTTGATCAGTCCGATCCACAAGAAGGGAGACAAGCTGGACTGTGGAAACTACCGGGGCATCGCACTTCTGGACGCCACCTACAAGATATTCTCTATACTCCTCCTGAAGAGGCTAACGAGACGGGCTGAAGAGGTGGTTGGTGAATACCAATGTGGGTTCAGGCAGGGAAGATCGACGATAGACCATATTTCGACGCTGAGGACAATGCTGGAAAAATGTTACGAAAATGACGTCGACCTGCACCACCTCTTCATCGACTACAAGCAAGCCTACGACAGTGTAGATAGAGAACAACTTCTACAAAACATGTATGGGTTTGGCTTCCCCCCAAAACTGATAAGGCTGGCAAGGATGACGTTGACGCACACTTGTGGAAAGGTCAAAGTCCAGAACGCGATCTCTGAAAGCTTTGAGGTCAGGCAGGGTCTGAGACAGGGCGACCCATTATCCCCCTTACTCTTCAATATAACACTGGAGAAAGCTATTAGGGGCATCCGTACGAATCCTGATGGCACTATATATAACAGGCTCAGTCAGCATCTCGCATATGCGGACGACGTGGTCATAACCGGACGAACGAAAGCTGCATTGGCGGGGGCGTTCCAGGAATGTGACGAGGAGTCCAGGAAGCTTGGTCTTCTTGTCAACGAGGGCAAAACCAAGTACATGAGAATCACGAGGAAAGAAGTCAAAGAGAAGGAACTCGTACTTGGAGGTTGCAGGTTTGACCGGGTGAATAGCTTCAAGTACCTGGGGGCCGTTGTCACGGAAAGGAACGACGTTAAAGAAGACATCAAAGCGAGGATAACGGCCGGGAATAGATGCTACCGGTCACTGCAGAAGGTGCTCGGATCGAGGACTGTGTCCCGAGACGCCAAAATAACAATTTATAAAACAGTCCTGAGACCGGTCGTCACATATGCGAGTGAAACCTGGGTCCTGACTAGGAGGGACGAAGTCTTACTCAATACGTGGGAGAGGAAGGTATTGAGAAAGATATACGGCCCTACTCCAGAGGGGGATAGATGGAGGATACGGACCAATGGGGAGCTGAGGGACCTGTACAAGAGCCCGGACCTGGTGGCCTTAGTGAAGCAGGGACGGCTCCGATGGCTGGGGCATTTACAGAGGATGCAACCAGATAGATTGCCGAGGAGGATACTGGAGGGACACCCGGGAGGACAAAGAAGAAGAGGTAGACCCCGCTTACGTTGGCTGGAGGACGTGGAGGACGACCTCAGAACGATGGGTGTGAGAAGATGGAGACGGGAGGCCGAGGATAGAGTAGAATGGCGGAAGATTGTTGCGAAGGCCCAGGTTCTACAAGGACCGTAGCGCCAGGGAAAGTAAGTAAGTAAGTAAGAGCGAGAGACAAGTGGCGCATAAAGACGACAGATTCGCCAGACAAGAGCGAAGTAAGAAACGAAAAATATTCGCCAAACAAGAGCGAAAGACAAATGGCGCATGAAGAGGACAGATTCGACAAACAAGAGCAAAAGATAAGTGGTGCATAGAGAGGACAGATCTGTCAAATATGCCAGAGAAGAGCAAAAGACAAGTGGCGCATAAAGAGGACAGATTCGCCAGACAAGAGCGAAGTAAGAAACGAAAAATATTCGCCAAACAAGAGCGAAAGACAAATGGCGCATAAAGAGGACAGATTCGACAAACAAGAGCAAAAGACAAGTGGCGCATAAAGAGGACAGATTCGCCAGACAAGAGCGAAGTAAGAAACAAAAAATATTCAGAATGAAAATCCTCACTGATGTTTTCATAAATACAATATTTATAACCGCCCCCCTTACAATTTCATTTATAAAGATTCCCTTTAATCAGCATTTTAATGTAGCCGAATATGAAAGGTTATTCAGAAGATAAATATTGCTTAGTTCCAAGTTACAGTAATTTGTATTAAATAGCATCTTGTTTTCCTTCCTCCGGTCTTAAGTAGGTTTATATTTAAAAAAAATAATAAAGTAAACAAATTGTTCTTTGGCTCTACACTTCAATTGTTATTAATGAAGCAAGTTACAAAGAACCGTCGGTTGAGTTTTACCACTGCTCTCATGATAAACGTTATACTTCAAATGAAACAAAAAAAACAACTCACCAATTTGAAGTCACATTTTTTTTTTATATCTATGTCCTTTTTACATGTTTATGTTCAAGTCAGTGTAGTGTTTGGGACCATGAAATAACTATGTGTGTTCCCAAGCAACTCCCCCCCCCCCCCCCCCCCCCCCCAAATTTACTCAAACCATATGACATTTTCCTATGATCATGACATTAAAGCTAAAAACTACATCTACCGTTTGACCTGAAACACATAATATCCAAATAGTTTTCAAAAACATCCAATTTACATTCAGCCACCCCATTCAACACATCCTATTTATAAAGATATACGGCGCAAATAACAAACGATATTTGAAGTTAATTTAGGCCAACCTGCCAGAATAAAGTTTCTTAAAATTCAAAATTATCGGTATATTATGTAAGGTTCCAATCTGTAGATAGTCAAGCTAGCCCAATGTCCACAAACTGATAAACTAATGATTTTGTATAGAGGAAAATCAAAAATTGTTAGTGGATATGGGGTGGGGGGTTATTCAAGTGTTGTTATCACCAAGGACAAAAACCTTAATTTAATATAAATGTTTAATTAATCGATTAAATTTGTTTTTCTTGTTCAATAGCTCGATGTTTATTTAAATTTTTTACAATATTCGATCCCTCGACAATAAAAATATATATATATATATAATTTTGAAACGATGGTATTTATATCAATTTTTAGAAAGTATTTCATATATTTGAAAATGAATGTTTGAACTTCCCAAATTCTTTTTTGTTTCTTAATTAAAATAAGCATCCTCTCATCTATTAATTTTTATTAATTATTGTTTCCAAAATCAAAACTAAATAACAATAATGAAAATATTATTAATAAAATATTGTGATAGTATAAGTATGATCCATTTGCGAAATAATGTTCGAAATAAATGGACATTTTAATAATATTGGAACGTTTTGGCCGCTTTGAATACCCGCTCTAACCTTACGTCATTCCAACCAACAGAAATATGCTTTAAAACATTGTATTTCTATATAATTTCAAACAACTCACAAGTTAATTTTATTTGAGCCAAAATGGAGTCCTGGTGAGGTCCCGGTCACGATCTATGTAAGTATTAGTTCATGTAATCTATACAAAGCAGGCGTCACAATGTCACTTTCTTCAATTTGTGCAGCAGCATTCTATACAAAGCAGGCGTCACAATGTCACTTTCTTCAATTTGTGCAGCAGCATTCTATACAAAGCAGGCGTCACAATGTCACTTTCTTCAATTTGTGCAGCAGCATTCTATACAAAGCAGGTGTCACAATGTCACTTTCTTCAATTTGTGCAGCAGCATTCTATACAAAGCAGGCGTCACAATGTCACTTTCTTCAATTTGTGCAGCAGCATTCTATACAAAGCAGGCGTCACAATGTCACTTTCTTCAATTTGTGCAGCAGCATTCTATACAAAGCAGGCGTCACAATGTCACTTTCTTCAATTTGTGCAGCAGCATTCTATACAAAGCAGGCGTCACAATGTCACTTTCTTCAATTTGTGCAGCAGCATTCTATATTCTATACAAAGCAGGCGTCACAATGTCACTTTCTTCAATTTGTGCAGCAGCATTCTATACAAAGCAGGCGTCACAATGTCACTTTCTTCAATTTGTGCAGCAGCATTCTATACAAAGCAGGCGTCACAATGTCACTTTCTTCAATTTGTGCAGCAGCATTCTATACAAAGCAGGCGTCACAATGTCACTTTCTTCAATTTGTGCAGCAGCATTCTATATTCTATACAAAGCAGGCGTCACAATGTCACTTTCTTCAATTTGTGCAGCAGCATTCTATACAAAGCAGGCGTCACAATGTCACTTTCTTCAATTTGTGCAGCAGCATTCTATACAAAGCAGGCGTCACAATGTCACTTTCTTCAATTTGTGCAGCAGCATTCTATACAAAGCAGGCGTCACAATGTCACTTTCTTCAATTTGTGCAGCAGCATTCTATACAAAGCAGGCGTCACAATGTCACTTTCTTCAATTTGTGCAGCAGCATTCTATACAAAGCAGGCGTCACAATGTCACTTTCTTCAATTTGTGCAGCAGCATTCTATACAAAGCAGGCGTCACAATGTCACTTTCTTCAATTTGTGCAGCAGCATTCTATACAAAGCAGGCGTCACAATGTCACTTTCTTCAATTTGTGCAGCAGCATTCTATACAAAGCAGGCGTCACAATGTCACTTTCTTCAATTTGTGCAGCAGCATTCTATACAAAGCAGGCGTCACAATGTCACTTTCTTCAATTTGTGCAGCAGCATTCTATATTCTATACAAAGCAGGCGTCACAATGTCACTTTCTTCAATTTGTGCAGCAGCATTCTATACAAAGCAGGCGTCACAATGTCACTTTCTTCAATTTGTGCAGCAGCATTCTATACAAAGCAGGCGTCACAATGTCACTTTCTTCAATTTGTGCAGCAGCATTCTATACAAAGCAGGCGTCACAATGTCACTTTCTTCAATTTGTGCAGCAGCATTCTATACAAAGCAGGCGTCACAATGTCACTTTCTTCAATTTGTGCAGCAGCATTCTATACAAAGCAGGCGTCACAATGTCACTTTCTTCAATTTGTGCAGCAGCATTCTATACAAAGCAGGCGTCACAATGTCACTTTCTTCAATTTGTGCAGCAGCATTCTATACAAAGCAGGCGTCACAATGTCACTTTCTTCAATTTGTGCAGCAGCATTCTATACAAAGCAGGCGTCACAATGTCACTTTCTTCAATTTGTGCAGCAGCATTCTATACAAAGCAGGCGTCACAATGTCACTTTCTTCAATTTGTGCAGCAGCATTCTATACAAAGCAGGCGTCACAATGTCACTTTCTTCAATTTGTGCAGCAGCATTCTATATTCTATACAAAGCAGGCGTCACAATGTCACTTTCTTCAATTTGTGCAGCAGCATTCTATACAAAGCAGGCGTCACAATGTCACTTTCTTCAATTTGTGCAGCAGCATTCTATACAAAGCAGGCGTCACAATGTCACTTTCTTCAATTTGTGCAGCAGCATTCTATACAAAGCAGGCGTCACAATGTCACTTTCTTCAATTTGTGCAGCAGCATTCTATACAAAGCAGGCGTCACAATGTCACTTTCTTCAATTTGTGCAGCAGCATTCTATACAAAGCAGGCGTCACAATGTCACTTTCTTCAATTTGTGCAGCAGCATTCTATACAAAGCAGGCGTCACAATGTCACTTTCTTCAATTTGTGCAGCAGCATTCTATACAAAGCAGGCGTCACAATGTCACTTTCTTCAATTTGTGCAGCAGCATTCTATACAAAGCAGGCGTCACAATGTCACTTTCTTCAATTTGTGCAGCAGCATTCTATACAAAGCAGGCGTCACAATGTCACTTTCTTCAATTTGTGCAGCAGCATTCTATACAAAGCAGGCGTCACAATGTCACTTTCTTCAATTTGTGCAGCAGCATTCTATACAAAGCAGGCGTCACAATGTCACTTTCTTCAATTTGTGCAGCAGCATTCTATACAAAGCAGGCGTCACAATGTCACTTTCTTCAATTTGTGCAGCAGCATTCTATACAAAGCAGGCGTCACAATGTCACTTTCTTCAATTTGTGCAGCAGCATTCTATACAAAGCAGGCGTCACAATGTCACTTTCTTCAATTTGTGCAGCAGCATTCTATACAAAGCAGGCGTCACAATGTCACTTTCTTCAATTTGTGCAGCAGCATTCTATACAAAGCAGGCGTCACAATGTCACTTTCTTCAATTTGTGCAGCAGCATTCTATACAAAGCAGGCGTCACAATGTCACTTTCTTCAATTTGTGCAGCAGCATTCTATATTCTATACAAAGCAGGCGTCACAATGTCACTTTCTTCAATTTGTGCAGCAGCATTCTATATTTCCGGAAAGTTCTTTTCATTCAAATAGATTTTACTTTTTGACATAGCATTGCAAATTTTTGATATATATTTAAAAATGGATAAAAATAAAAAAGTAAAAAATAAAAAAAGGATTTATTAATAAAAACAGTAAAAAATGTTCATTTTGGTAAAAACGAGAGAATATCGCTAGCTAAAGTAGTTGAGGTGACATCAAATCAGTAGAAAAGATCCTGAAAAGTAAACATAAGCCATTTCTAAATTATTTGCAAGCATCTATTTGTGTAAATATTCTATTCATTACCCCAATTTTTATTTTTATTTTAACCAAAGAACTATTAACCAATATAATCAAACTAACCACAACCCGCACAAGAAGGAACCAATCAACCAAACTAACCACAACCCGCACAAGATGCAACTAACACAAGCTAACCACAACCCGCACAAGAAGGAACCAAGACAAGCTAACCACAACCCGCACAAGAAGGAACCAATCAACCAAACTAACCACAACCCGCACAAGATGCAACTAACACAAGCTAACCACAACCCGCACAAGAAGGAACCAAGACAAGCTAACCACAACCCGCACAAGAAGGAACCAATCAACCAAACTAACCACAGCCCGCACAAGAAGGAACCAAGACAAGCTAACCACAACCCGCACAAGAAGGAACCAAACTAACCACAGCCCGCACAAGAAGGAACCAAGACAACCAAATTAACCGCAAGGATCGGTACTTTTCTAGTCCTCTCTTCTAGTTTTTCAACCAGTTCAGAAAGCATTTCATTTGGCATTATTATTTTTGAACAAACAACAGATTTACAAAATAAAAACACTAAATTAACAAATGAAATAGTAATTGTCACCTTTCTGTTCCACGAATAAATACATTTCATTATCAAATAAAGGTTTTTTTTTTGGTGAATTTACAGCGCATACGCCACCAAACGATCTTTTGCCCATCTGACGAATTAATTCAATGTCCTACAAGTGAGTCCTCTTTCTTCCAATAACACAGGAATTAATATAGTTGACCCTTTCAAACGAACACCAAACCATACCTATCTGTTAATAATAATTCTATTCGTTTAAATTATCTCATACGTTACGACCTGAATCATTTATAAAGACCTGTAAGGTAACACTGACCAATGAAGAATCATAGAAGCTGAAAAACTTACATAAACAGCCCAGTTAAGTGTTAATGGGATGAATCAATCAGTCAGCTGTTCTATGCTTCAAGTTGCAGTACAGTTGATCCGTTAGTGAGTTAACATGTTAATAATTGCTTTCTTTGTTTATCTGAGTCACCAGTTTCCTATTATTTGTTTGTTGATTATAGTTAGTTATTAGACTCATGCCTTTAACTGCAAGGTCATATCGCCTACTACCAGAGCGTTCTTTCGTCACTCTGGTGGACATGAGCCCGACTCTACTGTGGGAGTCCTAAATTTAGCCAACCCTAAATCTTTATTCACCTAGGGCAGGGGTCTTTAACGAATACCTGACATCCTACAAGCTCGGGACCTCCGAAGATCGGCAAGCTCAACGTTTTTTCACCTCCTAGATAAAAAACTTAATAACTTCTAAGTTGAGGAACGCGGACATATTGTGGAAACTTGTAATAAATGAATAAAACAAACTTATTTTTTGAAATATTGTCTATTCCACTAAAGATATATATACATATAACTACCGGTTTCGGCTTTATACCATCGTCAGGTCTAGTTATGAACTAAGTCAGTTTGCAGAGAGCGACCCTGAGATGTATTTGAAGGGTCGCTCTCTGCAAACTGACTTAGTTCATAACTAGACCTGACGATGGTATAAAGCCGAAACCGGTAGTTATATGTATATATATCTTTAGTGGAATAGACAATATTTCAAAAAATAAGTTTGTTTTATTCATTTAAAAAACTTAATGGCATCTCAGTAAGCAAACACACACACCACTGAGCTACAGGCACCCTCATACTTGTTTGTTTTCTCCTTACATTATAATTTCGACAAGTTTTATTTTAAACGTGTAATATTGCAAAATATTGAATAAAGAGATATCCATCGTATTTATTGTCACAAGTTTTTACTCACACACTCAGAAGTTGAACCCGTCCGAAGCCCTTAGGTTTCTTCATCTGGGAGGGCTGAAAACCTTAAGCACGTCGTCCTTCGGATAGGACGTTACGCGATGATCCCAAGCGTGTACGATGTCAGGTACTCGTTAAAGACCCCTACCCTAAGTGAATAAAGAAATTAGCATGGCAAAATTTAGGACTCTCACTGTAGAGTCGGGCTCATGTCCACCAGAGCGACAAAAGAGCGCTCTGGTAGTAGGCGATATGACCTCGTAGTTAAAGCCTGGACTTGAGTTACAATAACTAACACTGGAAGTATAGGGTTTATTCTACATGAATTTTACAGAAAATAAGCACAACAGTGAACGAGTGAGTGGATTGTGTGTTACAGTGAGAAACGTGAGAGAGAGCGTGAACATTTCATAAGTAAATAATAAAAAAATTATCTAAATTATATTTTACATTGCATAAATAATTTTGGATATAGGTCCCCATTTAAAGATGCACAAGAACTGCAACGTTGCTTGCGACAAATAGGTATGTAAGAAAATTTGTTAAACCCACGAAATATTCAAGGTTATCTTATAATTCTGATGTTGGGGGTGCTCGCGAAATTAAACGGAAGTTTTTCACTTATAACAAAATATATAGTACAATTTGCAATTCAAAATTTATCTCTAAATTCTACATATTATTCTGAAAAAACTATTAAGAAAATGGCCATTCTTCAAGATATTTTGAATAGGTTCTTTAGGTAATAATACTAATCCTATGGTACTAAAAGTATTAGTATTATTTTTTTTTCTAATAAGACCATATTTTTCTTGTGAGATTTACAAAGTATGATCGACGACAAGAGCTCACTCAGAAGTTGGAAGTCTACGACAAAATTAATTTAATAAGAAGACCTTAAATGATATCAAACGCTTCCTAAACCGTAGAAATAACATTAGAGGGAGTACGACAACATTAAAGTATGGACGGACCACAACCACCACCAGAGAGAAAGAGAAAGAGAAAACAACTAATAAAAACGGAATTATATATTTTTTATATTTGTACACTCTCACTGGTACAGGGACATCAGCGCCAAGTCAGTCGAGCGGGGATGAGTCGAATGGGGCGAAGCTCCACCGCCGTGGGCCGCGCCAGTAAA
Organism: Aradus depressus; assembly: GCA_963662175.1. Taxonomy (NCBI): domain Eukaryota; kingdom Metazoa; phylum Arthropoda; class Insecta; order Hemiptera; family Aradidae; genus Aradus; species Aradus depressus. Next base: position 45,542,891 of record OY759221.1, on the reverse strand, counting down.
GGTCCTGCTCAGTTTTATCATATAAGACATTCTATTGTATTCTAAAGTAATAGTCGCCAATCTACTGGAAAATTGTTTTTTACCTCATTCATTTTGCCAATAGTCAACAAAACTTTACAAAAAAAAATAATACGTTAGCCAGGGACTTAGCCATCGCGAAACAAGTTGAGAAGTACGTATTCCGGTGGCAGAGTTTATCTTCAATGTAGGAAATAAATACGTAAAAGACATAGAAAAACTGACATAAATAAAGAAAATATAATGTGCATTTTGAAGTGGTCTCAAGCTTGATGTTTTATTAATATCATTTAATAATTTCAATTTATTAATAAATTATTATTATAATCATATTTTATAGGCATATATAATATAAAAAAAAGATGAGTACAGTCATAATAATTAGAATAAATATTTTGAAAGAATCCTCGGTGGTAACCAACAGTGGAGGAGTGAGACTTGGAGTGAGGGTCATATCGAGACGGAATAAGATTCAGTTTCATCTATCTCTACCCAGCATCGAATTATTTGTAATAAATCAAGTTTCCGCTCACCCTTTATACCCCCCCCCCCCCTCCCTTTGAGCCGATATGGCTGAAAAACAATAGTAGTATGGCCTGAATTCACATATCGAATTTGTTTTTGTTACATTCATACTATCGGGAGTTATCATGTTCTCATAGACTCCAGGCTAGACCAAAAAATAATTTAAGTCTACATTTAAAGTTTTAATGAGTTCCTGAACAGAAATGGTGGGTCTGTTCTGACGTTGCCCCTGAGTTAGACGAATTTTTAATGAAATTGAAATCGGAAGTGGTCACATGAATTCGTATGAAATGCCTACACTTCATGAAACAAGGATTTTTTCAAGCAATAGTCAGTCATATAAAATTAATTTAATTTATTTAAAAATCATAAAAAAGAAATATAATATGAGCTGTTCAGAGGCTAAAAAAGAAAATCGGGAGAGTGGAAACGGAGAAATGGACAAGGAATGAGTCCAAAGGCGAGTTGTGCAAAAATTGATCGCACTTTGGTTCAATGATCCAAAACTCTCTGAGGATAATAAAGGCGACTATGAAACTACACTTGCAGTGATATCTTTTTGAAACGCAATCACTCACTCTGCCCTTTTAAATGATCTGGACAGATATATGAGTGAATACTGAGGTTGAGTGGATGAGGAAGTGGAGAACATGGGGAGGGATAAGAGACCGAGCTGACGTCAACCAATCGCTCTTAGCCCCCCCCCTCACCAGTTCAGCGCAACACCGTGTTACACCTTTCACATGCACTTAATGTGTTTCAATGCGATTTACAGGCTATTGAGAACAAACATAACTTAAAATGAATTCGCCCTTACTCCCTTGAGCTCCTGAATATATATATTTTTTTATGAATAGCTGTTATAACAATCTAATGATAGCTCATTGTGTAAAAAAAATATATTTTCCTCTGATTGCCTTAGCCTCTGAACAACCCACCTATATACATGTGTATGTGTGTGTCGTGAGTGCGAGGCAACTTATTTTAATAAGTGCTAAACAAGAAAATGATGCCTCACTCACCAAACAACGATCTCAGAAATTTTTGTAATTTATAGGCATAAAAAACAGAATTTAAAACGACAAAGTTAATAAATTTGTCCTCTAAACAAATACAGTATTTTTCAGAATCTGTTTAGTTTTCATACCTTAAAAAAAATTCTCTCTTATGGTTTATATTAAACATTAAAAAAAAAAAATTATATATATAATAAATCAGTAATAGCAATAAGAGTACTAATGGCGGTATTTTACCTCCTGTTTCTCCAACTTATTTTGTTCCTGTATTCTTAATAGTATCTCTGTCATGTTTGTCTCTAGCACCATCCCTCCCATCACAAGCTCGTTCAGAATGTAATGCACCTGAAATATTAATACAAAGTAACGAATATATATTTACAGGGATGAATAAATAGAATATTCTAAAATGTTCTCTTATAATCGAACACTGATTCTATTCGCATGTAATCCAGCTCTTCAACTTTACACTCCTCATTGCAGTTTCTGAGGCTCAAAAAAATCGACTCTCAGGGGTCGGAAAACATGAAGTTGTAGTGAAAATTCAACATGGAGTTTATGTTATGACCGAATTCATAACTTCCTTCATGCTAAGTAATGTTTACTTAGTCAAACTCTATATTGCTTAAAACTATGTCTAAAATAGTTAAAACAGAGGGGATCAGAGGGCTGAACTCAAAAACGCAAATAACTGCCCATGTAATGAATTTATCGACACAAAATTCAGTATGAGGATTTAGGAGCGTCTAATGTAAGTCAACTGCTGAATATTAGCGCAAAGGGTCGACTGGTTTTGGAGGGGGATTGAAAAGTTAATTAATTTGTATCCTGATTTAAAATGAGCTATGCCCTTTTTTGAAAAGCAGAATGAGACAAACATTATATTGATCTGGCGTCAATGAGAATATGAAAGTAATATGTTGTAATTTTTATTTGTTTTATTGAATAGCGTCATTCCGGGAGCGAGTTTCTTACACCAGTAATGACAGAGGGGGAGGGCAGTTCAAAAGGAGGGTTCTGTAAAAAAGAGGTTGGTATATAAGAAAGTCTTGTCATGCCCATATCGCTTGTATCATTCATTTAAGGTTTTTGTTATTATTTACCCTAACTCCATTTTAATGAAAAAGAAAAGATAGATGGACCACTAAATTGCTGTCAAAAAGAGTTGAGGAATGTTCAATTCTCAGATTGAAGAGGCCATGCACCTCACTGTCCCCTCCTCAACTTGCTGAATACAATAAGGAAATACAAAATTAATAAGATAAGAAAATAAATATGGAAGCAAATTATCCTCAAATCAACCTCAGAATTACTTCTTATATTTAGTTATCGAAAGTATAAGCTCTTCAAGCCTTTCTGTGCTTCACAACTCCTTAATACATCCCATCAACATTATTCTTTTCAAAAAGTCTAAATTCAGAATTTGAAAATAAAGTACCATTTAGAAAAAGAAGTTTGGATTGGAGGCATAGCAGCCTAAAGGGTAGGAGGAGGTTCAATGATGGATTTAAAGTAGGGGAAAGTGGAGTGGTGTTTGTTTCATGTTAGTTGCTGCAACTGTCTCAGTGATAATAGGGTGTCGCATCATACATTATATTTGTTGAATGAGTAATACAGATGGATCAGTCCAACAATTTGATTTGTTCCACAACTAGTCATCCTCAGGTGTTAACAGCTTCTCTACATTAAAGTAGGGGAAAGTGGAGTGGTGTTTGTTTCATGTTAGTTGCTGCAACTGTCTCAGTGATAATAGGGTGTCGCATCATACATTATATTTGTTGAATGAGTAATACAGATGGATCAGTCCAACAATTTGATTTGTTCCACAACTAGTCATCCTCAGGTGTTAACAGCTTCTCTACATTAAAATTCACCACCTGAGGATGGCACATTGACGAAACTAGTGGAGTAAATGAAATTGTTGGACTTATACCTCTGTATTATTTACTTAACAACTAAGTCTACTACATCCGCCTACCAACCAAGAAATACATTATATTTGTTTCTCCGTTATTTTCGCTGGGACATTTTCATCTGAACCTATGACTATGATCATATTTATGTCTAAAACTTGCCTGAGCTGGAGGAATGCAACCCAAAGTGTGTCAACTTCAATGTTCAACAAGAGCATTTGATCTTAGTTAGTTATTGTGACGCATTCTAGGCCTTTAACTAAGAAGTCAAATCGCCTACTACCAGAGCGCTCTTTCTCCGCTCTGATGGACTTGAGCCAGACTCTATTAAAAGATTCCTAAATCTTGCATACCCTAAATTTTTATTCACCTAGGGTCTCTAACCAGTACCGTATATCGTACAAGCTTGAGACCATCACATCCGAAGGATGGCATGCTCAGGTTTTTTTCACGTCCCACGTAAAAAAACCTAAGAACCTCGGCCGAACATTTGATGTGATTCTACCAATTAATATCCCGAATATTTACTGTAGGATGTATTTTATTATATTCCATCCATTTGTAATTTATATGCATACTTCTGCTACATATGCCGGAATCAAGTTTTTCTAAAAATTATTGTGGTTCTACTTTCAATATATACTTCATTAGTGAGTTACAGTAACAGATTTGAACTTGCGAGGTAATATGCAACATGAGATATTTTTAGTTTTATATGCAGTGTGATTCGTGAACATTTGTTGTTGATTTATGAAATTAGAGGTACAGATGCCTTCAAAGTGAAAATGAAATGTTAATACTGGTTGGAGAAAATGTTGAAAAAGTGACATTACATGGAGTTAACTAGGGTTGCCAAATTCGCGTTAAAGACCCCTTAGTCTGGGTGAATACAAATTGAGAGTAGGCAAAATTTAGGACTCCTACAGTAGAGTCGGGCTCATGTCCACCAGAGTGACGAAAGAGCGCTCTGGTCTAGGGAAGTCACACAAAGTTGTGAAAAGGATGAACTTCGGAATAATCACGTGTTCATCTTAATTATACAAACGTGGGGAAACAACAGAAATGTGAAAGACCCTGTAAACCCTACTTTCTAAACAATTCCCCACATCTATATCTTTGGCGGGAGCCAATAACAGTACAAGTCAATTTTTCAGGAGAACAGAAAATGTCTTTTGCCACTGGACACATTTTTTTTTTAATTTACGAAAATTAGGCTTACACTCTTTTTCCCGCCCATCAAAGATATAATTAAACACCTTCTCTCACTAAACATTTTCCTTTCATAATCTATTTGACTGTTTCTTAGGTCTAAGGAACTCCATCAAATCATTGTAATGTATTGACTAATAAATATTAAGGTAGATAAATTGTATCAATAATAGTGTTGATGAAAATTTAATTTAAGTGACCAATCGTTGAAAAAAATGTATTGTTTCTATAATTATAGTTACAGAATGGGCTCAAGCAACACAAAACGTACCCATAAAACAATAAAGGAAATTGCATCTTTCCTCCTTTTCATATTTGGACTAAGGGGGTCAGAGGGCATGAAATTGCAGAGAAAATGAATTTCTTATCGATAACTACCTCATTAAGAAGGGAATTAAAAAAGAAAAAATGTACTCACCTTATCAACATGGAAAATTAAATCCAATTCACATACATTTTCAAAACATTTATCCAATGTTTCAACAAAAACTTGAATTAAATCCAAAATTCCAAGTTCTGATTCTGAAGAGTCAACGCAAAAGACAAAATATAACGTTGCATAATGCCTGTATATGAGCTTATAGTCGGAACCACCAATAAGACTGAAAAATAACATAGACAGACATACAAAAGAAATATTAAATATCAGGATAATAACAACAGTAATTATGAAATATTATTGTATACCTTCCGCCTTCCAGAAAGTTACAAACATTATCTTCTCTTTTGGAGACAAGCTGGAATGTTTCTTTAATTATCTGCTGTTGCATATCTTCAGTCTATCCGAAAATAGAAAAAAAAAAAATTATCAAAGTTACAAAAGCATTTGAAAAATATAAATATACTTTAAATGAATACTTACAAAATATTGATAAAACTTTGTCAACCGTGGTTTCCCATGGTTGTTAAAAACTAAAATTGCCTTAATCATTTGAAAAATGTTCTATAAAGCCTAAGAAAATTATAAACGTACTCCATAGATTACATATAAACCTATGGAGATATGCATTAGTTATAGAATCAGCTGCGGCGAGGAGGCAACATAACCAAACTTTAATCTTTAACAATATAAATTTAAAAAAAGAACAATAACAAAAAACTTGCAACTTATTAATTCATATACAAATTAATCTAAAAACATATTTTAGGACAGTAGAGTTCAGGGAAACATGTAACGTCAAGCTCTAATCGAATAACCTTCCAGAATGTATCGAATCTAAATATTTTCGATATATTTAACTAGTTGATCTTCAGATAAGTAACCTCGCGATTTTAGGATTTTTTTCCAAAGAAAACGGAAATTATCACTTAAGCAGATGAAAACAAAAAAAAGTAGCATGGATTTCGGAAACAACTTTCGGGGAAAGAGAGTTGCTACCTATCTAGCGTTTAGGTTAAGGGGAGGGGGGGGGGGGGCTGTATACAACACGGTTCGTTGTATAAACACCTCTTACACCTAGGTGCTTCTATTATTACCTCCTAACCTTCTATAAACTATCTGTATGGAGTTAGTGTGTTCGTACATTGAATGTTTTTGAAAACTATTTCGGTTTTATCATATTATTATATGCAATTCTAAAAACCTATAAGGAGAAAACACATAAGACTTTAACACTTATTAGGTAACGTAACCTGACACGTACAGCCAGAAGGGGGTGTTACTTCGCTCCTTCGCCAGTGTAGTGAGCGGTGGTTTGAGTGGGGCCTGTAGTTCAACCATTTAACCTAAACCCCTCCACCCTCTTCTCTTCAAGTAGTTTATCAACTCAAAAATATTATCTTTTAAATAAACCTCGTTAATCCTTTAAAAGATGTGCTTAATCTTGTCAGGAAAAAGTTTAAAAAAAAAAACAATGCCCCCCCCTCTTTATATATATTTAGGTAAAATGATAGAAATTTCAGAAATTTTATTAACTTTATCTTTGGTTCTACACATTAAACCCGGAAAATAAATAAAGAGATAGGACTCATTTTTTGGTTTGAGCCCCTCACAACCCATTTTCCCCACAAATGTTTGAGGTGCCAAAGTCTATGTTAGAAGTGGGCTTATATGGACACTACATGTAAAATTTCATAAAAACCCGACCCGCCGTTTAAGCGTGATGTGGAACCTTGCACCCGGGTCCGGATCAAGAACCGAGGACCGGATACCTTAAAATTCAAATATCCGGTTCTGCCATCGTCAGGAACCAGTCTCGGTTCACCCGGAACCGTCAACCAGCTATATTATTGAACTATCATGGTATCTAGCTGATGCATATCTACCAATAGGGGCCATGGTGGCCGTGCGGGCTAGAGCGTAGGGCTTTGGTCGCATGGTCTCACCATGGTTTGCGGGTTCGAATCCCGTCCGGGAGTGAGTTTTATTTCGTAGATAGAACTCCCTCCCGGGGCCATGGATGTCTTAAAATAATTATACATAACACATTGGCATGGCTAATATGCACCGTTCATAAAGCCAAAAGAAAAAAAAAAAAAAAAAAGAAAAAAAAAAAAAAAAAAAAAAAAAAAAAAAAAAAAAAAAAAATATCTACCAATATTGCTGTATTAACGTTTTTGCACATATTGCAGAATTGGTGCCACAAGGTCTACCTGTATTCTATATTTCTTCTTCATCTACTTTGGCTAGGACAAGAACATATTTTCATCTTTACTTATGTTGGTTGCCTATAATCGTATCTCGTTGAAGCCTCTACTGACTTTCTTGCATTAATGTTTGTTTCTAGGCTACACCGAAACTTAAATGTAAGTTTCCGCTCTCCCTCTAAACCTTCGACATGTTTATTTGCTCCACTTTTACCTCCAGTCTTTCCTCTTTTGTGGCTCCTTCAATCTCTGAATTTGACACTACAGACAGACTCACACCTACATTTCCGCTCTCCCTCTAAACCTTCGACATGTTTATTTGCTCCACTTTTACCTCCAGTCTTTCCTCTTTTGTGGCTCCTTCAATCTCTGAATTTGAGACTACAGACTGACTCACACCTAAGTTTCAGCTCTCCCTATAAATCTTCAGTCTATTCGGTGGTCTCTTAACTTCTGTTTTTGCTCTTTTGAGGTCCTCCGATCTCTTAAATTCTCTCAACCCCGCCTCATATATATGTTTCCACTCTCCCTCAAAAATTTCAATCTTTTTATTAATTGACTTTTAACTTTTGTTTTTATTTTTCAACTTACTTGTGAGCACTAAAAATGGAGTAGAATCGGCTTACCCGAAAAGTTCTACAGAGAAATGAATTGAATATTGTGGACAATATAAGTTGTAACGCCAGATGTTTGGACAAGGGAGTTTTGGACATTTATGAATACATTTTGAGTTGGCTGTCTGTTTTTTCTGGTATTATGAGGGGAGGGGGCTTATCACAAAAACTCTAAGAACTGCCGATGTAATATACGTGATGAAATCGACATGAAAGTTCATAATTAAGATTAGAGGATTCTGGATTCATATATCAAATTCTATCGGGAGTTATCGTGTTCACAGACAGACATTTTTTTTCATATAAGGAATATAGAGGTTGTAAAACATTTAATTCTGTTGAAAACTCGAATGCATCGAAATTTTGACCGATTACATAACTTCCCCTTTACTTCGTACAGCTGCGGAAGTGAACGACTTAAATGCATGAACTTGGAAACTGTTTTAACCAAGAAAAAGGCTTGGTGGGAAAGAAATGGTTTTATAAGATCATGAAGAGGAACGCGAAGCTGTCACTGAGGCCGCCGGAAGCTGCTTCTCTTGCCAGGATGAAGGGCTTCAACAACGAACGAGTTGGAGAATTTTATATCCTTTTAGAAGTGCTAGTAGATAAATATGTACCGAGTGGCTTGAGAATCTACAATGTCGTTGCAATTGGTTTTACGACTGTTCAGCTGGCATCGCGCCTGTCAATCGTTATGGTTTCAACAACATGATTTTGCACCTTCTAATGCCTTGAGACGAACATCTGAAGTCAATGTCGCATCTACTTTTCATTAACTCCAGGAAGTTTCTCTGAGTATTGTTTTACCAGTACTTCTGGCAGCAGCTAGTTTCAGTAATAAAAAAAAACAAAAGAACGCCGAGATAATCACAAGCACTCCATAAAAAGTAAATTTGGAGAGTCAAAATTTGAAAACAAATGAAAAGTTGAAATTACGAAAAGCATTATTACCTGATAATTAGGCCCCATTCACACGAGTGACTTTTGTCACGCAACATTTTGTCACTCTCCACCTTGAGCATTGAAGCCTAATGGTGGTGTACACATGAGGCGACGTGACAGCCGAGTGACTTTGTTGTGCTGACAAGTCACCTTGAGCAGGTGACTCGACTTAACAAAAAAGTCACTCCCGTCCTGTTCATATGCAAAGTGACAGTTGTCGCCAAGGAAGGTTGTAATTTGGTTATATTGTTTTCTGTTGTTTGGAAAAAAACTTGATGAAAATATTTTATTTTTGTATTTCAATAAATAATATGTAACAGCAAGTCGTTCTTGGGGTGGAATAGACTGTCGCATGTTTGTATCTTGAAGACATATCGCAGGGGTCAACAGATTCAGCAAACTGTCAAAGCTTTCCAAACTCATTCTATAATATCCAAAAAATTTATTGGGATATCCCTTCAATTTCTCGTGCAAAGTATAAAATTTACCTTTTAAAAATCGTTCACAGAAAATTGGATGGACCCAGTATTTTTTTTTTTTTCTATTCTTTTTACTATTTCTTATAACCAGAGCACAAATAGCTGCAACCTCGACGACATCCATTTTTAGACTGGTCTTAAGATTTTCTTTAAAGTCACCGTGACAGTCGCCTCACCGTGTGAATACCTCAAATGTCACGGCGACATTTTCAGAACAGTCACCGTGACAAAAGTCACTCGTGTGAATAGGGCCTAAGAATTCACCAACGGTGTCTAAGAAAAAAAAAAAAATTGAATCAAATAGCGATGAGTGCTGAAGAATTTGAAGCAAGTGGCCTTGTAAAAACTATAAGGGCATAAAAAATTTCGTCCAAACATTGGGGATGTGGCCCAAATCGACTCAAGGCAGATGACCACCCATCTTATGTAAACAAAAAAAAATAAAGTAGTTATATATAGTAATATTTTTATTAAAATTACATAAATACATACAAAGTCTAAAATAACATTACACAAATAACATGGTTTTACATAGAATATATAATTATATCTTAATATATAATACACATTTTTTATCATTATTTTTTTTTATATGATCTATATATTTATTCATAACAAACAATATTTTATTAATATTTTGTCAAATTTAGGCGCAGTGACGCCAGCCTGTCTAGTTGTCTTCTGGGGGCCTTTCGTCTTGTATTTTCTAGAAAAAAAAAAAAAAAAATACAACAAATTATAATTATGTGAATAAAATATAAATAAGATTAGTTAGGTCGTAGGGAAATTAATGGTAGCAATAGTTAATGTTGAGACATCGGTGAATCACCATTAATTCTAAGGAATTAAGTTTCCACTCTCTCATAATCCCTTATTATCCTTTAGCATAGTTCACAAACAAAATTTCAGATCAAAATGTTCATTCCAATGAATATTATTGGGAAATTTGAAGTTGAGCTCCCCGTTAGGCCCTCCTAAGACCCCTCCTTCTGTTTCATCAATTTGGCTGCAAATCAATAATTGTTTTAAGTATGAGCTTCTAATATCCATAGGTAAAATTTTCTGTCGAGAGTTATTAAGATTTTACTGTTAAATTTCAGTATTTACAGTAGTAATTATAAAACTATTGCAGAAATTGCTGATGTAACCTCACGATATAAAGCAACCAAACCGATGTGCCAAAAGAAAACACATAAAAACTGCTACACTTATCAAATGGAGTGAAAAAATAGTATGACCTCTTTTTTATCGAAATGTCCTCCATTTTTTAAATATATGTATCCTTCTTTTGAAAAATGGACATGGCGAACCCCGCCCCGAGCTCAAATTTCAGGATTTCTTTATAGTATGACAATGAAAATGAGTATCAGCACATTCCTATCCCACTTTCTCGACCCCCCCTCAATTATCCATTAATGTTTTTTTTTTTTTTAATTTCTCCTAGCATTTAAGAGAGAAATCACTCTTTCTTCCATAGGAACTATCATTTCACAGTTTCGCTGCACCAATGGTTGAAGGGGATTCATATTAAAAAATGTCGTCGCCAATGTACTTCCTCAGCATGCATTAATCAAGTTTCCTCTCTCCCTCCGAAACAAATCGACTGTCTGCTCTAAACATCATGAATTTTGTGTTGATAGGGTTTTTGAGTCGTCCCGCATACTCTGATCCCTCTGTTCTTCCCTTCCGTCGATTTCGCGACAAATTAATAGGTGTCGTCTTCATGAGATTTTGAAAGTACATATGAAATTTCGTGGTCGATGATTCACCGGCAATGTACTTCCCCAACGTGAATTGACCAACGAAAGTTTCTCTCTCCCTCTGAAAGCAGATAGTTGTATTACTCAGGAACCTCACAATCACTTTACAAAGGTTCGTGTCGACACATTAATTACACTGGCAGTTATTAGGGTTTTTTTAGTTGAGCCCTTCCCCCCTCCCTGTCTTTTGACTGCACCATAAAATTAACGAAAAAAAACTATATAATAAAAATAAAAATTTATGTGTATATATATATATATATATAGAGAGAGAGAGAGAGAGAGAGAGGGAGAGAGAGACAGGGTTTGGCGGAGGGAGGTAGTGGGGAAATAGACGTGGTAGCCTCGGCCACTCACCAGTCCCCCCCCCCCCCCCCCCCCCCCCCCCCACACTTTACCCATCAGTCATCTCTTTTTAGTTCACCTCCAAAAATGATGTACTATTTTCCTATTGGTAGATTGGTAGATACTCACTCTGTCGGGCCTGTTTCCAAACTTGGACCAGAAAGTGACCCTGGAGATTGCTTTCCGCCCCGTCTGTTGGTTGAAGACACAACACTGCTGGAAGGGAGGACAGTAGAGATGGAGGCTGACCGCTGGGTCCGTGGAGCTTGGGTTCTCTACCCGGTGCAGACCTAGACTATCTGAAACATCAAGTTATACCAGGATCAGTCAGATTGGTAGGGGGAGGATCTGAGGTTGACAATCGACGTGGGGGGGAGGGGGGGGGGGGGGAATTATATTGTCTAATTCCACAAACGCCATCGTCAGCAAAATGTTCAACAATAATTGAGGAACAGCTAGAAATTAATAGGACTCGAAAAAATGGGAATTGTTTTAAACGACCAGACACACTTCAAATTTTCTCCTTTGTTAATCCCTTTCAGATTACAAATATCCATGGCAATATTAACCTAGGTTAAATAATTTTCTACTTAGACATGTAGTACATAGGTATGTATTGTATGTTTGTTATATTGTTTTCTTGGAATGTTAGTTTTTGATTTTATTTTCTTGTTTTTCATAAGTCCATAGTTGGTTATCACTGTTATAATAAAGACTTTCCACCCACCTGGTTTTACCAGAGGAAGGGGACCCTTTCATCTCAGGTACTCTTAGGTTAATATAAATATGTATGCCTGGCAAATATCTCAATTATTGTTGAACCTTGTGCTGACGTTGGCATAAGCCGAAACCGGTACACATTTAAGTATATGTTTGTGGAATTAGACAATACAAGTGTTCAAAAAATTGTTTTATCTATCATTTTATTTTATTTAATTGATGTTTACTTCTCAATTTCTCGTAGATGCAGTTATCACATCATATTTATTATGGTTTTTGAGTTAAACACTGAAATTTCGTGTCAATATATGCATTTTACAAATGTGATTTTTTTAATCTATTTGCTTTCAGAGGGTCGGAAAACATGTAATGCAGGACCGTTCGTGTCCAAATTCAAAATAGAATTTCTACTGAATGGAGGATGGAATGGGGAGTTGATTATGATTTTTTTTAAGGAAGAAGAAAAAATTATTCATACCAGAAAATTTTCTTACGAATTTTTTTGAGAAAGTAGAGAATATAAAAGCCTCAAATATCCGAACATTAAAAAGAAAATAAGAAATATTGTGCCTGGATGTGGAGGGGAAGGGCTGAGGCTGCACTTTAGTCCCCCCTCCAGTCCGCGCTCTACTGTGAAAATTATTAATACATTTTCATTATTACTTTAGTGGGATAACTTTTAAGGAAATCTATTGAAATATTGTAAACAAAAAATGTTAGTTAGATATTGTGACTTAAGCCTGGGCTTTCACTACGAGGTCATATCGCCTAGTACCAGAGCTCGTTTTCGACCCTCTGGTGGACATAAGTCCGACCCTGCTATAGGATACCTAAATTTTGCCTTCCCTAAATTTTTATTCACCTAGAATAGGGATCTTTCACGAGTACCTGACGTCGTAGAAGCTCAGGACCACTGCTTAACGAAGGACGGCCTGCTTAAGGTATTTTCACTTCCCAGATAAGAAAACCTAAGGGCCTCTCGGCCGGGTTTCGAATCCGCGATCTTGAGTAAGTCAGTAAGCAAGGACGCATACCACTGAGCTACCGGCGTTCTCGAAAATATAAATTTATATATAAACTATTATTTATGTTTTTTTGTTTCATTTATTTACCATAAATTTCCACAATATGCCAGAGTTTTGTCAAATTAGAAGTTTGAGTGTTATGTGGGAACTTATTAAAAAACAAATTTACAGGCCAAATACATAACTGTCATTGTTTCTTTGTTTTTATTGGTCGGGGTTAAAAATTGACCTTTTAAGAACCATAAAGATAATACTTGAAGAAAAACTGTGTTGGCGCCGATAGTACAACGATAACATATAGTTGTTAGAGTTATACTAACGGCGATAATAGAGTGACCCTGTTATTTTGGCGCATTTATAGCAACAGATACAGGCTAATTGTGGTAGGTCAAAGGTCAGCACAACTCAATATAGGCAGTTTTCTGTAAGGAATCAGGTCATCTGCTCATCCGAGCGGTAAGAAGGTCCTACCTCTTTTGGAACATCAACTTCGATAACCAGATAATCGATAATCAGACCACTGGAAAAGGGGCAAGGAGGGGGTAAAAAAAAAAAAAATAATAATTTGTCCATCGTTCAAAAATATGGTCCCGAGCCTGTACGATGTCAGGTACTCGTTAAAGACGCCTTCCCTAGGTGAATAAACCTAGGTAGACAAAATTTAGAACTCCCACAATAGTCGGGCTCATGTCCACTAGAGTAACGAAAGATCGCTTTGGTAGTAGGTGATATGACCTCAAAGTTGAAGCCCGGGCATGAGTCATGATAACTAACTAATATTAATGTTTATTTCTCCTTGTTTCTCTGAACTGTTTGATTTAGTGCACACAATGAGCTGCATACTGCAATATAACACATATTTTAGTTATTAAAAAATAAAGAAAACGTATGTTTTTAAAAAATATTGTCTATTTCACAAATAATATATAATATGGGAGTACTTTCGGTATTGTTACCATCTTCAGCCACGACTTAACAAATACTCCCATATTATATATTATTTGTGAAATAGACAATATTTTTTAAAAACATACGTTTTCTTTATTTTTATCAAGTGTTTCACAATATCTCTGCAAAAATATTAAGTATCATATTAGTTATTTATTAGCTATAATGATCCATTTGTTATTTTTTATTATTGGACGCGGTAATTGTTCCTCGACTGTATATAAAATGGGTAAAGTTAAAGAATTGAGTGTTATCTTAAAGGGGTGGGGGGTGGAAAGATTTCCGCGATAGAAGAGCGAAGAAAGATAGCGCATAACATTGTACAGGCTCGGGACCATCGCTTAACGACTGATCCGAAGGACGGCGGGCTCAATGTTTCTTTCAATTACCACTTACGAGTAGTGTAGCTGTATTTGTTAAACATATGGATCGGGAACAGTTACAACATACTTCGTTTCCAAATTTTTAAAGTGTTAATAATTTTTAGCGGACGCACACATAAATATTCATAACTAGCATGTGACACGGCATTGCCCGGGAGTAACATTGTGTTTTATTACTTTACCTGAAGCTGGTTACGTGCGATCTCCCCCACCCATCACACGCTACTAAAAGAGTCATCTCTCTCTGATTATTTCTAACAATTGTGAAAAATGTATACTTACAAAAAATGTGTAAAATAAAAATGTCTTTCACATTGATTCTGAAAATGTTTCATATGGGATCAATGGTAACTGAGAAAACAATAATAACTTTATCTTGTCTTCAAGTGCGCCCCCCTCTATCGAGTCATTTTAAAGTCGCAAGGATTCTGGGATCTGTTCCCGAACAGAGTCAAAACATGAAGTTTGTGTGAAATATGATAAGCCATTTTCCTGAAATAAAGGAACAGACAGACAAACAGAAACGAAATCTTAAAACCTCTTGTATGGTCCTCGTTTGACCTAAAATACAAAAGCGAACAAATAAAAAATTCGCAAAATGTTTCTAATTATTTTTTTGGGGGGAGTCCTTGGTCGATAATTGTTTAAAGAAATGTTAGATGACATAGAACTTTGTGATAGTTCTGGACAAGGGGTTATTGTACTCCATGTTTGCAGACAAAGAGAATCACATCTTTTGTAACTGTTATAATAGAGAACAGTGATGTGCCTTAAGCACGCCTTCCTTCGGATGGGACGATAAATTATGGTCCCGAACAGGTACGAAATCAGGTATTCGTTAAATATCTCTACCCTAGCGGAGTAGGGAAAAAGGACTCCCATGGTAGAATCGGGCTCATGTCTAGGGTTCAATCGATACATCAAAGTATCGATACTTTACCCATGAGTAGTATCTAATAAAACTTTCGATACTACTCAAGTATCGAATAAAAGGTATCGATATCTACTCGTATCGATTGACTCTAACAGTTCGTTATAATTAATTTTAAACCATGTATAATATATATGCCTACATAATCATAATAAAAAACACAATACAATTTGAAAGATATAAATGAAATATTGTAGTGGCATAAGAAACAAATGATTCAAATCGAATAAGATAAAATTATATTATTAAAAATATACTGAATGTAATAAAAAAGCCTTATAAAATAAACTCTAATAATCTAACTCTAAATAATCTCTCGAGGGCGCCGGTAGCTCAGTGGTATGCGTGCTTGACTTCTGAGCTCAAGGTTGTGGGTTCGTAGCCCGACCGAGGCCCTTAGTTTATTTTATCTGGGAGGTAAAATAAACTTAAGCACGCCGTCCTTCGGATGGGACGTTAAGCGATGGTCCCGAGCCTGTACGATGTCAGGTACTCGTTAAAGACCCCTACCCTAGATGAATAAAAATTTAGGGTAGGCAAAATTTAGGACTCCCACAGTAGAGTCGGGCTCATGTCCACCAGAGTGACGAATGAGCGCTCTGGTAGTAGGCGATATGACCTCGTAGTTAAAGCCCGGGCATGAGTCATAAAACCTAACCTAACCTAACCTAAAATAAACTCAAAATTTATTTTTACTAAGGATATAAAACTACTGCAGACTATGCGTATTCTCACAATATTTCACTTTTTCAAAACACTTTTTGCAAGTCGCCGAGATCGTAAAGTTCTTAGTGTAACAAATCCACACTTTCGCCGTAGGACGAGGAATTATAATTTGTAATTGACAAAATGGAATGTAAAAATAAAATTAAATGCTTAAATCGTAATCAATTTCACGGTTCTGTTCAAAATTAAACAAACGTATACCTTCACGGTAAGAATAAGGACGCATCATGCAGACTGCATCCTCATATCACACATGAGGTTATCACCATCGATATACATATAACATTTGTCCGTGGACCGTAATTTGAATTAAGTATTTTATTGCAACAACAAATAAAAGAAAATTTTAAGAAATTAAACGGTGAACGATTTTGATGAATTGAAAAATTTATATAATTTATTTTTAATTGTTGAAATTTGAAACGAGTACTTTGAATCGATACAAGTAATATCAATTCGATACCCACTTGGTAATGATAGAAAAGTATCGATACTAAAAGGACATGGTATCGACCAAAAGAATCGATACTGTATTTGTATCGATAGATCCCTACTCAGGTCAACCAGAGCAACGAAAGAGAGCTCTGGTAGTAGGCGTTATGAGCTCGTTGTTGTGTGTGTGTGCAAAGCGTCGATGAGGGAAGTGCCCCCTCCTGCGTACGCCTTGAATATATCGATAGTTAATTTTACACATGGATCCGGAAGCCTATACGGATGAAAGACACCTGTTGATTTTCAGCCAAATTGATCGAAGAGAAGAAAAGTTTAGAATGAGAGACAAATACAAATAATTCGAGATGAGGAAGTAAACTGGCAATGATTAACCTTCATCTATATTTGTGAGATTTGAAGATGTTTGTATTTCCGAATTTCTGTTTCTCTTATCACATGAGGTTACATGGTCATGGACCTTATCACATCTTTCATATAGTAATTTTTTAATAACGAGCACAGACTGATGACGAACCTTTACACACAATTAATGTTTGTTTATATAATAGTTATTATGTTTGTTTACATCTCCATAATCCATGCGTCAACTTTCTATGCAAGGTTTACCAAAAAAATAAATAAATTATGTTTACCTTTTTAATTTGTGTTTTTATCTCGTCCTACTTCGTAGATCTTTTGTTTTTGTTTTTGAAATATGGCGTTTTAACATCTATTTCGGGGTTTATAACACCGGTCGTACAAGCGGAGTACCGGACATCTTATAACAAGCTCGGAACCTTCGCTTAACGTCCTCAACGTTTTTCACCTACTAGATAAAACATTTGAGGACCTCAGTTGAAAAAAATATAAAAAATAAATGTTTTTAATTTTTGCAACTTCATTTTTTTTCCATTCAGAAAACATGAAATTCCGGTAAAACTCAACTTCGAATTTCTGATCAATTACCTAACTTCCCCTGTACTTGGTAAAGCAGAGGAAGTGAAAATAAGAATATTTTATTTTATTTTTTCAGAAGACAACACTTTTTTGAACATTAAACTCGTTTTTTTTTTCATAAAACTTTCCTAATTTTCTAATCTATCAAAAAATTGATAAAAAAGATCCTTTAAAGAAAAATATTTGATAAAACAAAAAATAAATACAGTTATCAAAGTAGTGTCATTTTTTGATACTTAACATTTTTACAGAGATATTTTGGGGGGGCAGGCTTAACACAAAAACTCTAATAACTACCGTTGTAATGAACGTATCGACACACAATTTCATATGTAAATTCAAAACTCAGTAAAGACGACAGTTATAAACTTTCAGCTAAATCGACGGAGGGGTGAGGGGGGGGCGGTTAAGGGAGGAGCTCAGATCAAAACATCTAATAACTGCCGACGTTATGAATTTATTGATAATAGCCCAAACGGTCGACTGGTATTGGAGAAGAAGCTAGAAGTTTGAAGTTAATTGATAAACTTGTTCCTGGGGAAGTAGCAACATTGCCATTTTTAGGGACATGCGCAGAAGCCACATGAGACTGTGCAATTTATTAGAACGTTTTACAGTATAAAATTAGTTAGGGAAGGATTGTCCAAGGATGTAATAAGAAGGACGAGAGATGAGGCATGTGGTCGATGAAAACAAACTTGTCGAATTTCTGCCAAGCTTTCTGCACTGAGTCTGCCTTCTTCATGGCCTGTATTGACATATGAGGCGTTGCGGATACGAAGGGCGAACTCAACATCGGGACAACATTTTTTTTTTCTCCAGCTGAATCTAGACCCTTCAGAGAATCTACAGATATATTTTTCATGTTGAGTTAGCCCTTCTTTCCCTCTCAAAATACGCACGGAATGATACCATGCTGCCTAGAAACTGCGATAGGAGGGCGGATACGAAAGGCGAACTCAACACCCCACTCCTTCACTGAGGAGCCCTCTGCAAAACGTAAAGATATTAGAGATCTCCTGCCGTACGTTCCATTACCTTGGTCAACATACTTCACAGATATTATTGAAAATCTCCAGTCAGCTACTCCCCGCCCAACGAGGAAACAGAAGATGCCAACTTGATTATGATGACTGAATATTTCTCATTAAAACAACTCGTTTTTAAATTTATTTTATATATGCACAATACAAACTTTATTGTAATTGTTTAGCAAATTATAAATAAAATGCTTTTTTTTTTTAAAGTGAGGCTCAAAGAAATTCCTGACTAATTACTTAGGTTTATTATTTAAAATATAAATAATATTATTATAAAATAACAAACCAATATGCGACATCCCACAACGAAAATAACTAGAATACCTTTATTGTTGAGTTCGCCCTTTTGCAAAATTTTTCAAACGCATTTTTCTGAAAACCATCTTTTGTTGACTTCGTCCTTCATATCCGCAACGCCTCATATATACATTATTAATGAGTTGATGTTTGCAAGATTTGAGTAAAAGACATGGCATTAAAACTATTACCCCGTCCCCCATTTCTTCTTTTACGGATGTATAGTAGCATCCTGGCAGAATGAACTGAGTGTATATTATCATAAACCTTAACCATATTTGTATACTTTCATTTTTGTTTGTGTAAACTAGATTTGTGAAAGATTTAGGTTGTTTTTGTTTTTGAAATATTTTATTATAATAATTTAAATATCAATTATTGGTCAAATCACAATTAGTTTTAATATTATGTCTTTTACTCAAATCTAGCAAATATCAAATCATTAATAGTTTATATATGTCAATACAGACCCTGAAGAAGGTACACTCAGTGCAGAAAGGTTGGCAGAAATTCCACAAGTCTGCTTTCTTCGACCACAAGCCTCATCTCTCCTTCGTCTTCTTCTTCGTGTAAAATTATGTTAGATTCCTTTAAACTGTCGCATTGTCGACTGACAGATAGGATTGAAAAGAGTACTTAGGGTGATACAACCTGTTGCATAATGATAAACAAACAGTATCTGTACCTTCATTGCATATTTAATTTGCTTTCTGTTTAAATGGAAGAAGAAGAAAAAAAACCTTAATGACGTAAGAGATGATTTATTAATGTTGAAACTGTGACAGAAACAGTTCTACGATGTGCCTTTTGTTGACGTTATGGAAAATTTAAATAAAAATTGATATTCACCAGTTCGTGTTTTATAGATTTATTTTATAACTAAAAAAATTAGGGTGCCGGTGGCTCAGATGTAGCGTGCTTGCCTATTGAGCTCAAGATCGCGGGTTCAAAACCCAGCCTTTAGGCTTTTTATCTGGGAAATAAAAAAAAAAAATTGAGCAATTCGTACTTTGGATAGGACATGGTCGCGGAGCCTGTACGATGTCAGGTACTCCTTAAAGATCCTTTATCCTAGGTGAATATAAATTTAGGGTAGGCAACATTTAGGACTCCCATAGTAGAGTCGGGCTCATGCCCACCAGAGCTATCTTCTAATAGGCGATATGACCTCATAGTTAAAGCCCGGGCATGAGTCACAATATCTAACTAGTAACTTCATAAATGAAAATTAATTTTTGGTAGGTAAATAAGTAATTTATTTTTTTAACTAGCTTGAAACTTTGGGTAAAATTCACTATCTTTAACGTCATTTCTAGACCACATAAACTGTAATCAACGTCATACATTTTATGACGGTAAAATTTTCAATGATTTACATGTCGTTAGTTAAATCAGAGAAAGACGGTCTTACTTCCACCAGATAAACAAAGTATAGGGGAAGTTATGGAATCGGTCAGAAATTCGATGTGTTTTCAACAGAATTTCATGTTTTTTGGCTTCCTGATTCTTGAATTTCTTGAAATTAATAAAATAAAATGTCTGTTCGTGTTTGTGTGCGTGTCTGTGAACCCGATAACTCCTGATAGAATTAATGTATCGAAATGTTATATTTGTATTCAGAACCCTCTAAAAACGACACCTGTAGTTACTCGGCCAAATGCAAAAGTGGACTAGGGGGGGGGGGGGGGGGGGGGGGGGGGGAACACAAAAACTCTAATAACTGTAGTTGTAATGAATGTATGTGTTGAAACGGAGAGGGGTATCGACCCTAATAACTGCCGAAATAAAGAATGTATCGACAGAAACGTTAGCATGAGCAATCAGAAGCCACTATCTAGGAGAAATATAGAGCTTTAACCCAATCGGCCGAATTGCTTTGTAGCGAGAGCGGAAACGTTATTGGTTAATTCCGTTTACATAGTTTGTCAACTTAACGTGTCTTCTTTGTCAAGACCTTAAAAACAATGCACAACTACTCAATATTTTACGCAAAAAGCCACCTCCAAAAAAATAAATAAAAATAATAATAAAATAAATAAGGTGAAACAGAGGGCGCCGGTAGCTCAGTAGTAGTAGAAGCACGCCGTCCTTCGGATGGGACGTTAAGTGATGGTCCCGAGCCTGTACGATGTCAGGTACTCGTTAAAGACCCCTGCACTATGTGAATAAAAATTTAAGGTAGGCAACATTTAGGAACTCTCATAGTAGAGTCGGGCTCATGTCCACCAGAGTGACGAAAGAGGGCTGTGCTAGTAGACGATGTGACTTCGTAGTTAAAGCCCCGTGCATGAGTCATAATAACTAACTAAGGTGCAATAATAGCCTATCTAATGTTTTAATTTGACAATTAACTTTTATTGGATAGAACACGTTTCAACAATTCTACGCACGAAGAATGGCGGTGGGGCATCCTTTTTCCATCCGTTTTCTCTTCCGAGCTCTACTCTCCTCGGGTACCACTTACCGTTGATGTAGCACACTTCACCGGTGTTGAGCTGAGTGACAGAGGCCTGCTGAAGAGGTCCTTCGCCGGAGGGCCATTCGAATCGAGCCTCCTGAAGACTGCCGGCCAGTATCTTCATGAAGCAGTGAGCATTGGCATGATCATGGATGGCAGACCCCTGACCTTCCCCCCAGCAGAGCAGCATCAAGTTGTACTTGCCGTTACCTTCATCCACCAGGTTCCTGGTATATCTGCGAACATACCATCCAGTTAGACATGGCCACAAAACGGCCGTTTCATGATGACAAACTTAACGGCTTTATAGCAACTTGGTTTGAAATGAAGGGTAAATAGTAGTGTAGTAAGGGTAAATAGTATAAAGGGTAATTTTTAAGGTGAAGGGAGGGGGTAGAGTGATCTGTAAATGTAGTTGGTATAAGAATGTCCTATATTCACCACAAGCCATATTTATTTATTATTAATCCATAACTGAATAAAACACAAAAAAACATTACTATTATAGCTATTGTTTGTACAATCTTTGAAGCGCATTAACTTTGTTTCTATTGGTTCTATCTCAAATTTTGTCGTCATGTTAGTCGTTGAAAATTTCATAACAAATTTTTTTTGTGAGGATAAATTTTTTGATAGGACAAACCGTTTTCGCGCAAATCAATCAAACGTTTCAAGTTGTGCCATGTGGGTTCAGAGTTATCATTTTAAAACGGTTTTCCGCAGGTATCTCTCGTGAAAAAAATGTATTTAATATAACATTTGCCTTTCACTTTTCTCTGCAACTTTTATTTGAAGATATTTTTCTATTAAATCAACAATACCAGCGCTAATAGGTAAACTTTTGTGGTAAAAAAAGGTTTAAGTGTTAATCTTAAATAAATGATAAATACATAAAAATATAAATAATAATTAATAATAATAATGCACAGATGTCTCTAAAATTCAAAACCCCATAAAGACGACACCAATTAGTTTTTCGCAATATCGGAGGAAGGCGAAGGAGAAATTACAGAAGGGGGTTCGATATAAAAGTTAGTATGAGGATTCAGAAGCCCCTGTAAGTCAACGGTTTTGGTTTTGGAGGGAGAGCAACAACTTAATTGATAAATTCGTGCTGGGGAAGTACATAGCTGGAGATTCACCAGAGACTTTTTTTTTCTAGGATTTTGCAAGTAATAAAATAGTTTAAAACAAAGGCGCGGTTAATTAAATTTTTAAACGAATTGTGGTAGAGAGAAAGCGGTATTGTGCGTCTTTAAGGCGAGAATCTACCGTCTTCAGCTTTCACTACCTTCAAGAGTATCCACACGGGGCGCCGGTAGCTCAGAAGCAGCGTACTAGCCAACGAGCTCAAAATCGCGGGTTCTTAACCAGGCCGAGCCGGTGCGATGTCAGGTACTCGTTAAAGACCCCTTCTATTGTTAATCAAATCTGGCCGGGGAAAATTTAGAACACCCATTGTAGAGTCGGGCAATGAAAGGACGCTCTGGTAGTAGGCGATATGACCTCATAGTTAAAGTCCGGGCATGAATCACAAGAGTGACCACAGGTTCAGAGGGTTCCAACAATGGTCCATCTTGGATAAACATTAATCATCTTTTATAGGGTTGACTAATGAAGTGTTCTTTATAACATACAACTTCTACTGGGTCGAATTTCATGACATTTTGTAAGTAGCTCTATCATTATCTGACATTATCTGTAAATTGATAAAAACAACATTATTTCAGAAGTCGGAAAATTCTAGTATTTGCGTTATCGTGTCCATAAACGCACATATAGGCAGACATAAATTTTTATTTATTTTTTTCATTTTTGGGTTGAATTTTTTTTCCTTGAACTTCGTACATCTTGGGAAGGAGAAAAATGCTAGAATGTAGGAATGTGTCCAGAACATTGATACATTCTTCGATTTTGAATTGAGCAATCTGTTAACTCCCCGTTCTCTTCCACCTACCTTCATAATCTCCTATACCTATCAATAAAGCAGAAACGAGGTTTGTTTGTGGGTTAGCTCCAGCATCACGCCCAAACCGCTGGACGGATCTTCAAGATACTCCACATGTAGCATCCTTTAGACCCCGATTGAATGATAGGCTATGTGGCGTCCCGAAATTTTGAAGCAGAGGGGGGTTGTAAGGGGAGGCCTAAGCATAAAAATTGCTCTAGCGCTTTAATGGATGGACGGATTATCATGAAAGTTCACATGTAATATTCTTAAAGCCCAAGTTGAAAAATAGGCTATGTGGCGTCCATAAAGTTTGAACGGAAGGGGGGGTTGTGGGGGGCCTAAGTATAAATGAATATCGCCCCCACCCCGGAACTCCCCCCTCCCCTCAACCGATATCGCTGAAATTTGACTGGTCATCACCGCAGTAGATGTTAATTTTAAATACGAAATTTGATGTTGATACATTCATTATATCGGCAGTTATTGGGATTTTTGATAAGGGCCCCCACCCCGGAACTCCCCCCTCCCCTCAACCGATATCGCTGAAATTTGACCGGTCATGTCCGCAGGAGATGGTGATTTTAAATACGAAATTTGATGTTTATATATTCATTACATCGGCAGTTATTGGGATTTTCGAAAAAGGCCCCCACCCCGGAACTCCCCCTCCCCTCAACCGATATCGCTGAAATTTGACTGGTCATGTCCGCTGTAGATGTTAATTTCAAATACGAAATTTGATGTTTATATATTCATTACATCGGCAGTTATTGGGGTTTTTAATTCAGCTTTCTGTTATCTACCCGTTCTCTTCGACCCACTTCTATATTAATAAAGCTGAAACGGGGTTTGTTCCAGCGTCACGCCCAAACAGCTGGACGGATTTTCATGAAACTTCACATGTAGCATCCTTTGGAGCCCGAATGAATAATAGGCTATGTGGCGTCCCAAAATTTCGAACGGGAGGGGGGGTTGTAGGGGGGGGGGGGGGGGGGCTAAGCATAAAAATAGTGCTCTCATTAAATAATGGTCGGATTGTCATGAAATTTCATATGTAGTACTCTTAAAGCCCAGCGTTTCTAACTACGTTCTAGCTGTGGGGTCCGCCGTTGCAAGGCACATACTAGATGTGGTCACAAGCGTTCTTATGTGAGCACTGGCTAGGACGTGCAGCGATGCTAAGTATTCACTAGCTGTGGTTTCCGCGGTTGAAAGGCGCATACTAGCCTTGGTGCCCAGTGGTCCTAAAAACGTACTAGCTGGGGTGTCTGCCGTTGAAGGACTATAAGCCTTATTCCGTATGAATAATTGAAAAATATAACATCATGAATGTACTGTTGAAGAATTGAATAGGATTCAAATGAGAGATATTAGGAGAGAAGTCCACGGGCAACGCCGGGTATTACTGCTAGTTTAATAAATAAAACGACACTCGAGATCAGCTGAGAGCCACTATCTTTGTTGCAACATTAAAAATTATATAAATAAAAAAATATATAAACAATATGTAAAAACAATTATAATTAGAAAAAATAAACAATAAAAAAAGACAGATAGTGATTGACCAAAAAATAAAATTAATAGATACCATAGATGAAACCGTTATCAATAATGTATTTATTGTTCAACTCGGCATCTGACTTTCCGGAAAATGATTCATAACTTACAGATAATATCTGGGAATTTAAGAAAATCTATAGGTTTCCTTTATTCAACATCTATACAGTTCATTGGTCGAGTTGACGAAGAGAGCTGTCACGTGACCGGTAGCTCAAGATCAGACAACCCTCAGGTTTTCCTATCTGGGAGAACATGACACCTTATTAGAGAAGGTGTCAAAGCCTTTGACTCAAAGGAATGGACGCATCTCAGGGACTAGTTGGATGCTGACTGCTTAGCAACAAAACAGAATGCCTCCTCCCACTTCACCAAAACGAAGTTCAAAAGGGAGGTATCAAATTGGTTATCTATTTGAACATAGGTCTTTTTTTGTTTTTATACATTTCTTTATTTCCAATTTTTTGAACAAGTCGAGTGTGGGGCCCTTATCTACAAAATGTAAAAATAGCCAGAAACCTGGGACTATATTTTTTATTTATTCATTTATACATTTTTATTTATTCATTTCTTTATTTTTTTATATACTGTTATAATTATATTGTTTTCTTTTTCTTTTGTATATATGGCACATTGGCACCTGATGAAGGGACGTAAGAACGTCCCGAAACATCGTTAGGATAGACACTTCCGAAGTTTTTTGAAAAATAGTTATCTTAATTTTTATTAAATTGAAAAATGTCTACTTATTATAAATGTATCTACGTATTCATTTTTTTTTTTTTTTTACTAGTATTTATTTATTCAGTTTTTATTTATTTCATTTTTCTTTTTTTTTTTTTAAAATAGTTTTGTTATAACTACTAATCCTAATTTTTATTAGAATATATTTCTGAAATCTATAGTTGAAGTTCTTTCATTTGATGCCCTACTCAAGGAGATCAACAAGATTTGGAGGGCGCCGGAAGCTCAGTGGTATGCGTGCTTGTCTTCTGAGCTCAAGATCGTGGGTTCGAAACCCGACCGAGGCCCTTAGTTTATTTTAATATGAAGATGGCTGATGTAGTGAGAAGTGATTATTTCACAGGATGTCAAATATAAGATAGTATGACCTCTTACAGATTTTTATTGGTAGTAATAGCTAGCCGGCTTTTGAGGTTTCCCTCATCATCAGGCAGTCTGATGATGTTTTAGATTGTTATTTATTTATTTTTATTATATTACTTAGTTTTATTCAAAATTTTTTTAATTTTTCATCAGACTGCCTGATGTTGAGGGAAACCTCGAAAGCCGGCTAGCTATTACTACCAATAAAAATCTGTAAGAGGTCAGACTATCTTAGTTTATTTTATCTGGGAGGTAAAATAAACTTAAGCACGCCGTCCTTCGGATGGGACGTTAAGCGATGGTCTCGAGTCTGTACGATGTCAGGTACTCGTTAAAGACCCCCTACTCTAGGTGAATAAATAATTTAGGACTCCCACATTAGAGTCGGGCTCATGTCCATCAGAGTGACGAAAGAGCGCTCTGGTAGTAGGCGATATGACCTCGTAGTTAAAGCCCGGGTCAGAAATTCAATGTTGTGTTTTTTGTTTTCATCCCCCTGATTCCAAAAAAGGAAAAAAAAAATCCTATTTTTCTATTGGTTTGTCTGTGTACACCCCCGAGAGAATTAATAAATTGACATGACATTTTATATCCAGGACCTGACATGGACAGAGACCGATTTAGCTGAAAATCGGGCAAAAGTAAGGGAGAACTGCCAATGTAATGAAAGTATCAACCAGAAGTAAAAATATAGTTAATTAATGCGAGCTGGGGCAGTACTAAAAAAAACATTTTTTTCTATAATTTTGTACAGAAAAGTTGTCTTAAAATTTATATCAAAAGCGCTTTGTCGCCATCAGAAAAATAAAAAAAAAAATTTTAAAGTTAAGGGGTATCTAAATTTCATAGGTTTCCGAGACAAATCGGCCGGACAGACAACTGAGCGTTACGCGCTACTGTAACACTCATGTCTATGGATGGGTCGTGTTCTTTAAAATTACGTGAGAAAATGCCTTCAACTTTTTTAAATTAAAAAATAAAAATAATAAAATTTAAAAAAAAAAATGATAAAACCGGATGGATTTATTTAATGGAGTTAGATTATTCCAGTTTGGATCATGGAAAGGGATCTGGTTTATTCAATGAACTCAGGACGGAGAATTCCTTTCAAGAAACTACATTTATTTTTCTAAGAAACCTGACAAACCAGATTGTAATTGTACGGAAAAATAAAAATAAAGCGTAAAGAATGTAATAAGGAAATAAACATAAGTATTTTCTTTGTTGGTACTTGGCGTTGAAGTTAGGTTGAGGTGCGGCCTTGTGAGTGGAGCACAGCTGTTAGCCTTGCTACCGATCGAAGTATACCTAATTATAGTTATCGTAGTGCCAGGTGAGGCAAGTCTGCGCACAAGATTATAGAGTTAGGGCATCGAAAGTTGACGGTTGATGGCAAAAGTAGCTCATCGAAATAACACTGGAAGCTTAGAAAGTGAGCCACTGCGCAGAATCACAAAGTAGCTCATCGAAATAACACTGGAAGCTTAGAAAGTGAGCCACTGCGCAGAATCACAAAGTAGCTCATCGAAATAACACTGGAAGCTTAGAAAGTGAGCCACTGCGCAGAATCACAAAGTAGCTCATCGAAATAACACTGGAAGCTTAGAAAGTGAGCCACTGCGCAGAATCACAAAGTAGCTCATCGAAATAACACTGGAAGCTTAGAAAGTGAGCCACTGCGCAGAATCACAAAGTAGCTCATCGAAATAACACTGGAAGCTTAGAAAGTGAGCCACTGCGCAGAATCACAAAGTAGCTCATCGAAATAACACTGGAAGCTTAGAAAGTGAGCCACTGCGCAGAATCACAAAGTAGCTCATCGAAATAACACTGGAAGCTTAGAAAGTGAGCCACTGCGCAGAATCACAAAGTAGCTCATCGAAATAACACTGGAAGCTTAGAAAGTGAGCCACTGCGCAGAATCACAAAGTAGCTCATCGAAATAACACTGGAAGCTTAGAAAGTGAGCCACTGCGCAGAATCACAAAGTAGCTCATCGAAATAACACTGGAAGCTTAGAAAGTGAGCCACTGCGCAGAATCACAAAGTAGCTCATCGAAATAACACTGGAAGCTTAGAAAGTGAGCCACTGCGCAGAATCACAAAGTAGCTCATCGAAATAACACTGGAAGCTTAAAAAGTGAGCCACTGCGCAGAATCACAAAGTAGCTCATCGAAATAACACTGGAAGCTTAGAAAGTGAGCCACTGCGCAGAATCACAAAGTAGCTCATCGAAATAACACTGGAAGCTTAGAAAGTGAGCCACTGCGCAGAATCACAAAGTAGCTCATCGAAATAACACTGGAAGCTTAGAAAGTGAGCCACTGCGCAGAATCACAAAGTAGCTCATCGAAATAACACTGGAAGCTTAGAAAGTGAGCCACTGCGCAGAATCACAAAGTAGCTCATCGAAATAACACTGGAAGCTTAGAAAGTGAGCCACTGCGCAGAATCACAAAGTAGCTCATCGAAATAACACTGGAAGCTTAGAAAGTGAGCCACTGCGCAGAATCACAAAGTAGCTCATCGAAATAACACTGGAAGCTTAGAAAGTGAGCCACTGCGCAGAATCACAAAGTAGCTCATCGAAATAACACTGGAAGCTTAGAAAGTGAGCCACTGCGCAGAATCACAAAGTAGCTCATCGAAATAACACTGGAAGCTTAGAAAGTGAGCCACTGCGCAGAATCACAAAGTAGCTCATCGAAATAACACTGGAAGCTTAGAAAGTGAGCCACTGCGCAGAATCACAAAGTAGCTCATCGAAATAACACTGGAAGCTTAGAAAGTGAGCCACTGCGCAGAATCACAAAGTAGCTCATCGAAATAACACTGGAAGCTTAGAAAGTGAGCCACTGCGCAGAATCACAAAGTAGCTCATCGAAATAACACTGGAAGCTTAGAAAGTGAGCCACTGCGCAGAATCACAAAGTAGCTCATCGAAATAACACTGGAAGCTTAGAAAGTGAGCCACTGCGCAGAATCACAAAGTAGCTCATCGAAATAACACTGGAAGCTTAGAAAGTGAGCCACTGCGCAGAATCACAAAGTAGCTCATCGAAATAACACTGGAAGCTTAGAAAGTGAGCCACTGCGCAGAATCACAAAGTAGCTCATCGAAATAACACTGGAAGCTTAGAAAGTGAGCCACTGCGCAGAATCACAAAGTAGCTCATCGAAATAACACTGGAAGCTTAGAAAGTGAGCCACTGCGCAGAATCACAAAGTAGCTCATCGAAATAACACTGGAAGCTTAGAAAGTGAGCCACTGCGCAGAATCACAAAGTAGCTCATCGAAATAACACTGGAAGCTTAGAAAGTGAGCCACTGCGCAGAATCACAAAGTAGCTCATCGAAATAACACAGGAAGCTTAGAAAGTGAGCCACTGCGCAGAATCACAAAGTAGCTCATCGAAATAACACTGGAAGCTTAGAAAGTGAGCCACTGCGCAGAATCACAAAGTAGCTCATCGAAATAACACTGGAAGCTTAGAAAGTGAGCCACTGCGCAGAATCACAAAGTAGCTCATCGAAATAACACTGGAAGCTTAGAAAGTGAGCCACTGCGCAGAATCACAAAGTAGCTCATCGAAATAACACTGGAAGCTTAGAAAGTGAGCCACTGCGCAGAATCACAAAGTAGCTCATCGAAATAACACTGGAAGCTTAGAAAGTGAGCCACTGCGCAGAATCACAAAGTAGCTCATCGAAATAACACTGGAAGCTTAGAAAGTGAGCCACTGCGCAGAATCACAAAGTAGCTCATCGAAATAACACTGGAAGCTTAGAAAGTGAGCCACTGCGCAGAATCACAAAGTAGCTCATCGAAATAACACTGGAAGCTTAGAAAGTGAGCCACTGCGCAGAATCACAAAGTAGCTCATCGAAATAACACTGGAAGCTTAGAAAGTGAGCCACTGCGCAGAATCACAAAGTAGCTCATCGAAATAACACTGGAAGCTTAGAAAGTGAGCCACTGCGCAGAATCACAAAGTAGCTCATCGAAATAACACTGGAAGCTTAGAAAGTGAGCCACTGCGCAGAATCACAAAGTAGCTCATCGAAATAACACTGGAAGCTTAGAAAGTGAGCCACTGCGCAGAATCACAAAGTAGCTCATCGAAATAACACTGGAAGCTTAGAAAGTGAGCCACTGCGCAGAATCACAAAGTAGCTCATCGAAATAACACTGGAAGCTTAGAAAGTGAGCCACTGCGCAGAATCACAAAGTAGCTCATCGAAATAACACTGGAAGCTTAGAAAGTGAGCCACTGCGCAGAATCACAAAGTAGCTCATCGAAATAACACTGGAAGCTTAGAAAGTGAGCCACTGCGCAGAATCACAAAGTAGCTCATCGAAATAACACTGGAAGCTTAGAAAGTGAGCCACTGCGCAGAATCACAAAGTAGCTCATCGAAATAACACTGGAAGCTTAGAAAGTGAGCCACTGCGCAGAATCACAAAGTAGCTCATCGAAATAACACTGGAAGCTTAGAAAGTGAGCCACTGCGCAGAATCACAAAGTAGCTCATCGAAATAACACTGGAAGCTTAGAAAGTGAGCCACTGCGCAGAATCACAAAGTAGCTCATCGAAATAACACAGGAAGCTTAGAAAGTGAGCCACTGCGCAGAATCACAAAGTAGCTCATCGAAATAACACTGGAAGCTTAGAAAGTGAGCCACTGCGCAGAATCACAAAGTAGCTCATCGAAATAACACAGGAAGCTTAGAAAGTGAGCCACTGCGCAGAATCACAAAGTAGCTCATCGAAATAACACTGGAAGCTTAGAAAGTGAGCCACTGCGCAGAATCACAAAGTAGCTCATCGAAATAACACTGGAAGCTTAGAAAGTGAGCCACTGCGCAGAATCACAAAGTAGCTCATCGAAATAACACTGGAAGCTTAGAAAGTGAGCCACTGCGCAGAATCACAAAGTAGCTCATCGAAATAACACTGGAAGCTTAGAAAGTGAGCCACTGCGCAGAATCACAAAGTAGCTCATCGAAATAACACTGGAAGCTTAGAAAGTGAGCCACTGCGCAGAATCACAAAGTAGCTCATCGAAATAACACAGGAAGCTTAGAAAGTGAGCCACTGCGCAGAATCACAAAGTAGCTCATCGAAATAACACTGGAAGCTTAGAAAGTGAGCCACTGCGCAGAATCACAAAGTAGCTCATCGAAATAACACTGGAAGCTTAGAAAGTGAGCCACTGCGCAGAATCACAAAGTAGCTCATCGAAATAACACTGGAAGCTTAGAAAGTGAGCCACTGCGCAGAATCACAAAGTAGCTCATCGAAATAACACTGGAAGCTTAGAAAGTGAGCCACTGCGCAGAATCACAAAGTCTTGGATCCGATACACAATGGAAGTAACAGGAAATAGGAATGTTTTACTTTCTCAGATATATAATGTATAGAGAAAGTTAAGTAGTTAGTTATTATGACTCATGCCCGGGCTTTAACTACACATACGTCCATTGAACAGGAGTCTAACTGGTAACTCTATCCTGACAGTCCTAAATTTAGCGTACCCAAGTTTAAATAGGGTAAGGCCTTCGACGAGCACCTGACATCGCACCGACGCAGAACTGCCATCTATCGTTCCCCAACCTGTATTCAAGATATTGTTTGTCTCCAAAATAGAAAAAAAAAAAAAAAAACCTATATGTATCATTTTGAAAACAGTAGCTAACATGCTACCCGCAGGTCCGAAGCAAAAATCAAAATCCTGTTTTTGATTTAATATTTTCGGATTTTTGTAGCTTTTTGAGAATTTTCGTTTCAATCTCGAATAAAATAAATGTACAAGGATAACAATACTTTGTATGGTGACGTCAAATTAGGGTAAATTTCAATTAAAAAAACAAGATTGATGACCATCACAAAACAATTCATTAGTGCAAAACATTTCACGATAGGATTTAATTTTATTGAACACAAATAAAAAAAATACGGCTTATGGGAGGACTTTGGAGTGAAGCTAGTTTTGTTGTGTTAGACAAGAAATAGAACGAAATTGAAAAATATGATACAAATTAATTACAGATAAGAACAGTTAGTGATTATGACTCATGCCCGGGCTTTAACTATGAGGTCATATCGCCTACTACCAGAGCGCTCTTTCGTCACTCTGGTGGACATGAGCCCGACTCTACTATGGAAGTCCTAAATTGTTATTCACCTAGTGGTCTTTAACGAGTATCTGACATCGTACAGGCTCGGGACCATCGCTTATCGTCCCATCCGAAGGACGGCGCAAGTTAAGTAATTTGATGAGTTTCCACGAGAACAGACTGCGTCCGGTACTTCGGAAGAACAAGTGTAGCAATGAACTTGAAATGAAGTTGTCACATGAAGTTGTCACATGAAGTTGTCACATGAAGTTGTCACATGAAGTAACTCCAACATACCGCTTATATTTACAAGTTAAACAAAAGAAAAAATATTAAAATAAAAAAAAGGTACCTACATTTTTTATGTAATACGATTTTCGAAGGTCGTCCAGTTTGCCGAAAACCGTCCTAAAATGTCCTTTTGAAACCCATTTTTTTAGATATCAGCTTCATTTACGCAAAAACGGTTAGACCTATCAAAAAACTGGTTCTTACCAAAAAGTTGTAGAAAGTAATTAATCGTGAGACATATAGAAAAATATATTTATATCACCTTGTGATGTATAAAATTGCACACATTTTAATTATTAATAATATATTATAAAATTAATTATATTTATTTATATAAAAACAGTGAAGTAACCAAATTAGTGGGAGCCATGGTGGCCGTGCGGGCTAGAGCGTAGGGCTTTGGTCACATGGTCTCGCCATGGTTTGCGGGTTCGAATCCCGTCCTGGAGTGAATTTTATTTCGTAGATAGAACTCCCTCCCGGGGCCATGGATGTCGTAAATAACTAGGTAACACACTGATATGGCTAATACGCATCGAACAAGAGACAAAAAAAAAAAAAGGAACTACCAGACCGCTCGTTCTTCGCTCTGGTGGACATGACGTCATATCAAGGGTATATAAGGTTTATTCACTTAGGAAGTCTTTAATTAGTATCTTACATTGTACAGGCTCGGGACTAACACTTAACGTCCCATCCGAAGGACGCCGCGCTCAAAAAAAAAAAAAAAAAAAAAAAAAAAAAAAAAAAAAAAAAAAGAAACTAAATTAATAAATAAATATAGGAAGTTGCATTTTGTTTTAAAACGAACCAATGAGTAGAAAACAAAATACGACCAATCAGCTGTTCTAAATAGAGTGGAGGAGTCTATGTTGTGGAATTCTGGTGAGATGAGATGTGAAGGTGGACAGAGAGGCTAGGAGTGAGAAAAGTGTTTAGGGTTAAGATGTGTTGAACCAAGTAGGTGTGAAATAACATTAAAATTGATGCACAAAGGAGGTACTTTTATTTATTTATATGCCCAAAATATAAAACAGAAAATAGACTGAAATAGTTTTAAGAATTTGTAGTTTGTAAGATTTTACTTTTAAATAGTTTGATTTTTGTTCCAACCTTAGTTTTTAATTTTAAAATGTAGATTTAAGTAAATAAACCCAATATTTGTTCTCTAATTCTATGCTATTCATTTTCCCTGTTAACCCAGTAAGATAATTTATTTATACCTTTGGATTAGATTTACCATTTTTGCAAAATTTAGAAAAGCAATACCTATGGTATCTCTTTAGAAGTCCAAATAAAAAGTTTGTTAATTAAAAAAAAAAAAAAAAAAAAAAAAAAAAAAAAAAAAAAAAAAAAAGTGCACTTTCTTCAAAATTGCACGTCTTGAACTTTTGATATTTTTTAGGGATTTTTTCGCAAACTACTGTAGAAATCAAAATTTAGTAAAAGACCAGCTATAAAATTTCTACAGGAAATGTGGTAATTTTATTATTTAATTATTATTAATTCAATTATTATTTATATATTTATTTTATTTTACATAATTTTTTTAATTATACACAACCTATGCGTCACACGTTGCCACCTGATGTAGTATTAATATTTTTTGAACCCCAAAAACTATTCCAACACTTGTTAATATTATCCCTGGAAGGCGCATGGTATAAGTTAGGCGCATTAGAATCCACAGTAATTCTAGAATAATGCAGAAAAATTCCAAATTTCCCTCTCATTTCACTGCCAAGAATTTCCAATTTTCTTACTTAGGGGGAAGTACATTTCCAGTGATATGCC
The DNA here is from genome assembly GCA_963662175.1 of Aradus depressus. Taxonomy (NCBI): domain Eukaryota; kingdom Metazoa; phylum Arthropoda; class Insecta; order Hemiptera; family Aradidae; genus Aradus; species Aradus depressus. Next base: position 45,508,744 of record OY759221.1, on the reverse strand, counting down.
GATAACTTTGTATTGTGTTGTCAGAAATCATGTTTTTTTATAGTTTGTTTATTTATAAGATTGTGTTCCTCTTCCTGAATTCTTACATACTGTTTAAGGAGGGTCTGGGATTCTACCAGGGGTAGGAGAGGTAATTGTGGGGTTGACTCACGAGGGGATGGAGACTGATAAGTTACCTCCCCCCCCCCTCCCCCATAGAGCCGCCCCTAACTGTTTCCTAGTATTTCCAGGTAGGCTTGGTGACCCTTACCGAGATAATTGAACAGAAACCTTCCTGAACTGGGCCAAAGAAAGGTTGTACAAACGACAACAAAACTTTAATCAAATGAACTCAAATATAATCTGACTGAAAGATTCTTTGATGTTAAATTTTTCTTCATTTTTGAATTCAGGTTGCGGAAAAGATAAAATTTCCGTGAATACCCAACATCGAATTGTTGACCTTCACTTCGTAAAAAGTCACGTCTTTAGTATACTTGTGAACACGATAACTCCCGATAGAAGAAATAAGATATATGGAGCCCTACACCTTCCATGAGGACGATACGTATCGAATTTCGAGAAAAAGATTTATAGAGTTGATTAGAACCTTAGTAGATTAAAAATAGTTTGAGTGAGATTAGTTATTACTTTGCTGATGACTGACCGACTTTTTTTGTTAATATACAGTAAAAATCGTTTATAAGAACATCCAAGGGACTGTCTGAACTTGGTTCTTAAACCCGATAGTTGCTATATCCGGTAATCAATTTTTTTCTGTTTAATTATCGATCCATTTTTTGAAAGTTGAAGCCTCTTTCCTCTGGAACTACTTTTAAGGGGTTGAAATTAGCAACCGCATTTAGTAACAACAGTTTTGCAAAATCATTTCCTTTTGCTTGCAAAATTGGTCCATTTATCGGAATGTTTGCACTCCTTTGAACCTTGAACCACTGCAACATAGCTTTTTCGACATCACCATGAGAACTTGTACGAATTTTTTTCCTGCTGGTACGATCGTTTTCGAATTCTTTTAATTTTTGACGGTTCTTAAAAATGTTTGAAATGGTTGAATGACTCACCTTTAGTTCATTCGACAAAGCTTCATTTTTTTCTCCATTTTCCAAACGAGAAATTATATGGAGTTGTTCCTCCACCGTTTAGGTTTTTCGTTTTTTTTTCACTCATTGGTGCAATGGAAGGTGCGTCCTGTTTGAACAACTGCAGAGAACTGAGAGAGAATGTGTAGTCAGAAAATAATGTAAACAACGACGGAAACATTCCATGAAAATAATTGATTACTATTTCCGTACAATACTTTATGTCTGAACTCCTCTTTCGAGGGATTTGTTTTCTCATGAAGTTCTTATAAAAGGTTTGTTTTCTCAGAAATCCATTAACTTTAGGTCACTAAAAGCGATATGTTCTTACTAACCATGTTCTTATAACCAGATATTTTTTACATTAAGTTGCTTTAAAGCTGGCCGGGAACTAGAAATTTCGTTCTTATAATCGATATGTTTTTACAACCGGTGTTCTTTTAAACGATTTGTACTGTACTTAGTTAATGTTGTTATATACTCTCAACTTGGGCAGAAAGAAGCAGATCTTAATAGGTCGCTTACCATGTTTAACTTCAATGTTTAGCGCCATTTGCAAATGGAAGCAGAACAACTGTGCGGACGAGCCCCCTGATCTGTTTATTTTAATACTGTAAACAAACCGATGAGTTAGAACCGGTTGTTGTAATGGCTAAGTGGAAATATACTGTTCGCTCCCAAAACACAAATATTTATATTTTCACTTTGTTTTTTTAACCTTTTTATTTTCTTATAGCTTATAGTATAAGGAAATATTGTAATCTTGCGGAAATCCGAGATCCAGGTTTCAACGGATTTTCAAGTTTCAAGGTCCACTTCAAGGTTTTGACAATTTTTGCGATAATGTACGATGTCTTTTGTATGTATGGTATTGGAAAGTTGTGAGCTCTCTACTGCAAAAACCATTGTAGCTATGAACTTGAAATTTGGAATGAAGAAGTCACAAGTGCTAATTTAGGTATTGCAAGATTTTGGTCGAAATTAGACGAAAATTGAGACCACTTCACCGTAGGGCCTAACTACATTTTACGAGATAATGCTTAGTTTTATGACCTAATCGAAAATCTTATTGATCAAGTAATAAAGTTGTGGAGAAAACTGAAATAAATATTTTACATGAAATACGATTTTTCGCAGGTTGTCCAGTTTTTGAGATACATGCCGAAAATCATCTTGAAATGTAGTTTTGAAACACATATTTTTAGAAGTTTCCTAGATTTACCCAAAAACGGTTAGTTTTATCGAACAAATCTTACCAAAAAATATTCCTTTTAAAATGTCCAATCGCTAATATTTCCTCAGATTTGAGATAGGATCAATACGACAAAACATATAGCGCCTCGAACAATAAAAAATAATTTCCGTAGGCAATATTTTTAAAATAATATTTAAATTGTATCACGTAGCAATGAATTATAAACTATTATTTATTATCGTTAAGCGATGGTCCCGAGCCTGTATGATGTCAGACACTCGTTAAAGACCCCTATTCTACTTGGATACAAATTTAGAGTAGGCAAAATGTAGGACTCCCATAGTAGAGTCGGGCGTCCACCAGAGTGACGAAAATGCGCTCTGGTAGTAGGTTCTTTATATGACCATTTTCAAGAAAGAACGTAATGTTCTGATGAAGTTAATGCTAAGGTTCAACTAGAAAGTTACCCGGTTAGTGACCCTGAACAGGTTACCAAGGTTACCTGCCGGTCATCTGCCGCTTTAGTAACTTTAACTTGCATGATTTTTGAGATAAATTTGAATTTTAATGATTTTGAGGTCGTTGAAGTGGCCTGTCATTTACCTGCCCTTATCAGGGTCATCATCAAGAACTTCAGTTGTCTCCTAAACAAATATATAACCGACATCTAAACAAATATATAACCGACATCTAAACAAATATATAACCGACATCTAAACAAATATATAACCGACATCTAAACAGCTTAGTTAGATTTTAAAAGGTGATGAAGTTTTTTACTTACTTGAATTTGTCAAATTTAGCGAATTTCTTCCATTCTCGTGGATTACTTCTGTAGTTCTGTAAAAGGGAAGAGACGAGCTCGATGTTGACGTGATCCTCTTCAAAGACAATCCTGAGGGCGTTGATCAGATCAGTGAGAGTCTCAACCTTGTCACGGATCTTGGGGATGTACCTGACAACAGACAACAGACCACAAAGTCAAATATAATTTAAAAGGCAAAAATACCAGAAATCCCATTCCTAGGGGGCCCAATTAATAAACTAACTTTTCTCCCTCCCTCTCAACCAATTTAGTTGAAAAATCATTAGATTTGATACATTCGTTACATCGACAGTGGTTAGGGTTTTTGAGTTAAGCCCCCCCCCCCCCCCCCTCCCCCCCCCCTTCCCCTTTGATCGACAGGTATCACCCATAAAATTTTGATTTGGCTGAAAATCAATAGGTGTGTGTGGTCTTTATAGCTTTCTGGATAAACACATAACATTTTATGTTGAAACATTTATTCTAATGAGAATTATCGTGTCCACACACACACACACACACACACACACAGATTGTCAGGAAAAGTTATGGAATGAGAGTGGAAAACATGAAATTCCTGTGAAAACTTAACATCGAATGTTTAACCGATTATATAATTGTCTTATATTTCGTGTAGCGGAGGAAGTATAATGGAAAACCAGAGAAGTGTATATGGGCGACCAACAGGAAGTGACGGAAAGCCTAGAGCTCAGTTCGCATAAAGCTGCTGGAAAAACTAGTTCCTTGAAAACAGTTTATTGGAGGAAAAGTAGAAAAACAGATTTAGTCAGATTCCAATGGAATATATACACTCGTATATTTCTGTACCATTTGGGAAAAACTAGTCAAGTCCAAAATCACAGGTTTTCAGGGCAGCGCTTTGAAGTTTTCTGTTTTCAGTGTAAATCGAATATTTTTGATAAATTATTTTTCCAACCGCCATTATTCAACAAGTTCTCCAAATTTTATTATGTAATGCAATGCATTCAATGCATATATATTTAATTTTGTAATTTTATCATACATTTTTAGGACTTATCTAAAATTGCACCCCCACTTATCTAGTTAATCACCCGAAATCAAAAGAATTGTCTATTTTACACCATCACTTACTTAGTTATTCACGTACTTATCTAGTTTTTGCCAATGAAAGAAGCATTTCAGAACTGCATAACGGTTATTATCTCTTCACCGCATCTGGGCAAATGTTTTTATAAGCAAGATAAATACGTTTAACCAATTTTAGGGCATGAACGCGGTTTTGATAAAAATAGATAAATGCAATTGTATAAATCCATAAGTAAATTTCCGAGTTGTCTAAAAATGCCCAATGCGTTTTCAAGGATACCATTGACATTACGACTTGCATACTTTTAGACGATGTATAGGACACTAATATGGGTTGCCCAGAGTATTTATCTCATTTTGAACACGAATCGACTTATCTACTTTTTCCCAAATGGTACAGATTTAAGGAACTTGGTTTGTTTACTAGTAAGAATTTACAAAAATTAAAAGATTATGCCACAATATGTTTAAATATTTCAACTTTAAGCGTGTCGCCCTTCGGAAGAGATGTCAGGTACCCTACATGTACCTAAACTTGAGAAGGCAAAATGTAGGACTCCGACTGTCTGTGTGTAGAGTCGGGCTCATATACACCAGAGCGATGAAAGAACGCTCTGTAGTAGGCGATTTGACCTCGTAGTTAAAACCTTGGCATGAGTCACAAAAACACAACAATCCTTTATCTTTGACTGTGGCTAGCTGCGGAAGCCATAAAAAAGAAGAAAAAACCGTGTCTATTATTGATTCTATCGGGAGTTATCGTGTTGACAGACACAAATATTACGTACCTAGCTTTACGAAGTATAGGGGAAATTATGTAATCGGTCAAAACTTCGATGCCGAGTTTTCAATAGAATTCCATGTTTTCCGACATACAAATTCCAAATATGCAAAAAAAAGTTGATTGACTGAGAATTAGATAACTCCCGATATAATGAATGTATCGACACAATATTTTATATGTGAGAACAAAACACCATAAGGACAACACCCATCGACTTTCAGCCAAATTGACCGAAGGGAAGGAGGGGATTAAAGGGGTGGTGTAGCAAAAACACTTCAATAACTGCCATTGTAATGAATGTATCGACACAAAATTTCATATGTGAATTCAAAACCCCATAAAGACAATAAATATTTAATTTTTAGCGGAATCGGCCGTAGGAAAGGCAAATTAATTTATGACACAAAATTTAGTATGAGGATTTAGGAGCCCCTATGTAAGTCAATTGTTGAATATTAGCGCAAACGGTAGATTGATTTGGTTTGGGGACCGAAAAATTAATTTATTACTTCGTCCTGAGAAAATACACCGACGGGACTCCTACGGAACCCTTCACTGTGTGATCTGACCACACTACTCTATATTATACGTATTATTTTATTTTCTCACAATCGACAAAAGATAAGCTATGCATGGAAGTATATGCTAAAACCAATAATTTGTTTAATGATAAATATGATGAATGATATGAAAAAAAATGATACTTCTCAAACTTCATTTGACTATCTGTAAAAGTTCTATGTACGAGATAACGGACTTGGAAAACTTTCAGTTGTATAGAATGAGCGGGAGTTACAGGATCAGCTGTCTCTTATCATGGTCTCCTTATCACTAAGCATTACTCAAGTGCACTAAGTTGTTGGTAACTTCATTTAGATAGTTTGCTTCATTTAAGTTTGATGAAAAAAAAAAAAAAAAAAATGCTTATACAATTAAAAAAAAAAAAAATCTACTGACTTAGAATGCCACATTTGGATTCGATCAAATCGTTGTATCTGTTTGTATAAAACTTCCTAAATCGGTTCTTTTTGCGGACTATGTAATATCGTTGTGGCTGCAGACGATCCAACTTATATCAATGAATCCATATCTAACGCTCTTAAAACATTAAACGACCGGCTTCTCATCTATGAGTTAATGTTAAAAAGCGTCTAAAACAACTTTTAACCTTTTTACATAAATGTACGTATTATACATTATAGGTTAGGTTAGGTTTTATGACTCATGCCCGGGCTTTAACTACGAGGTCATATCGCCTACTACCAGAGCGTTCATTCGTCACTCTGGTGGACATGAGCCCGACTCTCCTGTCGGAGTCCTAAATTTTGCCTACCCTAAATTTTTATTCACCTAGGGTAGGATTCTTTAACGAGTACCTGACATCGTACAGGCTCGGGACCATCGCTTAGCGTCCCATCCGAAGGACGGCGTGCATAAGTTCATTTTACCTCCCAGATAAAATAAACTAAGGGCATCGGTCGGGTTTCGAACCCACGATCTTGAGCTCAGAAGGCAAGCACACATACCACTGAGACCCCCCTCTACCCTAAGGTGAATAAAAAATTAGGGCAGGCATTTATGATTCCCTTAGAACGACAAAAGAGCACTCTGGTAATAGGCAATATAACCTCGTAGTAAATAAATAAAAAAATGTTATTTGGAATTTAAAATTTTTCAAAAAAAAGGGTCAATTTTACATTAAGTTCGAATACAAAGGAAAAAAAAAAGAATTTTACAAAGTTAATGCATGTAGCCAAAATAACTTTAATTAAATACTTTACATACTTTTCATTAAAATTAGGGCACAACGTGGTGGCCGAGCTGAGAACTAAAACCAGGACATTTAACCTTAATAAAGCCCGGGCATGAGTCATAATTTGTGGATTTTTCGGTCAGCGATGGATTTGGGTCATAATTTAGTAATTATTATATTAATTTCATTAACTAATTTAATTCACATTTTTTCACATTACAATTAATTATAATTTTTTTTTTTTTTTTTCAATGTGTAAATGTGTGTTATTATTTATTTACTTCTCGTTTCTCGAAGGTTTATAAATGCCAAATTGTATATACACCAAATGTAACTAACAAAATAAGTGTATAAATGGTCTAATACATAATGAGGCTTAAATAACAATAAACATCGTATATATGAAGTACTGAACCAAAAAATTTTTAATTTATTTTCTCTATAAAAGGGCAAATATTCCAACTAAATATATTAAATCAAATAACGAAGTTGGTTTTATCCTTTGATAGGAGATTTTATTATTAAATTAATTATTAATTATATAATACTTAAGTTTTCTATTACCGTCTTGTTACCGAGTTAGTTATTTACTTTATAAATATAAAAATACTTAATATAAATTTGAAAAGCTTTCATTGGTCATCGAACCTGGCTTTTAATTCTTTTGTAAAAAATCGAGATAGAATTTTCAACGAAATTTAGCGTTTTGAAGTTCCTTTTGAACTCGATCTCATCATTTTCTTGGTGTATATAGTTTGTGTTTTATATATGTGACTGGAATTTTCTCATGCGTTCCAATTCATAAACAATTTTTTGGGATAACATTTAAATTTTTAGTGAAGTTGTTCTAAAATCGTACTAAAATTGAGAGAAATTTTACGTCGGAGCCCATTGTTTCTGATATAGCTGATATTATTGATTTAATAAAAAATCTTTTAAAATAAAAGTTTTAGAGAAAACTAAAATGCATATTTTAAGTGAAATAAACTTTTTCAAAGGCAGTAGAATTTAGGAAATAACAACGAAATAAAAAATTTATTTGATTAATTAAATTTTGTTGAAAACTCGATCTCAAAATTTTGCAAGATTACAATAAAATTTTTTACTTTCTTATATCTATAGTATTAGAAAGTATAATAATTGTGCGAAAATCCGAGATGAATTCAAGTTGTTATGAACACGTGGCCATTTTCTCGATGATGTCATTTTGAGCTTTGTGAGCGCTGTAACTCAGTCCGATTGTAGCAATGGATTTGAAATGTGAAATGAAGTCACATGACATGTCACGTCAAATTGTGCTTTGTGAGATACCGTTCTAAAAACCCATTTTTTAGACTTATTCTTCATTTATGACAAAACGGTAAATCCTATCGAAAAATAGGTCCTTGCCAAAAATGTTCCTTCATTATATGTCCAATTCTAGTGCGCCCTCAGATTTGTGATAGAGCTAATCAAACGAAGTTATTGCGCCCCAAAAATGGAAAATAAGTTTAATAACGTCAAGCTATGTTGCTGTTTTTTAAATTTTAAAATATATTTATTATTGGTATTTTTATTTTTTAAAAGGGATAAAAAAAAATATATATATATGCTCTTATACCAACCTCTTTTGTACAGATCGCTTTTCCTCCTCTCAAAGTAATTTCATACTGGCGTTACGGGGTATAAGAAAGTCACTCTCACATGTACGCTGTACAAAAAAAAAAGCGCTAACGCCAGCACATTATTTTCATATACCCAATAATTCCAAAGTGAAATGAATTTGAGAGAAGAGAAGGAAGAGTTATCTGTAAAAAAGTGGTTGGTTTAAGAAAGTCCTGTAATGGTAAGTGTATTTCCAGAATCCTACGAAAACGACATCTATTGATTTTCAGCAAAATCGGTCAAACGGAAGAGGAGATTGAGGGAACTGTCGATGATTTCAATGCATCGACTGGAAATTTTATACAAGAATTAAGAAGCACCTAATTATGAAATCTCTTGATTTTCAGCCAAATTGGCATGAGGGAGAGTGAAAACTTAATATATTACAAATAATTCGAGCTGGGGAAGTTTACAGCCGGTGTTCCGATTTTTTTTTTTTCGCAAATATAAACTATATATATATATATATATATATATAATTATTTTTCACTGTAATCAACCAAATAAATCGCAAATATTCGTAAGTTGTACCTTTGTTCAATTTCAGTCATTGCTGGAGCGACACTGTCGAGAAGAGTTGTTGAGCTGTCGGAGTTGACAGAAGTAGTACGAGAGGCTTTATATGACTGAGGGCTGCTGAGTGGAGCCACTCAAGACACTGTTCCCCACCACCAAACTCAAGAGGAGGGACACCCATCTCCAGGGTAAGTGGCTCCTCTCTCCTCTCTAACACACATCTCCAGGGTAAGTGGCTCCTCTCTCCTCTCTAACACACATCTCCAGGGTAAGTGGCTCCTCTCTCCTCTCTAACACACATCTCCAGGGTAAGTGGCTCCTCTCTCCTCTCTAACACACATCTCCAGGGTAAGTGGCTCCTCTCTCCTCTCTAACACACATCTCCAGGGTAAGTGGCTCCTCTCTCCTCTCTAACACACATCTCCTAAAGATCTCTAAACAAAGCATGGAGGAAGTTATCTAATCAGTCAGAAATTCGATGCAGAGTTTTCAACGGAATTTCATGTTTTCCGATCTCCTGATTCCAAAAATGAGAAAAAAATGTCTGTCTGTGTGTCGGTGAACAGGATAACTCCCGATAGAATGAATGTATCGACACATTTTATATTTGTATCTATTTATGGGGCTACATCCTAGGCTACGCTAGGCTATGATTCTTCCTAACCCCCCCCCCCCCCCCCCCCCCTTCACTACATTCCTGGTTGGCATATTGTGTACATACTATTGAATATAGTCCCAAGTATGAAACTAATATGTTGGTTCATCGCCTAGTCGAGCTGTTCTCTCGTTTTATTAGTTACTTTACTTTCCCTGGCGCTGCGGTCCTTGTAGAACCTGGGCCTCCGCAACGATCTTCCGCCTCGGCCTCCTGTCTCCATCTTCTCACACACATCGTTCTGAGATAAAGATGAACCGTGCTCGGTACATGCTCCAGAATCCCTGTGTGATTGCCACCAAGACTCCCTCGACAAACATCCCCCAATGGCGACTGTCATCCAGATCTCAGGTAAACTACTAATCCTTTCACTTTACCAAAAAAAAATTTTTCTCAAATTTTGTGTTTGAAAAATAAATGTTTCTAGAAATAGTCAGCCATATTGGCTATAATACCTGTGGGTATGTATTTATTCTCGTTGTCTCCTAAATTAATTTAAAACATATACTTGTGGTAGAGGAAAGATCTCCTTGATTCCTTCAATTACTACTAAAGTTATTACCAAAGATGGTTGACAAAACAACATTTCAATAGCCTTATGTTCTCCCAAATATATACTATAAATATATATAGTTGACGTATCATCCATTCGGGCTTTTTCAAAATTATAAACAAGCTTTTTTGAGTTATAATAGATAACTGGCCATGATATATATACACATCTCCCATCTCCATAGAAATACTTATAATGGCTCTACCTGTAACATATATATAATACACTTCTGCTCAAAATTAACGCACAACACAGTATTTTTCCATTTTCTTCCGTTTTTTTCTTTATTAACTCAGCATTGCAACTTTTATCTGTTGTTTATTTGAAAACGTGTGGAAAATTAGTCAAGTTCAAAGGTTAGCCTCGCAAACATCGCCTTTATCTTTTTGTTTGTCAATAATATACAGTGTTTAGGAAGTTGCCTCTCGTTAGTTGTGTTTCAACATCGTATAGTTAGAAGGGACTGCTAGAATAATTATGGATAGGCATCGTAATTTGACTGTGGAGGATGCTGTGAGGGCTAGAGTATGGTTGAAGCTGGACGTTCACAGAGTGAAGTTGCTAGGCAGTTAGGAGTTAATCATGATCGGGAGAGTTATTAGACGGTTCCAAGAGACGGGATCTGACAGTAGAAGACGAGGACAGGGTAGATGAAGGTGTACCAGTGAGAGGGATGATAAATATCTGAAGTATAATGCACTGAGAAAGAGGATCTTAACAAGCACTGAGCTACAGGCCTTGATAAGGGGGGTACGAAATGTACACATTTCTAGGCAAACGGTGTGTCGATGTCTCCGAGAGTGTCATCTGATTAGTAGAAGACCAGCCACTGGCCCGCTCCTTGTCAGGCAGCACCCGAGAGTCCGACAACATTTTGCACATGAACTTGTCTAGTGGACACTGGAAGTATTCTTCTCAGACGAAACCAGGGTAGTCTGCATTCACCAGACGGAGGTGAACGTGTGTGGAGAAGGGATGGGGAGAGATTCGCTGAAGCTAGTTTGTCATCCAGGGTGCCTTTTGGAGTTGGCTCAATAATGTTTTGGGGAGAGATTTGTTACGACGCGTGCACAGAGTTGGTCAGCGTACCTAGACCAGCTTTGAATGCCCAAAGATATGTGACTGATATCCTTGAAGAGCACATAGTGCCATTCGCTCCTTTACAGATTTCATTCTGATGCACAATAATGCTCTTTCACATAGTGCAAGAGGGGTAACTGAGTACCTTCGAGAAGTTGGTATAGCCACCATGGATTGACCTTCAAGAAGCCCGGACCTCAACCCAATAGAGCATGTCTGGGACATGGTAAAAAGAAGGGTTCGAGCCCGGGATCCACCTCAGGATAACCTTGCTCAGCTGGATACGGTAAAGGAATGGGATAACATCCCTCAGGAAGGCCTCCCAATCTGATGAGAGGGATGGAAAGGAGGCTCCAAACTGTCAAATCTGACAGAGGAGGAAACACCAAGTACTGAAAAAATCAAGAGGTTACAGCATCCCAAACACCATCTCTTTTTTTCAAATTTTCTTTTGTCTTATCTAATGAAACATTTAATTTTCTGTTCTTTATTATTCAATACATTTTATTGCAGCAATATTGTGTTTTAAATTGTTAATTTTCCACTGAATTTCAAATAAACCTATAACAAAAATAGTAATTATAAGTTTAAAATGAAAACAACTGAAGTAAATGGATAAATACTGGGCTATGCTTTAATTTTGAGTAGGAGTTTATATATACAGTAAAATCCGGTTATAACGATATTCAAGGGACCAAGAAAAGTAAATCGTCATATCCGAAACCAAACTGTTAAACCTACATACAAATGTATGGGCTTGTTAGTGAAAAAAGATCATAAAGATCATATAAAGATAACGAGAAAGTTTACATATTTTTATTTACTTTTTAAAATTTACATAAAATTTACTTACATACATTTGTAATTGTATACATAAATTATGTATACACATGAGTACATATGTATTATTTTCCACAAAAAAATCAGTTATTTTAGTTCGCTTGCTTTTTTTTTAAGTATAAATATTTGCTTAATTTATTTCTCAATCCTATTTATGATTTTTGCTTCTTCTTCAATAGAAAATGCACGACGTTTGTTCGAAGTCATTTTCAGTTCAATTTTTACACTGTCACAATCCCTACGGAGGCAAAGGAAAGACTGATCTGAAACTAGGAATATACACACTAGAAGGGAAGAAGGGAGTTCGAAGAAAATTCGACAAGAGGGAAATGGTATGTTTGGAAATGGAATGACTCATTGGGCTCGGAAAGAGTAAACAAAAACCCTTTAAAACCCTTTTCTATAATGTTCGTATTTTTCATCCGTTCAAAACTCATACTGTTTTACCCAATTATGTATGTATGTGCCTATGTACGTACATATTATATCATTATAACCGGAATGAAAAAAAAAAAAAACTTTTTCTTATGTTTTATATAGTTTTATACGGAATATCGTTATACCTAACATCGTTATATCCGGATTTATTTCTTCACTTTTAAATAACTAACCAAACTAGATACGGGTTTACATCGTTATATCCGGAAAATCGTTACATCAGGAATCGTTATAAAAGGATTTTACTGTATTAATAATTGCCTCACTAAGACACCTGTTCATTGTTAGCCGAATGAGTCAATCGGTGTTAGAGGGAGCGTGAAGACTTAGTTGACCATTTCGAGCTTGTGAAGTACATAGCCAGTGATTTACCAACATTTTATTTATTTATTTGAATATTTAGATTAAAGATCTCGGAAAAGGTGGAATTGCAGTAACAACATGTAATGACACTTTTGACCAATTACATAACATTGGCTGTTACACGACCAAGTACAGCCGAGAAAGTAAGAAAGTAAATACAGAATTATTTATAAAGAATAATTCATTATGATTACGTAGACGGCAGCTCAGCAATACAAAGAAGGACAATAGGTAGAAAAAATGAAAGTAAATAAATAATAAATAATGAAGATAAAATTGTGTGAAGGAACAAATGTTTGTCAAACTGTCTTAAGAGAACTTTCCAAAGCCCTCTTCAATTGCATGCAGATGAAAAAAGTTGAATTGCTGGCTATGTACTTCCCCACTAAGAATGATTCAATTACGTTGCCGCTCTCCCTCCAAAGCCAATATACTGTCATGTATAAAAAATACACACATTTAAATTACCGGTATTAATATTAAAAAATTATTATATTTATTTTCTATAAAATCAAAGAATCAACTGAATTAGTAAATAAATAATATGAATGCATTTTATCTTAAAACAAATGAGTAGAAAACAAAACACGGCCATCAGCTGCTTTTGAATTAGTGTAGAGGAGTGTAACACTCCACAACAGTTGTGGAATGGTCTGGTTTGGGATGTGAAGGTGGACAGAGAGTTGTTGTTTAGGCTTAAGTTTTGATGAACTAAGTAGGTGTGAATTAACAATAAAATTGATCCGCAAAGAAGGTACTGTTATCTATATTAATAAAGCTGAAACGGGGTGTGTTTGTTTGTTTGTATGTTTGTTCCAGCATCACGCCAAAACGGCTGGGCAGATTTTTATGAAACTTCCCATGTAGCATTCTTTTGAGCCCGATTGAATAATAGGCTATGTGGCGTCCCAAAATTTTGATCGGGAGGGGGGGTTGTAAGGGGGGTCTAAGTATATAAATAGTGCTAACTCATTAACTAATGGTCGAATTGTCATGAAATTTCACATGTAGTATTTTTAAAAGCCAAAAAGGAAAAAAAGGTGTGTGGCGTCCCAAAGTTTTGAACGGGAGGGGGGTTGTGGGGTAGGCGTAAATTTGAAGATAGTGATAGATCATTTACGGATGATCGGATTGTCATGGAATTTCTTATGTAGTATTCTTGATGGCCAAATAGAAAAATACACTATGTGACATCTTCAAAAATTTAACAGGGGGGGGGGGGGGGGCAAAGCATAAAAAAATGCTGACTGATTAAAGGGTAATCGGATTGTCATGAATTTCAATGTAGTAGTAACTATGTATTCGCTGTGGGGTCCGCTGTTGCAAGGCATTTACTAGCTGTGGTGCCCAGCGTTCCTAATATCGTACTAGCTGTGGGGTCCGCCGTCGCAAGGCACATACTAACTGAGATGCCCAGCGTTCCTAACACTAGCTGTGGGGTCCGCCGTTACAAGACACTTACTAGCTGTGGTGCCCAGCGTTCCTAACTACGTAATAGCTGTAGGGTCCGCCGTCGCAAGGAACATACTAGCCGTGGTGCCCAGCGTTCCTAACTACGTACTAGATGTGGGGTCCGCCGTCGCAAGGCACATACTAGCTGTAATGCCCAGCGTTCCTAACTTCTTACTAGCTGTGGTGCCCAGCGATGCCAAGTATTCACTAGCTGGGGTTTCCGCCGTTGAAAGGCGCATACTAGCTGTGGTGCCCAGGGGTCTTAAAAACTTACTAGCGTTACTATAGTTGAAGGACTATAAGCCTTATTCCGTATGAATAATCGAAAATTATAACATCATGAATGTGGTGTCGAAGGATTGAATAGACTTATAGGAGATATTGGGAGAAAATTCAAAGTTCCCCGGGCAACGCCGGGTATTACTGCTAGTGTGGAATACAAGTGGGCTTTGAGGTACCGTTTTGACATATTTTCTGAAAAACAAATTAATACATATGTGTTGGTAGATAGGCAGCATCCAGAAACGAAGATGGTCAACCAAAGAAAGATTCAGATGTATCGGGAAAGTCCCATCCGAAGGACAGCGTGCTCAAAGTTATTTTTATCTTCCCGATTAAAACATCTGACCTAAGTGACTTGGCTAGATTTCTAAATGGCGATCCTGAGCTCGGTAAACTCCATTCTTCAAATTTCTCGCTTTTAAACGGTTTTTAGTTTTAATATTTGTTAAAACTGATAGACAGATTCAGATATATCGGGGAAGTCCCATCCGAAGGACGACGTGCTCAAATTTATTTTTAACCTAAGTGAAATTTCAGCTACCCAGGTTTAGATACATAACATACTACTCATTATCCAGTACCTGACATACAAAAAGGCCCTCGATCATAGCTTGAAGTCCAATCCGAAGGACGACGTGCTCAAGTTATTTTTAACGTAAATGAAATTTCAACTACCCAGGTTTAGATACGTAACATACGACTCATTATCGAGTACCTACCCGACATACGAAAAGGCCCTCGATCATAGCTTAAAGTCCAAACCGAAGGACGACGTGCTCAAATTTATTTTTATCTTCCCGATTAAAACATCTGACCTAATTGACTTGGCTAGATTTCGAAATGGCGATCCTGAGCTCGGTAAACTCCATTCTTCAAATTTCTCGCTTTTAAACGGTTTTTAGATTTAATATTTGTTAAAACTGATGAACAACCGGGATATCTGAATCCAACACAAAAATTGAAATAAAAATGTTTTTCGAAAAAAGTCGGGCTAAATACCATTCTTCAAACTTCCTGCTTTTTAACGGTTTATAGATTTAATATTTGTTAAAACTGATAGACAGATTTAGATATATCGGGAAAGTCCTATCCGAAGGACGACGTGCTCAAGGTTTTTTGAATCTAAGTGAAATTTTAGCTACCTAGGTTTAGTTACATAACATAGGACTCATTATCGAGCACCTGACATACAAAAAGGCCCTCAATCATAGCCTAAAGTCTAATCCGAAGGACGACGTGCTCAAATTTATTTTTATCTTCCCGATTAAAATATCTGACCTAAGTGCCTTGGCTAGATTTCTAAGTGGCGATCCTGAGCTCGATAGACTCCATATGTATGATAAAATAAGTTACCGTTTGGTTCCAACTAAAATTATTAAGAAAGAAATGTTGAATATAAGTGGGCTTTGGGGTACCGTTTTGACATATTTTCTGAAAAACAAATTAATACAGCTATGTTGGTAGATAGGCAGCATCCAGAAACGAAGATGGTCAACCAAAGAAAGATTCAGATGTATCGGGAAAGTCCCATCCGAAGGATGACATGCTCAAGTAATTTTTAACCTAAATGAAATATCACCTACTCAGGTTTAGATACATAACATACGACTCATTATCGAGTTCCTGACATACGAAAAGGCCCTCGATCATAGCTTAAAGTCCAATCCGAAGGACGACGTGCTCAAATTTATTTTTATCTTCCCGATTAAAACATCTGACCTAATTGACTTGGCTAGATTTCGAAATGGCGATCCTGAGCTCGGTAAACTCCATTCTTCAAATTTCTCGCATTTAAACGGTTTTTAGATTTAATATTTGTTAAAACTGATGAACAACCGGGATATATGAATCCTACACAAAAATTGAAATAAAAATGTTTTTCGAAAAAAGTCTGGCTAAATACCATTCTTCAAACTTCCTGCTTTTTAACGGTTTATAGATTTAATATTTGTTAAAACTGATAGACAGATTTAGATATATCGGGAAAGTCCTATCCGAAGGACGACGTGCTCAAGGTTTTTTGAACCTAAGTGAAATTTTAGCTACCTAGGTTTAGTTACATAACATAGGACTCATTATCCAGTACCTGACATACAAAAAGGCCCTCGATCATAGCTTGAAGTCCAATTTGAAGGACGACGTGCTCAAGTTATTCTTAACGTAAATGAAATTTCAACTACCCAGGTTTAGATACATAACATACGACTCATTGTCGAGTACCTGACATACTAAAAGGCCCTCGATCATAGCTTAAAGTCCTATCCGAAGGACGACGTGCTCAAATTTATTTTTACCTTCTCGATTAAAACATCTGACCTAATTGTCTTGGCTAAATTTCGAAATGGCGATCCTGAGCTCGGTAAACTATAAAGATAGTGATAGTGCGGCCTAAATATAAAGATAGTGATCGGTCATTAACAGATGATCGAATTGTCATGGAATTTCACATATAGTATCTTTAAAGGCGAAATAGAAAAATACACTATGTGACATCTCAAAAATTTGAACGGGAGGTGGGGTTGCAATGTGGGCTAAGCATAAAAATTGTTTTAGCGCATAATTGTGAACGGAAGGGGGGTTGTGGGAGTAGGCCTAAATACGAAGATAGTGATTGGTCATTAACTGATGGTCGGATTGTCATGGAATTTCACATATAGTATTTTAGGCGAAATATAATAATACACTATATGAAATCTCAAAAATTTGAACGAGAGGATGGGGGGGGGGGGGGGGGGGCGCTAAGGATAAAAATAATACTGACTCATTAAAAGTAATCGGATTCTCATGAAATTTCATATGTAGTAGTAGTAACTACGTACTAGCTGTGGTGCCCAGCGTTCCTAACTACGTACTAGCTATGGGGCCCGCCGTTGCAAGGTACATACTAGCTGTGGTGCCCAGCGTTTCTAACTACGTACTAGCTGTGGGGTCCGCCGTTGCAAAGCACATACTATCTAGCCTCTACTGTCTAAAATTAATTTTATTTCAAACCTTGTCTGGGCATCCTCCCCTCTCTTTCATAATAAACCATCACAGTATTATGCTCTGTCGATTTTATTAATCTACTAGCAGTAATACCCGGCGTTGCCCGGGGAACTTTGATTTTTCTCCCAATATCTTCTATAACGCTATTCAGTTCCTCGACAGTACATTCATGATGTTATAATTTTCAATTATTCATACGGAATAAGGCTTATTGTCCTTCAGCTGTTGTGACGCTAGTAAGTTTTTAGGACTCCTGGGCACCACAGCTAGTATGCGCCTTTCAACGGCGGAAGCCACACCTAGTAAATACTTAGCATCGCTGGACGTCATAGTCAGTGCGTATTCAAGAACGTTTGTGACCACAGCTAGTATGTGGCTTGCAACGCTGAGCACCACAGCTAGTACGTAGTTGGGAATGCTGGGCATCATAGCTAGTATGTGCCTTGCGACGGCGGACCCAACAGCTAGTACGTAGTTAGGAACGCTGGTCACCACAGCTAGTATGTGCCTCGCAACAGCGGACCCCACAGCTAGTACGAAGTTAGGAACGCTGGGCATCACAGCTATTAAGTGCCTTGCAACAGCGGATCCCACAGCTAGTACGTAGTTAAATACGCTGGGCATTACAGTTAGTAAGTGCTTTGCAACAGCGAACTTCACAGCTAGTACATAGTTTGGAACGCTGGGCACTACAGCTAGTAAATGCCTTGCAACAACGGACCCCACAGCTAGTACGATATTAGGAACCCTGGGCATCACAGCTAGTATGCTTTTGCAACGACGGACCCCACAGTTAGTACGTTTTTAGGAACGCTGGGCCCTACAGGTAGTAGGTGCCTTGCAACTGCGGACCCCACAGATAGTATGTAGTTAGAACCACAGGGCATCACAGCTAGTATGAGTTTTGCAACGGTGGACCCCACAGCTAGTACCTACGTAGTTAAATACGCTGGGCCACACTGCTAGCGCCTTGCAACAGCAGACCCCACAGCTAGTACGTAATTAGGAACGCTGGGCATCACAGCTAGTAAATGTCTTGTAGGTGCCTTGCAACAGCGAACCCCACAGCCAGTACATAGTTAGGAACGCTGGGGCTGAGCACTACAGCTAGTAAATGTCTTGCAACAGTGAACCCCACAGCGAATATATAGTTACTACTACTACTACATGTGAAATTCATGACAATCCGATTCATGACAATACGATCAACCGTTAATGAGCTAGCTCTATATTTATACCCCCCCCCCCCCCCCTCAACCCCGCCACCCGTCCAAAACTTCGGGACGCCACACACTTTATTTTTCTAATTGGCCTTCAGGAATAACATATGCGAAATTTCGTGACAATACGACCAACCGTTAATGAGCTAACTCTATATGTATATTTAGCCCCCCCCACAACCCTCCTTCCTGTTCAAAATTTTGGGACGCCACACACCTTTTTTTGCTATTTGGCTTTTAAAAATACTACATGTGAAATTTCATGACGATTCGCCCATTAGTTAATGAGTTAGCTCTATATTTATACTTAGGCCCCCCCACAACCCCCCCTCCCGTTCAAAACTTTGGGACGCCACACACCTTATTTTTCTATTTGGCCTTCAGGAATACTCCATGTGAAATTTCGTGACAATCCGACCAACCGTTAAAGAATTAGCTCTATATTTATACTTAGGCCCCCCCACAACCCCCCCTCCCGTTCAAAACTTTGGGACGCCACACACCTTTTTTTCCTATTTGGCTTTTAAAAATACTACGTGAAATTTCATGACGATTCGCCAATTAGTTAATGAGTTAGCTCTATATTTATACTTAGGCCCCCCCTACAACCCCCCCTCCCGATCAAAACTTTGGGACGCCACACACCTTTTTTTCCTATTTGGCTTTTAAAAATACTACATGTGAAATTTCATGACGATTCGCCCATTAGTTAATGAGTTAGCTCTATATTTATACTTAGGCCCCCCCACAACCCCCCTTCCCGTTCAAAACGTTGGGACGCCACACACCTTTTTTTTCTATTTGGTTTTTAAAAATACTACGTGTGAAATTTCATGACAATTCGACCATTAGTTAATGTGTTAGCACTATTTATATACTTAGGCCCCCCTTACAACCCCCCCTCCCGATCAAAACTTTGGGACGCCACACACCTTTTTTTCCTGTTTGGATTTTAAAAAGACTACCTGTGAAATTTCATGACAATTTGACCATTAGTTAATGAGTTAGCACTATTTTTATACTTAGGCCCCCCTTACAACCCCCCCTCCCGATCAAAATTTTGGGACGCCACATAGCCTATTATTCAATCGGGCTCAAAAGAATGCTACATGTGAAGTTTCATGAAGATCCGTCCAGCGGTTTGGGCGTGATGCTGGAACAAACATACATACAAACAAACAAACAAACATACAAACAAACAAACAAACCCCGTTTCAGCTTTATTAATATAGATTATATCACAATGTACACAAGTTTTAATTTGTGTTCATATCTATACATACATCTTTTTTTTTTTGGCATTTTTCTTCCATAGTGGATCGGTGTCACCATATTTAAAGTCAGTCTGAACGTTGTGCTGACGTTGGCATAATCCGAAACCAGCACACTCTATGGCTCTGTCAGTTAACAAATATTAAATCTATAAACCGTTAAAAAGCAAGAAATTTGAAGAATGGACTCTACCGAGCTCAGGATCGCCACTTAGAAATCTAGCTGAGGCACTTAGGTCAGATGTTTTAATCGGGAAGTTAAAAATAACTTTGAGCACTTCGTCCTTCGGATGGGACATTAAGCGATGATCCAGGGCTTTTTCGAATGTGAGGTACTCGATAATGAGACGTATGTTATGTAAATAAACCTGGGTAGGTCAATTTCCACTTAGGTTGAAAGCCTTGAGCACGTCGTCCTTCGGATGGGACTTTCCGGATGTATCTGAATCTGTAGTATCAGTTTTAACAATTATTAAGCCTATAAACCGTTAAATAGCGCGAATTTTTTGAAAAACGTTTTCATTTTGATTTTTGTGTGGGGTTCAGATAATCCGGTCGTTCTCTATCAGTTCTAACAAATATTAAATCTATAAACCGTTAAAAAGCGAGAAATTTCAAGAATGGAGTCTACCGAGCTCAGAATCGCAACTTAGAAATCTAGTTGAGGCACTTAGGTCAGATGTTTCAACCGGGAAGTTAAAAAACACTTTGAGCACGTCGTCCTTCGGATGGGACTTTAAGCGATGATCCAGGGCTTTTTCGAATGTGAGGTACTCGATAATGAGACGTATGTTATGTAAATAAACCTGGGTAGGTGAAATATCACTTAGGTTGAAAATAGCCTTGAGCACGTCGTCCTTCGGATGGGACTTTCCGGATAAATCTGTATCTCTCGTATCAGTTTTAACAATTATTAAGCCTATAAACCGTTAAATAGCGCAAATTTTTTGAAAAACATTTTTATTTTGATTTTTGTGTAGGATTCAGATAATCCGGTCGTTCTCTATCAGTTTTAACAAATATTAAATCTATAAACCGTTAAAAAGCGAGACATTTGAAGAATGGAGTCTACCGAGCTCAGGATCGCCACTTAGAAATCTAGCTGAGGCACTTAGGTCAGATGTTTCAATCGGGAAGTTAAAAAACACTTTGAGCACGTCGTCCTTCGGATAGGACTTTAAGCGATGATCCAGGGCTTTTTCGAATGTGAGGTACTCGATAATGAGACGTATGTTATGTAAATAAACCTGGTTAGGTGAAATTTCACTTAGGTTGAAAATAGCCTTGAGCACGTCGTCCTTCGGATGGGACTTTCCGGATATATCTGATTCTGTCGTATCAGTTTTAACAATTATTAAGCCTATAAACCGTTAAATAGCGTGAATTTTTTGAAAAACATTTTTATTTTGATTTTTGTGTAGGATTCAGATAATCCGGTCGTTCTCTATCAGTTTTAACAAATATTAAATCTATAAACCGTTAAAAAGCGAGAAATTTCAATTCATAAATAAACCTGGGTAGGTCAATTTCTACTTAGGTTCTTTTAGGGATCCGCGGTTTGCGACTCGCAAACCAATAACCGACGCCTTTGTGACGTCGGTGGCAGCCTTCTCCTGCGACGCAGAATGGGAGGGCCTCAACTCAGCCGACCCGATTGACCAGATTGAGGAGGGCGTAGGCCAGCTCAGCAATATAATGCTGAGTGCGGCAGACGGCACCATCCCCAAGAGGGTCAGTCGGGTTCGGAGTGTTCAATGGTGGAACGAGGCCCTCACCCTTGCCAAGAGGGCTGTTAATCGTTGCAGGAGGAGATACCAGCGATGCCGAGACCCCCTGCTGCGTTTGATGCGGAGGGAAGAGTTTAGGCACCAGGACAGGGCTTATGGGAAGCTGGTTCAGTCGGCGAAGAGAGTGAGTTGGCGTAAGTTCGTGGAGGACGAGAGCCAGAGAAATCCTTGGGGGATCCCCTACCGGGTGGCTGTCGGCAGGCTCAGATCGGTCATTCCGATGGCTGCAATCAGGGTCGGTGACGTATACGCGACGTCCCTCGAGGAGGCCGGAGGAATGTACCTGAGGGAGGCCTTCCCGGCGGACAACCCGGACGAGGATACCCCTGAACAAGCAGCGGTAAGGTTAGTATCCCGCGCTTTGCCGAACACAGAAGATGCACCAGATTGGGACAGCATAGATCTCGACCTGGCGATCGGGAGACAGAAGAATGGCGGAGCCCCTGGGGGAGACCTCATTGACGCCGCCATGATCAACAAAGCGCTCCCGATCATCGGGCGGGACCTTTTGTATCTGTACAACACCTGCCTTAGGTTGGGCCACTTTCCTAGGGCTTGGAAACATGCCATTGTCTGCACGTTTGCCAAGCCTGGGGATAGGGACCCAACCCGGGCGGGGAGTTTCAGACCAATCAGCCTGTTGCCTATTTTTGGTAAGGTGCTGGAGGCCCTCGTCCTCCTTACTATACGGGACCGTGTATATGCCTCGGTGTCCCAGCGACAGTTTGGCTGTTCCAGGGGTCGTTCCACGGAGGATGCACTCCGGACGCTGAGGGCGGATGTGGAGGAGCGCAGGGACAAGTATGCCCTCTGCGTCTTCTTCGACATAGCCGCAGCGTTCGACTGCGCCTCGTGGCCGGCCATACTGATGAAGCTACATGAAATGGGAACGCCGAGAAATATATTCGGCCTAATCGCGAGCTTCTTGAGCGACAGATCAGCGTCCATAAGCAATCTGTACTCGAGCTCATCAGTGGATATCACAAGAGGCTGCCCACAAGGGTCGATCCTAGGACCGGCTCTGTGGAACATACTCTTTGACGGACTGCTCCGTGAACTCGAGGCTCGTGGATATAAGGCAATAGCCTATGTCGACGACCTAGTGGTCACGGTGCACGCAGATAGCCGAGCCGCTCTAACCAGACACGCCCAGGCAGCTATAGATTATATAGGTGACTGGTGCAGCAGCAACAAACTCTCACTCTCACCAAGCAAGACCCAGGCCTGGCTTATGAGAGGGAGAGTGGACGCGCGCCATCCACTCTTGGTCAGAATCCAGGGGATGCGCATTGAGTGCCCGGAGGTCGTAACGTACCTAGGTGTTAGGTTAAGCCGGGGCCTCAATGTAACTCCACATGTTGTTGGCATTAAGGACAGGACCAATGCCACCTTTAACGCCCTGAGCTGCTTAGCCAGGGCCACCTGGGGCCTCGGATACCCAGCGTGTAGAGCAATCTACACGGGGGTTTTCGAGGCAGTAGCTAGATACGCGGCTGCTGGGTGGTGGCAACGCCCCACTAAGCAGCAACGCGGAATTATTCAGCAGGCCCAGCGATCCGCACTGCTGCGGGTGACGAGGGCCTATCGTACCGTCTCTACGGCTGCGCTGCAGGTGCTGGCCGCGGCCCCGCCCATAGACTTGGTCTTGGACGGAGCCGTAGCCTCGTACTATTGTAGACGCAATCTGCCTCTGGGACAGGATGTTGATGGGCCCCTGTGCGCGGCACTAGCGGCGGAAATGCAGGGCGATGGCAGACCAGAGCGCTGCAGGGACATTGTTCAGGAGTGGATAATGTCCAGATGGCAGCGACGCTGGACGCATTCATCAGATGGCCGAACGACACACGCCTTCTTCCCGGATGTGCGGGCACGACTCGCAGCGACATGGGTCCAGCCGGACCATTGGACGTCCCAGTTACTAACTGGTCATGGCGACTTCAACGCTAAGCTTTTCTTTTTCTAAAGAAAAGACAGCCCGAACTGTGCGTGCGGTGGCGTCGAGACTGCGGCACACGTGGTCATCGAATGTCCACTGTACGACGGGCCCAGGGCAGCGTTGATACGCTCAACCGGA
The DNA here is from genome assembly GCA_963662175.1 of Aradus depressus. Lineage (NCBI taxonomy): Eukaryota > Metazoa > Arthropoda > Insecta > Hemiptera > Aradidae > Aradus > Aradus depressus. The sequence continues at coordinate 45,484,900 of OY759221.1, read as the reverse complement.
TCGTACCTGGGACTGACCCAGCAGCAACTGGTGACCGAGTTTAGTTACCCGGCATTCACCCAATTTGTAGCGGAGTGGAGGAGGCGAAAAAACGCCTCCTAACCCCGAGCCTCGGCGGACCACCGGTGTCAACAATACTAGGTGGTCCTAACCCGGTATGAGCTTTCCGCGTCACCGCACTCCTGAAAGCTACAACTATGGTTTCCTCAACGGAGGACGAAGAGGGTGTTATGGTCCCACACAGGGATGAAAGCACCCAGGAGCAGGGGTGGTGTTTTTAGTGGAGGCAGTTCCCACACTATTGGGAAGCAAGCTACTTTCCTTTGTCCGTCAGGGATTTTCACCTCCTCGTAAACAAAAAAAAAAAAAAAAAAAAAAAAAAAGAATTTCTACTTAGGTTGAAAGCCTTGAGCACGTCGTCCTTCGGATGGGACTTTCCGGATAAATCTGAATCTGTCGTATCAGTTTTAACAATTATTAAGCCTATAAACCGTTAAATAGCGCAAATTTTTTGAAAAACATTTTTATTTTGATTTTTGTGTAGCATTCAGATAATCCGGTCGTTCTCTATCAGTTTTAACAAATATTAAATCTATAAACCGTTAAAAAGCGAGAAATTTGAAGAATGGAGTCTACCGAGCTAAGGATCGCCACTTAGAAATCTAGCTGAGGCACTTAGGTCAGATGTTTTAATCGGGAAGTGAAAAATAACTATGAGCACGTCGTCCTTCGGATGGGACTTTAAGCGATGTTCCAGGACTTTTTCGAATGTGTGGTACTCGATAATGAGACGTATGTTATGTAAATAAACCTGGGTAGGTCAATTCAAGCTTTTTCGAATGTGAGGTACTCGATAATGAGACGTATGTTATGTAAATAAACCTGGATAGGTGAAATTTCACTTAGGTTGAAAATAGCTTTGAGCACGTCGTTCTTCGGATGGGACTTTCCGGATAAATCTGAATCTGTCGTATCAGTTTTAACAATTATTAAGCCTATAAACCGTTAAATAGCGCAAATTTTTTGAAAAACATTTTTATTTTGATTTTTGTGTAGGATTCAGATAATCGGGTCGTTCTCTATCAGTTTTAACAAATATTAAATCTATAAACCGTTAAAAAGCGAGAAATTTCAAGAATGGAGTCTACCGAGCTCAGGATCGCCACTTAGAAATCTAGTTGAGGCACTTAGGTCAGATGTTTTAATCGGGAAGCTAAAAATAACTTTGAGCACGTCGTCCTTCTGATGGGACATTAAGCAATGATCCAGGGCTTTTTCGAATGTGAGGTACTCGATAATGAGACGTATGTTATGTAAATAAACCTGGGTAGGTCAATTTCTACTTAGGTTGAAAGCCTTGAGCACGTCGTCCTTCGGATGGGACTTTCCGGATAAATCTGAATCTGTCGTATCAGTTTTAACAATTATTAAGCCTATAAACCGTTAAATAGCGCAAATTTTTTGAAAAACATTTTTATTTTGATTTTTGTGTAGCATTCAGATAATCCGGTCGTTCTCTATCAGTTTTAACAAATATTAAATCTATAAACCGTTAAAAAGCGAGAAATTTGAAGAATGGAGTCTACCGAGCTAAGGATCGCCACTTAGAAATCTAGCTGAGGCACTTAGGTCAGATGTTTTAATCGGGAAGTGAAAAATAACTATGAGCACGTCGTCCTTCGGATGGGACTTTAAGCGATGTTCCAGGACTTTTTCGAATGTGTGGTACTCGATAATGAGACGTATGTTATGTAAATAAACCTGGGTAGGTCAATTCAAGCTTTTTCGAATGTGAGGTACTCGATAATGAGACGTATGTTATGTAAATAAACCTGGATAGGTGAAATTTCACTTAGGTTGAAAATAGCTTTGAGCACGTCGTTCTTCGGATGGGACTTTCCGGATAAATCTGAATCTGTCGTATCAGTTTTAACAATTATTAAGCCTATAAACCGTTAAATAGCGCAAATTTTTTGAAAAACATTTTTATTTTGATTTTTGTGTAGGATTCAGATAATCGGGTCGTTCTCTATCAGTTTTAACAAATATTAAATCTATAAACCGTTAAAAAGCGAGAAATTTCAAGAATGGAGTCTACCGAGCTCAGGATCGCCACTTAGAAATCTAGTTGAGGCACTTAGGTCAGATGTTTTAATCGGGAAGCTAAAAATAACTTTGAGCACGTCGTCCTTCTGATGGGACATTAAGCAATGATCCAGGGCTTTTTCGAATGTGAGGTACTCGATAATGAGACGTATGTTATGTAAATAAACCTGGGTAGGTCAATTTCTACTTAGGTTGAAAGCCTTGAGCACGTCGTCCTTCGGATGGGACTTTCCGGATAAATCTGAATCTGTCGTATCAGTTTTAACAATTATTAAGCCTATCAACCGTTAAATAGCGCAAATTTTTTGAAAAACATTTTTATTTTGATTTTTGTGTAGGATTCAGATAATCCGGTCGTTCTCTATCAGTTTTAACAAATATTAAATCTATAAACCGTTAAAAAGCGAGAAATTTGAAGAATGGAGTCTACCGAGCTCAGGATCGCCACTTAGAAATCTAGCTGAGGCACTTAGGTCAGATGTTTGAATCGGGAAGTGAAAAATAACTATGAGCACGTCGTCCTTCGGATGGGACTTTAAGCAATGTTCCAGGACTTTTTCGAATGTGAGGTACTCGATAATGAGACGTATGTTATGTAAATAAACCTGGATAGGTGAAATTTCACTTAGGTTGAAAATAGCCTTGAGCACGTCGTTCTTCGGATGGGACTTTCCGGATAAATCTGAATCTTTCGTATCAGTTTTAACAATTATTAAGCCTATAAACCGTTAAATAGCGCAAATTTTTTGAAAAACATTTTTATTTTGATTTTTGTGTAGGATTCAGATAATCCGGTCGTTCTCTATCAGTTTTAACAAATATTAAATCTATAAACCGTTAAAAAGCGAGAAATTTCAAGAATGGAGTCTACCGAGCTCAGGATCGCCACTTAGAAATCTAGTTGAGGCACTTAGGTCAGATGTTTCAATCGAGAAGTTAAAAAACACTTTGAGCACGTCGTCCTTCGGATGGGACTTTAAGCGATGATCCAGGGCTTTTTCGAATGTGAGGTACTCGATAATGAGACGTATGTTATGTAAATAAACCTGGGTAGGTGAAATATCACTTAGGTTGAAAATAGCCTTGAGCATGTCGTCCTTCGGATGGGACTTTCCGGATAAATCTGAATCTCTCGTATCAGTTTTAACAATTATTAAGCCTATAAAAAGTTAAATAGCGCAAATTTTTTGAAAAACATTTTTATTTTGATTTTTGTGTAGGATTCAGATAATCCGGTCGTTCTCTATCAGTTTTAACAAATATTAAATCTATAAACCGTTAAAAAGCGAGAAATTTCAAGAATGGAGTCTACCGAGCTCAGGATCGCCACTTAGAAATCTAGCTGAGGCACTTAGGTCAGATGTTTCAACCGGGAAGTTAAAAAACACTTTGAGCACGTCGTCCTTCGGATGGGACTTTAAGCGATGATCCAGGGCTTTTTCGAATGTGAGGTACTCTATAATGAGACGTATGTTATGTAAATAAACCTGGGTAGGTGAAATATCACTTAGGTTGAAAATAGCCTTGAGCACGTCGTCCATCGGATGTGACTTTCCGGATAAATCTGAATCTCTCGTATCAGTTTTAACAATTATTAAGCCTATAAACCGTTAAATAGCGCAAATTTTTTGAAAAACATTTTTATTTTGATTTTTGTGTAGGATTCAGATAATCCGGTCGTTCTCTATCAGTTTTAACAAATATTAAATCTATAAACCGTTAAAAAGCGAGAAATTTCAAGAATGGAGTCTACCGAGCTCAGGATCGCCACTTAGAAATCTAGTTGAGGCACTTAGGTCAGATGTTTCAACCGGGAAGTTAAAAAACACTTTGAGCACGTCGTCCTTCGGATGGGACTTTAAGCGATGATCCAGGGCTTTTTCGAATGTGAGGTACTCGATAATGAGACGTATGTTATGTAAATAAACCTGGGTAGGTGAAATATCACTTAGGTTGAAAATAGCCTTGAGCACGTCGTCCTTCGGATGGGACTTTCCGGATAAATCTGTATCTCTCGTATCAGTTTTAACAATTATTAAGCCTATAAACCGTTAAATAGCGCAAATTTTTTGAAAAACATTTTTATTTTGATTTTTGTGTAGGATTCAGATAATCCGGTCGTTCTCTATCAGTTTTAACAAATATTAAATCTATAAACCGTTAAAAAGCGAGACATTTGAAGAATGGAGTCTACCGAGCTCAGGATCGCCACTTAGAAATCTAGCTGAGGCACTTAGGTCAGATGTTTCAATCGGGAAGTTAAAAAACACTTTGAGCACGTCGTCCTTCGGATGGGACTTTAAGCGATGATCCAGGGCTTTTTCGAATGTGAGGTACTCGATAATGAGACGTATGTTATGTAAATAAACCTGGTTAGGTGAAATTTCACTTAGGTTGAAAATAGCCTTGAGCACGTCGTTCGTCGGATGGGACTTTTCGGATATATCTGATTCTGTCGTATCAGTTTTAACAATTATTAAGCCTATAAACCGGTAAATAGCGTGAATTTTTTGAAAAACATTTTTATTTTGATTTTTGTGTAGGATTCAGATAATCCGGTCGTTCTCTATCAGTTTTAACAAATATTAAATCTATAGCAGTTATACCCGGCGTTGCCCGGGGAACTTTGATTTTTCTCCCAATATCTTCTATAACGCTATTCAGTTCCTCGACAGTACATTCATGATGTTATAATTTTCAATTATTCATACGGAATAAGGCTTATAGTCCTTCAGCTGTTGTAACGCTAGTAAGTTTTTAGGACCCCTGGGCACCACAGCTAGTATGCGCCTTTCAACGGCGGAAGCCACACCTAGTGAATACTTAGCATCGCTGGACGTCCTAGTCAGTGCGTACTTAAGAACGTTTGTGACCACAGCTAGTATGTGGCTTGCAACGCTGAGCACCACAGCTAGTACGTAGTTGGGAATGCTGGGCATCATAGCTAGTATGTGCCTTGCGACGGCGGACCCAACAGCTAGTACGTAGTTAGGAACGCTGGTCACCACAGCTAGTATGTGCCTCGCAACAGCGGACCCCACAGCTAGTACGAAGTTAGGAACGCTGGGCATCACAGCTATTAAGTGCCTTGCAACAGCGGACCCCACAGCTAGTATGTAGTTAAATACGCTGGGCATTACAGTTAGTAAGTGCTTTGCAACAGCGAACTTCACAGCTAGTACATAGTTAGGAACGCTGGGCACTACAGCTAGTAAATGCCTTGCAGCAACGGACCCCACAGCTAGTACGAAGTTAGGAACGCTGGGCACTACAGCTAGTAAATGCCTTGCAACAACGGACCCCACAGCTAGTACGATATTAGGAACCCTGGGCATCACAGCTAGTATGCTTTTGCAACGACGGACCCCACAGCTAGTACGTTTTTAGGAACGCTGGGCCCTACAGGTAGTAGGTGCCTTGCAACTGCGAACCCCACAGCTAGTACGATATTAGGAACGCTGGGCATCACAGCTAGTAAATGTCTTGCAACAGTGAACCCCACAGCGAATACATAGTTACTACTACTACATGTGAAATTCATGACAATACGATCAACCGTTAATGAGTTAGCTCTATATTTATACTTAGGCCCCCCCACAACCCCCCCTCCCGTTCAAAACTTTGGGACGCCACACACCTTTTTTTCTTGTTTGGCTTTTAAAAAGACTACGTGTGAAATTTCATGACAATTCGATCATTAGTTAATGTGTTAGCACTATTTATATACTTAGGCCCCCCTTACGACCCCCCTCCCGATCAAAACTTTGGGACGCCACACACCTTTTTTTCCTGTTTGGATTTTAAAAAGACTACCTGTGAAATTTCATGACAATTCGCCCATTAGTTAATGAGTTAGCACTATTTATATACTTAGGCCCCCCTTACAACCCCCCCTCCCGATCAAAATTTTGGGACGCCACATAGCCTATTATTCAATCGGGCTCAAAAGAATGCTACATGGGCAGTTTCATAAAAATCCGTCCAGCGGTTTGGGCGTGATGCTGGAACAAACATACAAACAACAAACAAACAAACCCCGTTTCAGCTTTATTAATATAGATTTGTTTTTTTTCTTATTTATATACTCTTTTTTTACATATTCTCTTTTATTTATATAGTAGATACTTTTATTTATTTTTTTTCATAATTAAGCTGTTAATTTTATGTTATTTAATGTTAATCTTTTGTATATCTATATACAGTATAATCCGCTTATTAGCAATCAATTATGAACGCAGAATGAGGTTTCGAGATAGGAAAATAGGATGTTTCTCGGAAGGTCGGTATTCGGGGAAAAATAAGTAGCCCTGGCTTTGCTAAGAAGAGACTTCCAACATTGTGGTCAGACCTTTGCCGATCATTATAGATACGAGGGGTACATGCTTTCCAACGATCTAAGGCAAAGTAAAATCGACAAATATTTTTCAAAACCTTAACTTTTTACTGTAAATATGTACATAATACATATTATGTTTCTTTATTGACGATTTTTTGCCCAATTTTTATATTTTTCTTTCTCCCCCCCCCCCCCCCCCCCCCCCCCCCAATCCGTTTATTAGAATTGTCCGTTTATTAGGTTCAAAGTACGGTGGTCCCGATGCGATTCTGATAAGCGGATTCCACTGTATTATTAATTTCTAGTTTTCTCCAATGTAGCACTAATTTATTTATTTATTTCTACGACATACTGATACTATATTTCATTGTTTCCTTTTCTTTACTCTGTATGTATTTATTTTTAGCGGACCTCGGTTGCACAATAATAAAATTTCTTTTCATTTAATTTCTTATAGACATATTTTTTTTTATTCTTTGATTCAGGAGGTTGGAAGACATGAAATTCTTTTGAAAACCGTGCATCGAATTTTTGACCGATAAGCTCACTTGCTCGATACTTGGTTTAGCTGGGGAAGTAAACCTAATGTTCATTTGAGGAGGGCGCGCCATGTGAGAGATACATGCACTGACCAACTTCCCAGGTTAGCTTCTTATTTCAATGTTAGTCAGTATTCAGATTTGGATCATTATTCATTCAATGAATAGAACAAAAAAAAAAAAAAAAAAAATGTATCCTCTTATCTTTTGCCGCTCGAGAAAGATTGATTCCTAAACAACAATTTTTGATAAAATGTCTGGGAAGTTAGAAAGCAGACAAAAAATATAAACCCAGCTTAGTCAGATAAATCGAAAAAAAACAACAATGAGCACGGTTAAAACAAACGCAGTTACATATTACAAACTAAAAAAAATATGATCAATCACCAGACATGTACTTCCCCAGCTCGATGTGAGAGTTTTCGCTCTCCCTCTAAAGCCAATTGACCGTTTCTACTAAAACTCAATATTTGACTTAGATAGTGGCTTCTGAATTTCCATACTAATTTTTTCATTCATTGACAGTATTTGAGTTGCGCCCCCCTATTCTTCTCCTCATTCCCTTCGACCGATTTCGCGAAAAATTAATAGGTGTCATCCTTACTTTTTGAGTTGAGCCCCTCTTTGATCCCCCCTCCCCGTCGACTTATTCCGATGAAAATTTATATTATACATTTAGTGTCTATTATTTATACATTTAGTATCTATTATTTATACATTTAGTCTCTATTATTTATACATTTAGTGTCTATTATTTATACATCTAGTGTCTATTATTTATAAATTTAGTATCTATTATTTATACATTTAGTCTCTATTATTTATACATTTAGTGTCTATTATTTATACATTTAGTCTCTATTATTTATACACTTAGTGTCTATTATTTATACATTTAGTCTCTATTATTTATACATTTAGTCTCTAGGGGTCATGCTGGCCGTGCGGGCTAGAGTGTAGGGCTTTGGTCGCATGGTCTCACCATGGTTTGCGGGTTCGAATCCCGTCTGAGAGTGAGTTTTATTTCGTAGATAAAACTTCCTCCTGGGGCCATGGATGTCGTAAATAACTTGATAACATAGTGACATGGCTAATATGCACCGTACATAAGGCCAAAAATAAAAAATTAAAAAATACATTCAGTGTCTATTATTTATACATTTGGTGTCTATTATTTATATATCTAATGTCTACTAGTGTCCGCTATTAACAAGTGCCAGGTGTACTCGTATTTACAAACGAATATACATAAATGTTTGAAGCCTCTCTTCACATGGTCTTGACTAGAGCCGGGTGGAGGGGCGCCAGTCATACCAACCTTTCCTCCATCACGTGACTTAGCTTCCAATTGAGTTTCTTGTTTTACTTTAACACTCATGAGATTAATAAATAAATCAACAAACAGGAAACATCATTAGATAATGTGATTCCCTGATTTGTGAGATCATCGTTTTATCTTATAAGACAATAAATTATATTTAAATCGATTGTTAACTTTGGAGAACTTGGATAGAAAAACTTAACTAAAATCAAGTCCCAAGTTTGGGAAACTAAACCATAGTTCAACCAGATTATAGAAATATAAGATTTGAAATTGTGAATACTCTGATGCCATCAAAAAAGAAATGCAATTATATTAAAAATAATATAATACAAAAAAAAATAAGTAAAATTAGAGAAGCTGTCATTAGTTTCTGTGGCGAGACGGAGGGTAGCTGTCCCATTGTCCAATCATCCGCAAACGATGCCGACGGTTCTATTGGACATAGATGAACGTACAAGATGTCATTATCTTCAGGGAAAAGCTATCTACAAAACGACAACCGGCGATTTTTGATTTAAACTTTTTTTCCACGATTATTTGCCAACTGACCACATATCATAAAAATTCACAACAATATTAATGACGATTGATAGAGTGGACAGTATATTTTCAATGTAGAAGGAAGTCGAGGTTCTGTCGTGGAAATGAAAAATTCAAAATTTGGCCTACGTTTCGAAAACTATTTATTTCCTTCTTCAGGGCTTTATAACGATTTGAGTGGATGTGTGGAGTGAAAGTGTTGTGAGTTTGTGTTCAGTATACTCGTAAAGATATGATGTCACACATCCACTCAAGTCATTATAAGATTCGGAAGAAGGAAATAAATAGTTTTCGAAACGTTGGCCAAATTTTGAATTTTAATATTAATGACTTTCCGCATTCTAGAAATTCCAAGGAAGATCCAATGCATTATTCAGAATTAAAAACGAAAACTCTGGTTAGCCAGGAAATGGATTCTACGATTTCGGAACTTGACTTTCGTCCTTATTGGCCTTACGATGCATATTAGCCGTGTTTATATTGGTTAAATATGTCAGTTACAACATCCATAGGGCCGGCGCGGGAGGGATTTCGATCTACGAAATAAAACTCTTTCCCGGACGGGATTCGAACCTGCAAACCATGGTGAGACCAAGCTACCAAAGCCCCCCCTTTGCCTTAATGATATCAAAAAAGTAATGGGATAAAGGCAACACTGGTTGTGTTCAGCCTCCCTCAAGTGACAGTCTGTCAAGTCACAACAAATATAAATGAAAGGAGGAATTGTGAACAAATTGTAAGTTCAGGAACGCGGACATATTGTGCTTTGTTATTGTGAGTCATTGCCTGGGCTTTAACTACAAGGTCATATCACCTTCTACCAGAGTGCTCTTTCGTCGCTCTGTTGGACATGAGCCCGACTCTACTGATGGAGTCCTCGATGTATCGACACAAAATTTTGTGGATTCAGAAGTCCCAATGTAAGTAAACTTAGATGTTTATCTCAAACGGTTGATTGGTTTTGGAGGCAGAGCAAAAACTTAATTGGTTAACTCATGCTGGGAAGTACCTACATATACAGGGTGGCCCAGATAAGCGGGCCACAAGGGATATAACTCCTAAACGGTTAGAGATATCAAAATTGTGCATAGGACTAATGTAGTAGCACTCGCCGAGAGCTATAGAATGGCGTCCCCAAAAAGACATAAACGACCCTTTTAATGGCTCAAACAGCCCTTCGAAGGGCGGGGTTCCCTTTTGACCTTTAAGTGTCATTATATTTTATTAAAGTACTAAAGAAACAAGGAAGAACTGTGCAAACAGATTTTTGATACGTCAAGTAGTTCTCGGAAAAAAAACGTTTAAAGTTGCACGTTTTTCTTATTTTGAAGTTATTAAATTCCAACTAACTTCAGAATAAGAAAACGTGCAACTTTAAACGTTTTTTTTCCGAGAACTACTTGACGTATCAAAAATCTGTTTGCACAGTTCTTCCTTGTTTCTTTAGTACTTTAATAAAATGTAATGAAACTTAAGGGTCAAAAGGGAACCCCGCCCTTCGAAGGGCTGTTTGAGCCATTAAAAGGGTCATTTGTGTCTTTTCGAGGACGTCATTCTATAGCTCTCGGCAAGTGCTACAATTTTAGTCCTATGCACAAATTTGATATCTCTAACCGTTTAAGAGTCATTTCACTTGTGGCCCGCTTATCTGGGCCACCCCGTATAACCGGTGGTTCATCCATGATTTTTTTTTAATGACAAAATTAGCAATTTGTTTTTAAAGACAAAATTAGCAATTTTTTTTTTTTTTCACTTGTGAACACGCCAAAACTTTTACATTTTTACTAAATGTTATCAAAAATTAACAACTTATTTAAAAGGGGCGCCGGTAGCTCAGTGGTATGCGTGCTTTAAAAAAAATAATAATATCTACATGAGTGAAGCAACAGACAGACTAACTGCGTGCAGACTTGTTTTCGAACCTAATCATGTCAATAAACACAATGTCATGTTCTTTTAGGATCTCCGGGCTTCCTCTGAGTTTTTGTTTACAAAAACACTACCTGATCTTTGTTTACAAAAACACTACGTACAATTCAAAAATTTTTATCAATTTTTGTTTATTAAGTAGAGTTACCTATATTATTTTAGTTTTTTCAAAATATACAGGGTGTCCAAAAAGTATGGAAACGGTCGAATTTTACGAAAATTTCAGGTCCAAATGCAAAAACAAAAAAACACGTGTCCAATATTTTTTCAAAAGCTATTTAACGACACCAATATAAAATAATGCATGCAAAAAATACCATTTTAATTTTTTTACACGTTTTTTGGAAACCCAATGGATATTACATTTTTACTTCCTCAGCTATACTTACGAAGTATAGGGGATGTTATGTAATCGATCAAAACAAAATGTCTGTCTGACTGTAGTGTACTCGTATATGTGAACAAGATAACTCCCGGTATTAAGAATGTATCGACACGACATTTTATGCGTGATCCAAAACCCTCTGAGGACGACACCTATTGATTTTTAGCCAAATCAACCAGAGCAAAGGGGGGGGTTAGAGGAGAGACTTCTAGTAAACTACCGTTGTAATGAAAGTGGCGACATGAAATTTTATATTTAAATTCAAAACCCTACAGGGGATTCAGAAGCCGCTATGTAAGTTAAATGTTGGGACTTAGCGCAAAGGGTCGACTGGGTTTGGAGGGAGAGCGGAACGTAACTTGAATAATTCATTGTGGGGAAGTACATAGCCGATAGAAAAGGATCTCAAAACTGTAGGAGGAAAACTGATCTGTGCGAAAATGGTTGGTATAAGAAAGTGCCTCTTATCCCCTGTGGTGTAAACAATTACACACATTTTAATTATTAAAATATTATAAAATTAATTATATTTATTTGTATAAAAACAGTGAAGCAACTAAATTATAGAATAAATATTTGAAGTAGCTTTTGTTTTGAAACGATCTAATGAGCGGAGACAAAAGACGACCATCAGCTGTTCTAAATAGGAGTGACCAGTCCAAGTTAGGTGAGCTGAGATGAGATGTGAAGGTGGACAGGCTAGGAGTGAGAAAAGTGTTTAGGGTTAAGGTGTGGTGGACCAAGTAGGTGAGATATATCTCCTTTGCACATCCATATCAATCTTATATATAACATTGATATGGATGTGCAAAGGAGGTACTTTTATTTACTAATATGTACATAATATTTATATGCCCAAAATATCAAAGAATTATAAATTAGTTTTTAAGATTTATTTATTAAATTTTTTTTTTATTTTTCAATATTTAGATAACAAATTTATAATGTAGATTTAAGTAAATAAACCCAAAGATTTGTTATCTTATTCTCTGCTATTCATTTTCCCTGTTAACCCAGTAAAATAAAATATACCTTTGAATTAGATTTAACATTTTTTCAAAATTTAGAAAAACAATATGACTTCTCATTATTATATTTAAAAGAAATTCAAATGAAAAGTTTGTTAATTGAATTTTTTAAAAAATATGTGCACTTTCTTCAAAATTGCAAGTCTTGAACTTTTCATAATTTCTTTAGGGGCCTTTTGACTGTAGAAATCAAAGAGAAGTTCAGATATACAATTTCTACAGGAAATGTGGTAATTTAATTTAATTATTTGTTTATTTAATTTAATTATTTATTTATTATTAATTTTATTTAATTTAACATATTTTTTCATTATCACAGCCCATATCACCAAGATTGAAGAGGCCATGCCCCTCCCTGTCCTAGGTACGCCAATGGTCCCCTCAATAACTTGTTCAATACAATAAGGAAATACAAAATTAATGCGATAAGAAAATAAATATGGAAGAAAATTATCCTCAAATCAACCTCACAATTACCTACTTTTCTATATTTACTTCTTAGTTGGTTTCCTTGATGGCGTCATGGGTTTAAGAGCTCTCCACGCCTCTCTGTACTTCACAACTCTTCTGATTCATAATTTTTATTTTAGTCTGTTTTTCCTATAATATTTTCTACAAAGTATGATGCAATTTACATTAGTATATTATGTTATTGTGATATTTTGTAAATTAAATTTTTTGCTTTTGATTTTATTTTTTATTTATAAATAGATATTTACAAAAATAGAAACAAGCAAATGTGATGAAAAAGAAATAATGGCAATGTCAAGAGGAGAGAAATCACTCACTGGTGACACTCCCTATCACTTTGCAACTAATCACTGTCACAGCGGTTGCTAAGGAGGTCTCTAGGCCATTGACGCTTAAGCCTTATTTGGATAAGTGTGGCAGAATGGTAGGCAAGGACTAGAGGATTATTATGGGAACTAAGAGAGGAAATTATTATTCATCTCATATGTATTTGTATTCTAACATTTGATGTCTGTTCATGTATATAATTTTATGTACAAAATTATATGAAGTTTCCAATTAACACCGATATTATTATTATTAATTCCAAGGGCTTTTTAACTTCAAAATGTCTAATAGTTGGTTCTCTCGTGATATTTTTCATTAATTGCATAGTAAATTGTCACCCAAGTCAGTTTGTTATTAAAAACACTTCTTAATTTTGTTATTTAAAATAATGTTGGAAAAATTAAAAAATATTTATATTTTTGTAAATTCAAACGTAATTAAACTAAACTATGTTTCTTATTTAGAAGTTGTACCCTACGCGTACCCTTTTGAAAATTTGTTGTCAGAGGTCCACAGGGGTGAGGGCGACATTACCGAGATTTCCAAACATCCATGGCCCCTCCCATCGGCAGTACGGTTGCCTGAGGGGCAGGTCCACTGAGAACGTCTTGAGGAGGCTAAGAGCAGTTGTTGAGGGAAATATGCACTCTGTGTCTTCCTCGACATTCCTGCAGCCATCGTACAGCGCCTGGTGGCCTGCGATCCTCCGCTGTTCAACTCAAAGTCACTAATATCTGACAATATCGAAGAATCTATCGATACGAAATTTTATAAGATGAATCAGAAGTCTATTCATCAGATCGGTTGTAGAGTGACAGAAAAAGCTTAGTGAAATCACAATTACGTGATTCACCGATGGATTTTCAAAAGTTCAATCATAAGTAAATAATTGGCTGTAATATCAGTTCTTATCATAATGAATAATATTTTTTTATTAAATACGTCGTTAGTTATGTGCATTTTACATTGACCAAGGATAATAATTTTGACATTCACAAGCAAAACCATTTTACTAGAAATGTCTACCTAGAATTATATTTCCACTGTTTTGTTAAAGGAGCGATATACGCATCCATGTTAGTTTAGTACAACTCTGTTCAAAGTTCCAAACCATAAAAAGGCCATTCATTATAAAAATGCACTTGAAATGAGTACTGTAAGCCTAATTTCACTCACTTTCTTCATCTTTATAATTGATTGGCTATGTTATTGTTTTATTTGTTTTTTTCTACTACCTATATATATTTTGCATATGTTATATGTATTTCATTTTTTGTTGTAATAAATGTTTAAATATTTTCTGTTTCCTGTTTCAATAGTACATAATTAATATCATAGATAACTTTTTTTTTTTTTTTTTTTTTTTTTTTATATATTTTCATGAAACTATTTTTAGAAATACATATTTATTTTATCTAATACATATAATATTTATTTTGATGTAGAGAAATGTAATAATCTTTTTAAATGAAAATCTGAGCGAAACTTGAATTGTTTGTTTCTACTAGAAAAGAGTCTCTTACAGGTTTTAACTTTGATTATTTGTTTGTTTTTAATTTTTCATTAATTTACAGAGCTAAATGTTTACTCTGACATGAAGAAATAGTTAGTAATAAGTATTAAACATGTACACATTGAATATTAAAAAACAAATACGCAATTGGGTTTGTGGAAAGGTAAGTAGAGTTCTGTATCCTGTTCTGTACTTTCCATCGTATAAGCGTTTAAACATTGCTTTCTTTTATTTTTACTTTAGTAAAAGACCTATAGTATAGGTAAGTATTGTAATCGTGTGAAAATTCGATATCGAGGTTTCAACGGATTTTCACTTTTCAAAGTCCTCTGAAGAGATCAATTTTTCGATTATGTCTGTGTGCGCTCAAATCGATTGTAGCAATGAAGTTGAAATTTGAAATGAAGTAACATGTGCTAATTTATATTTGAATACATTTTGGTCAATGTCATAACAACATGAAGACCACTTTACTTCGGGCCCTACATTTTACAATATAAACGAAAACTGTTAGTCCTATCGAAAAATTGTTTTTTTTTTTCAATCTCAACAAAAATGTTACATAATAAATTTCCAATCGCTAAAAAGAAGAATATAGAAGATAGGTGGTCCGTATGGCACCGATTTCTTATATTTTTTTGAAAATCTTACAGGACAATTTTGAAATATTTCCTATAGACATTTTTTTTTCATTCTTAAGGCGCAAACTTTTGTTGTATTGGTCCAATCAGAATGTGTCCTCAGATTTGAAATTGGATCAAGTTAGCGCCACAAAGAATGTAACATAAATTTCCATAGGAAATAATATTTCAAAGTAATGCTAAAATTGTCCCGTAATAGCCTAATCACATATTTTCAAAATATAAGAAATCACCAATATTCTATATTCTTCTTTAGCTATTTTGGTTAGGACCAACCAGAACAAATTAGCATATTTACTACTTGGTTGTCTACCGTCGTATCTGGTTGATGCCTACTTATTAACATGAGTGTGCTAATGTTTTTTACAGAATATATAAGGAATCGGTGCCACAAGGACCTCATATAGTCTATATTTCTTTTTCGGCTACCTTAGAACCAACTAAAAAAATTGTTGCTACATTAATGTGTTTTTCTAAGCAACAGAGGCTACGCCCAAGAACGTAAGTTTCTGCTCTTCCTCTAAACCTTCAGTCACCTACTTTCGTGGACCCTTACCTTCACTTTTTGTTCTAGTCAGGGTCCCTTTATCCCTGAATTTGACTCCGACGTTCGCAACATTCCCCCGCTCTCTCTCTAAATCTTCAATCTCTTTATTTGGTAAATTCTTGACTTCTGTTCTTTTTTTTTAAAAGTCCTCCGATTTTGAAAATAAGGCTCCGCTCGTATTGTACGTATGTTTCCACTCTTCCTGTAAACGTTCAATCTCTTTATTGGTGTACTCTTACCTCATTCGAAGGTTCCAGAACTTGGATCGCGGTCTGAACCATGCTTGGACCTGCGTTCAGGTCTGGAGGGCTAGAACGGGTCTAGGTTTAGAGGTAGCATTGAAACTTAGAGTAAATCGGGGTGTGGCCTCTAATTTGGAGATCGAAGTTCCTAGTATCTTTCCTTACGGTTGACTATCTTCGTATCTTATTGAAATATGTCGATATTGCTCTATTATTGTGCTAACTTTGATCTGACTAAATTTTGGCCGAAATCGGACGAAAATTGCAACCACTTTACTTCAGGGCCTAAATAAATATTACATGATACCGCATTATATTTATGAATTAATCAGAAATCGTATCACTCAAAGTTGTAGAGATTTCTAAGATACAAATTGTATATGAATTATGATTTTTTGCAAGCCGCCTTGTTGTCAAAAACGAAATGTCGTTTTGAAACCTATTTTTCTGGACGTTTTCAAAAGCTAAGCGAAAAGTGTCGGAACAAAATCCGCGAAACCTGATTAGTACTTTAAAATACTTAAAAAAGTATCGATTCGATTGCTATCAATACGATAATCGATGTTAACCCGCTTAAAATGTATGTAACCTCCCGAAAGGCATTAAACATGGTTTCTAGTTCAGCTTGTTTTGCTTTTGATTGTTCTCCTAAATTTATGCACTTTAGAAATTACTAAAACAAAAATATGGTATCAGGTGTGAAAAATTATTAATTGTACGTTAATGTTTACATTCTAAAATAAGTGTACGTTATTAAAGTGAGCTCTCTTTGAAGGAAATATGACTGACTATATGAGGCCCCCGGAACCGCTCTCCAACGAACATACTAACTGGAATTTATGGAAGCAGAAATTCAACTTATTCATGAAGTCTACTTATAAAATTAAAGAAAAAGATGACCAAAAAGTCGCCATGCCTGTACGACTACGGGTGATTCCGGAATCTAGATTTTCAATCACGGTCTCAATCTTGATGAAGGTGAGTCACCTCAAAGTCTGTCTTACAAACAACTGTTACCCAAATTAGATAATTATTTCAAAGATAGGGAAAATTTATTGATTCGAGTTTCACCAGTTGGCGCAAAATGAAGTACCATTTGATATATTTCTTTGGGGATATATTTCCGGAAACAAGCTTAGAAATGCGACTTTAAATGGAATGACTGTCAATCTCCGATCGTATGATGAAAGACAGGTTGGTTCTTGGGGTCCAGGATAGGGCACTACAACAGGCATTACTCAAAGACCCTAGTCTCACTTTAGATAAAGCGGTAAGATTCTGCAAAGCCTTTGAAGCTAGTGAGGCTAACGTTAAAAAACTATGCTCTGAGCTTCTAGAAATCAACGCAGTGGGCACCGAGCTGAGGAGCAAACCTCGCATGTGTTAATTTTGTGGTTCACAACATGTATTTGGGAGAAATAGATGCCCTGCATATTGTCAAAAATGCTCCAAGTGCAAAAAACAAAATCATTTTGTTAAAGTGTGCTCCTTCCTCGCTCCTTCATCTCTTCGCCAGAAAGTAAAAGTACTGGAACTCGCGGACAACAATCGGGACCCATGGTTTGAACAATATGAAGAGCCTGAGCAGCATTTGAACGTCTCGGCGATCTGAGAAAATGATGACAATATTGCAGCAAGCTGGTTTGAGCACCTGGTCATTGATAAAAAGGTAATCAAATTCAAACTTGACAGCAGCTGAATGTTCAATTATTTCTAAAAATACCAATACTTATACCCTATAAATACCTATACATTCTTATACCCTATAAATACGTATACATTCTTATACCCTATAAATACCTATACATTCTTATACCCTATAAATACCTATACATTCTTATACCCTATAAATACCTATACATTAAAAATAAAAGCCGATGGACCCTTCATTTGGATCATCATACTGAGGCACCCCCGAAAGTGGAGCCATCTCTTATCTGAGAAACACACTAAACTGCCTTCCTGATGTGTCTTCCTTATTACATATCTTGTTTGTTGTTTTCTGTACGGCTGTTTTTGTTACCGCTTTATTACATACTTTGTTTGTACGCCATTTATTGTTCACCTTTCGTATTACCTTGTTTGTTTATGTCACATACCTTATTAATGATCCTGTTTTCGCTGCCTCGTGTTCAGTTCAGAAGACTTTTAAAAAACAGGTACACAAGATAAGATACGAAACTATTGTCCTGTAAACGTTGACCAATATAAAGAAAATATTGACAAGGAGTTATGTGTATCATTTCACTTAGAATGTCTGTCTTGCCAAATGTTATTTAATTGCTTGCTTATGAAAAGAGTTATTAGACATGAAATGATTTTAGTGTAATGCTTTGATGACGAATTAAGCTGCAAGACAAGTTCATTTTATTACTTCATTATTCTTGCAAATTTATTGTTTTTAGCCATGAAAAGTTATTACAGATATGATTTTCACATCTGATCTACCTAGAAAACCTTTATTTCATATTAGCTTGCTCTATGGCTACAATTTTAATATTTCAACTTTGTTTTCTAGTTTCATAATGTATAATTTCTTTCGGTTTCCTATGAAAGAGCACGTCCATTTATATTTTAATATACGTTGTATTTTCTAAATTTTCCATTATTATTTTCCCTAATTCTTTTCTAAAATAAAAATTTTATAAATATTATAAAATTAGCCTACATTTTAAAAATTACATTTCAGGATTAGGGCTTACTACGAATTTTCAATGCATTTTTCTTCTATTTGCAGGTACCTCCAGCTTGATTGGATAAGTTTCCCTATGACTTCGTATAGCGCAGTTAAGGAGGGTGCGTCAAGTGCATTCTATTTGCAAAAGAATCTACAGTTAGAGGGCACTGTAGATGCAGCTGCAATGAGAGAACGCCCCTGGAATGGCGGAGCCCGCGATATTATTGATATCGTCTCATTGGAAACAGGTAATCTTACTTTTCTGAATGCACCACTTGGGTTTGACGGAAGTCTATTATAATAAAATTATGAAGTAAATATTTTGCAGATGTTTGTGTGATGATTAGGTATAATGAAGATTTGTATGATGCTTGACATTTTCTGCAGAGATTTTGTGAAACACTTGATAAAAGATAAAGAAAAACGTATATTTTTTAAAATATTGTCTATTTCACAAAAAATATATATAAAAAATAGGAGTACTCGAGGTATTGCTTTTAATTATAAAAAAATATTACACAGATATGATTTTCACACATGAGATCTAGCTTGAAAATTCTTTTTACTTCATACCTGCTTCTTCTATAGATATATGTATGTGTTATATCGATATTGGGATGTATTAACCAACGATGTAATAGGAAGGCTTGTGGTCGATAAAACAAACTTGTAGAATTTTTACCAAGCTTTTGGCACTGAGTGTGCCTTCTTCAGGGCCTGTATTCAAATATTCATTATCAGTGAGTTTATATACGCTTCACTTAAGTAAAGATATAACACAATAAACTAAAAGTGTCAAAAGTAACAAAATCTACATCATGACAGAATATAACTTTTAAATTATTTACGCTAAAACAAAATAAAAATTGATATCTAAACACAAATAATTATAACCAAATAAAACATATACATAGGTACCTTGAGTGAACAAAACATTTTAAAATAATTGAACTAAAACAAACAAGAACAAATCATATAATATGACAGCTTGGCAGAAATTCTACAAGTTTGTTTTTATCGACCTCATCTCTCCTCCTTTCTGTCTTTGAATCATCTTATTTCATTTTGTAGAACTTTGAATTGTTTTTGTTTTCTAATTGCTATGTTTGTTATTTTTATATGGTTCACTATGTATAGTTTCTTTCTGTTTTCTATTTATTTCTATACTATTATACTTATTTTTTACTATTATGCTCTGTCCGCAGTTTTGCGGCTCCTGCATCATGTTCGCAGCTCTGTCCGCAGTGTTGCGGCACCTGCATCATGTTCGCAGCCGATGTACAGGTAAACGCTTGAACCTACATTTGAAAATGGCTGATCTAGTGAGAGGTGATTATTTCATTTTTAGGTTGTAAAATAAACACTTAGTCTGAGTTCACACAGATTTTATTATTACCCCCTGACCAGATTTCGAGTTTGCCCACATCATTTCTATCTACAAAAAAAAAAAAAAAACTCATAATTTAGAAGAAAAATAGAAAACTCCTGAAGAAATAAAAACCTAAATGTAAGATCCAAAATTTTCGGACAAAAAGAAATTTATTCTTAACTAAATAATAATAATAATAAATGGATTGGTATGGAAACAAGTAAGTCACTTGGTAATACAATTTACTACAACTTTGCTGGAAACCGAAATATAATATCCTTCCGAATATAATCAAAACTTTAGCATGCCGTCCTTCGGATAGGACGTTCAGCGATGGTCCCGAGCCTGTACGATGAAAGGCTCTCGTTAAAGATCCCTTCCCTAAATGAATAAAAAATTTAGAGTAGGCAAAATTCAGGATTCCCATAGTAGAGTCGGGCTCATGTCCACCAGTGTGACGAAGCAGCCCTCTGATAGTAGGCGACATGACCTTATAGCGATATTTCCTTGTAGTTAAAGCCCAGGCATGGGTCATAATAACTATTATCTGTGAAATTAAATATTATTATTTTTGGGCATGGTTTATACTGATTGTAAATATTCAAAATAAAGCTTTTTGGCAAATTTGACAAGGAATCTCTTCCAAGTTTATTTTATTTTATTACATAATTATTCTTGCAAATTTATTGTTTTTAGCCATGAAAAGTTATTAGGTACAGATATGATATTCACAATTCGCTACCTCAGAACAAGACTGTCACAACTAAAAAATTGTGAATTTTGGAAAATCATGTTTTAAAATTCACTGATCTTTAATGGTTCTTTACTTTTGATTTATTTAGAAAACTGCTAGAGCAATAAGGTTAATAATACTTACCTTTAAGCTAATTTTACTTAGCTTTCACCATCGTACCGCCCTTTAAAGTCCAACCTTTTTGTACAATGGAAGATCGACACATCTGCTCTCTGGTAGCCAGAATTGGAAGTTACAATTGTGAAACTCTTCCATAAAAAACTATACCATATTACTATTCTTCCTATGAGTTTAGTACGAATTCGATATTTTTTGAGTTGTGACAGTCTTGTTCTGAGGTAGCGATATGATCTACCTAGACAACTTTTATTTCATATTTGCTTGCTCTATGGCTACAATTTAAATATTTCAACCTTGTTTTCTAGTTGCTTTATTGAGTTTCATAATGTACAATTTCTTTCTCTTTCCTATAAAAGAGTACGTCCATTTATATTTTAATATACGTTGTATCTTCTAAATTTTCCATTATTATTATTTTCTCTAATTCTTTTCTAAAACAAAAATTGAAATATATTATAAAATTAGCCTACATATTAAAAAAGAATGTCTGTCTTGCCAAATGTTATTTAATTGCTTGCTTATGAAAAGAGTTATTAGACATGAAATGATTTTAGTGTAATGCTTTGATGACGAATTAAGCTGCAAGACAAGTTCATTTTATTACTTCATTATTCTTGCAAATTTATTGTTTTTAGCCATGAAAAGTTATTACAGATATGATTTTCACATCTGATCTACCTAGAAAACCTTTATTTCATATTAGCTTGCTCTATGGCTACAATTTTAATATTTCAACTTTGTTTTCTAGTTTCATAATGTATAATTTCTTTCGGTTTCCTATGAAAGAGCACGTCCATTTATATTTTAATATACGTTGTATTTTCTAAATTTTCCATTATTATTTTCCCTAATTCTTTTCTAAAACAAAAATTTTATAAATATTATAAAATTAGCCTACATTTTAAAAATTACATTTCAGGATTAGGGCTTACTACGAATTTTCAATGCATTTTTCTTCTATTTGCAGGTACCTCCAGCTTGATTGGATAAGTTTCCCTATGACTTCGTATAGCGCAGTTAAGGAGGATGCGTCAAGTGCATTCTATTTGCAAAATAATCTACAGCTAAAGGAGGGCACTGTAGACGCCCCTGGAATGGCGTAGCCCGCGATATTATTGATATCGTCTTATTGGATACAGGTAATCTTACTTCTCTGAATGCACCACTTAGGCTTGACGGAAGTCTATTATAATAAAATTATGAAGTAAATATTTTTCAATCAAGATGTTTGTATAATGAATGATTGTAAGATGCTTAACATTTTCTGCAGAGATATTGTAAAACACTTGAGTAGGTGATTTCCAAAATTAACCGTTTTAAGTTGAAGTTCCGATTTTTTTTTTTCATGGATGGGTAATAACATCTTGCAAACGTTGCCAAATATATTGTGACTAGAAAATTTGCTATTTTTTATTTAAGTTTTCTAATAGCTACTTTTGGCACTCAACATGAGAAATGGCTGGTTTTGGAAATCACCTACTCACTTGATAAAAGATAAAGTAAAACGTATATTTTTTAAAATATTGTCTATTTCACAAAAAATATATATAAAAAATAGGAGTACTGGAGGTATTGCTACTATTGCTACAGAAACTAAGTTCCGTTTGATTCTTACTTCGAAACCGTAAAAAGTTTGTACCAAAGGAAATATTAATTACATTAAAAAATCAAGAAAAAAACGTATGCTTAAAAACAAAATATGGTCTATTTCACAAAATATATACAATATACTGTTCAGTATTAGTTAAATCGCCTCTGAAGATGGTAGCAATACCGAAAGTACTCCCATATTATATATATTTTGTGAAATAGACAATTTTTATGTAGTAAGAATCAAACGGAACTTTGTTTCTTACCTGTGTTCAGCTCGTGTTCATTTTGTATAAATATGTAGACCCTAAACTTTTATATACCTTCTGGGAGGGGGTTCATTCCATAAGTTAGGGGTTGTTTTGAAATTTAGAAGAGGTAAGTGATGTGGTATCAATGAATTTAATATGTTTTGATACTCTACACTTACTACCTAATGTGTAAACATAGGTAAGAATGTCAACTGAAACATCAAACTTCTTTCCGATAAAGAAACTTATCTGTACTAATGCTTAGTACTTAAGTAGCTCATTTTTTGAAATATTGTCTATTCCACTAAATATATTTATAAAAACAAAACTACCGGTTTCGGCCTCACACCATCGTCAGGTCTAGTTATGAACTAAGTCAGTTTGCTGAGTGCGACCCCTCCAATACATCTCTGGTGAAAGGTGCCACTTCAATTAGGGAATCCCCCTGCTTAACTGTTAGCTACATCATGAAATATTTGACAAAACACTAATTTTTCTTAATTTACATAAAATAACATCCTTTGACTAATAAGTAAAGAATAAAACTAAAAAACATAACAGATAATAACATATATGTGGAAACCTATAATAATAACAGATAATAACAAACATAGGTTTATGTGGAAACAGAACCGGTTCAGGGTGTTAACAAAGGGGAATAGTTAAAATAAATTTGGTCATTCATACAAATGTTCCTTTTGGTAGCTTTATTTATTTCTAATTGTTCTAAGCTATCAAGTAGCCTGCTTTTAGAGCAACAATGGAGATATTTTATGCCTGTAGATGGGTCAAAAGTGTTGCTATTGTCAATTAGTTCATAACTAGACCTGACGATGGTTATTACGATTTCTGCCGTTTATTACGGATTATTCCGTCCGTATATTATGTGTATTAAATAAGGTCGGACAGATCGTAATAAAAAATTAAAGAAGTCAGACAAGTTACATAAATTTATATATATTTGCTACTTACAATAGACCACAGGACAACAGCTCACACAGAGGAACAATAGAGAAACTGGATATAAAATAAAATGAACAGACTGTGCTTTTAGAAGAATTTACAATAACAAGGTAATAATGAGTGAGACTGAATAACTATATCAACTATATGTGTCTATCTATCAGTCTGACTATCTATGGCTCTATCTGACTGTCTATATATGGGAACTATATATATAGCGCCATCGAATGTTCTGGACCTATGTTCCAAAAGGTCTATACATAACCTGACTTTTCTATATCTACAGGTATTTATATTTACATATTATTTTTACCATATTCTAGTATATATATTTATCATAATTACACCATACATAATTTCACGATTCTTATATCGAAAATATATTAAAGTATAAGTCATAGAAGCCATTGCTTCTAGAATGTTCCATTTAATCTATTTGTTCTATAAGCTTCTTATTTGGGTCCATGAAGTTCTAAACAATTTTAACCTTCTCTATCTACATTATTATTATACAACATTATATTAATACATCGTTATTTATTATGTTATACATAAAACATCCCCCTAACTATGGGTTTGTGAGTGTGTCGTGGAATTAGAGGCGGGATATAGGGTTATAAAATATCATATATATATGGTGACATGGTGTGAAGCCGAAACCGGTAGTTTTATTTTTATAAATATCTTTAGAGGAATAGACAATATTTCAAAAAAATCAGTTTGTTTTATTTATTTATTACAAATTCCACAATATGTCCGCGTTCCTCAACTTAGAAGTTCCTAAGTAGCTCATTTTCAAATTTACTTTGCCTTGTAGTTCTCATTGCATTCATTATCTATACATATCTCAAATTTTGAAATAATAGAAAGGCTCATGTACTGAACTACCAAAGTAAATATATGTATAAGATATTATTTAAGTTCAATTATTGAAGTTCATAATTCCATCTTTCCCATATCAGCCTGCCATTATACTGAAGTTGGTGTTATAAACCGTCGTATTCCACCTATTTTATTTTAACATTTTGATTTCTTATCTTTGGCAGATTTCGAATTGACTTTGGTGATCCAGATCTGCAGTTTCATCTGAATACTGCTTCTAAGAATGCAACGTATTTGAGTTGGCGAACACAGAATGAGGTCATTTCAACGTTCTTGGCTCATGAAACTTCAGATATTTCAAGAAAGTATCAGTTCTTAATTGTAGAGAATGTCCCCTTTGAACGATTTATACATATATTCAGGGGCGTAGCCAGGATTTTAAGCAGGGGGGGAGGGGGAAGTTAGACTACGAGGGTGGGGGTTATAGACTGCCGGGGGCAGAGCCCGCAGTTTCCGCGGTTAGCGTTGCAGACTTTTTGTTATTAATTTGGGAGACTCGCACCTCTAGAAGCTCCCTCTGAGGTAACCACTGACTGTAATACTTAAGTTGACTTTACATGAGCAGCAAAAATGCAAAGCGCAGCAGCAGCAAATGCACTGGTTTCTGTGCATTTAGAATTAAATGACTCATAGCCCATAGCGTGCATTTGCTGCTGCTGCGCTTTGCATTTTTACTGCGCATGTAAAATCAGCTTTTAAGAGTATAAAGTATAACATAAATGACGATTTTGAGCGAGGAAATGAAATGATCGAATTCATATATATTTAAATAAATGTAATATGACTTGTTTTGTACATGTACATTTATGTAACAGCTGATTGCTGATTTAGGAATCAGACGCACGGGAAATTTGAAAATCCTATTGGTAACTTGCAAACAATTCATTTTTAATAAAAACAATTATTTTAGTTTATTTAGTTTTTATCTACGCGCCCCCCTGCCCCCCCCCCCCCTGGCTACGCCCCTGTATATATTTATGTATATGTAGTTCAATTTATGACCTTTTCAATTGACAGAGATGTGATATTTATATGCAATCAGGTTACTCTATTATATTTTTTTTGTAATTATAATTATTGTTATTGTTAGTACCATTTTAGTTTTTCTTTATTTATTATTAGTACTTGTCTATTAATACCTATTCTAAATGATTTATATGTATTTTTTTTCTACTCAAAAATGAATAGGGATATGTTTCGAAAATCTGCTCACCGCCGTCGAAATTCAAAATTCTTTTTGTAATTAAATATTTTGATATAATTCAACGTAAAAAAAATACAATACAAAAAAAAAAGTCTTGTGAACAAAAAAAAATATATTAAAAAACTTTATTCATTGTTTTGTAATCAAGTAATCATTGTTTTTAATAGCTGGTGAAGTTCTATTGGTAATTACCTCCCTGCATTTTTCTGGCATACTGTTAATCTTGTTGTCACAGGTATGTCATGTGGGCGTGCGTTGTCATCCAAGCATCGAAAATGTTGACCAATCGAATCCCTGGTAGTTGGAATGTATTCGCGGATAATTTCTTCCGAATATCGCTAAGCTGTAAGGGTTCCTTCGATAACGTGGAAGCCTAAGTAAATCCCTGCCCACACCATCACTCCGCCTCCACCGTAGGCTATGATAGGGGC
Organism: Aradus depressus; assembly: GCA_963662175.1. Classification (NCBI taxonomy): domain Eukaryota; kingdom Metazoa; phylum Arthropoda; class Insecta; order Hemiptera; family Aradidae; genus Aradus; species Aradus depressus. Next base: position 45,458,731 of record OY759221.1, on the reverse strand, counting down.
ATTATATCGAAGATTGGTTCGTTGATTTGCCTCCCGGTACACCCTTTGACGTCGGCTATAATTAGTGAGGCAAAATCTGAATTCATCTGCAAATATTACAGCTGACCAGTTTTTATCCTCAGAAACTCTCTTGGTGCACCAGGCTAATCTTTGCTACCGATGACACTCTGTTATTGCCGGACGCCTAAAAGAAACATATATGAAGTTGAACCAACTTCCCTAAGACGATTTCGAATCGTTTCGTCGGTATTGGACGCTCAGTTACACCCTGAATTTGTTGACCAAGTTGCCGAACTGTCAATGATGGGTTTCTTCTTGCCAGAATAACATTTCCACATTGTTTAGGTTGGACTGTTATCTTTTGGGAGATCTTTGGTCTTCGAGCATCAGTCCCAATCTCTCTCTGACGAATTACAAGTACGAGAAACCACACTTTGGGAAACTCCAATCATTCCCGTTATATTAATCTGAGAAAACCCACGAGTAATAGCCGCTCGACTAATTCTTTTTTTTTTTTTTCAACGAAAGATGTCTTTCCATGGTATGAAAGCATTCTGATTAAAAGTGAGACAACAAAAGAGAAAAACTAACAGATTAAGTAAACCTAATTAATCCTAACTAGGTGAGAATAATGATTATTGTTTATAATCCGAGCCAATATTCATTTAAAAATGTCTTCTCTTCATAAAATATTAACGAGCATATCCCTATTCATTTTTTATATTTAAATTTGTAAATAAATTAGAAGCATTTATTTTCTGTTCAATTTTTTTTATATTATTATTTCTTGTTGAATACGTATTCAAGCTTAATTCTTGATATTCTTCCACAGAAATAATGTAAATATATGCTTTGTTTTTACATTTGTCATTTTATTTAAATAAGTATCCTTAATAAATTGTATTTTGGACTCCTCAGTCCCGTCAATAAAGACTATTATTATTAAATATTTGGCCAATAAAATATTCAGCTTCCAATGGAGAAAAAAAATTATTAAAGAATACATAAGAATTCATAAATAATAATTAAGATGTATCAGTCCAACAGAATTTATTTTAACCACAACTAGTTGTGTCAGTCAAGCCGACATCATCAGGTGGTGAATGTTATTAGAGAAGGGGTCAAGGTGTCCAGCTGGTCCCTGATATGTGTCCAGTTCTTTGACATCTTCTCTAATAAGATTCACCACCTGATGATGTCACTTGAACTGACGAAACTAGTTGTGGTTAAATAAACCTATGTTGGACTGATACATCTGTATACGTCCACGTTCAATTTGCGATAAACAATAAAAAATTATATTTTCTAGTATAGTTCACCAAGCTTGAGGCAGATGAACAAATATTACTGTATAGAAATGATTTTTTCTAGAAAATGATAAGAGAATGCGAAACACAGGTTCTACCTACTTCGTATATTTCGTCCACGTTCTATTTGCGATAAACCATAAAAAATGTTATTTTCTAGTTACAGTTCACTAAGCTTCAGGCAGATGAACCAATATTAGGTATATAGTAAAAAAAAGGTTCCTTGAAAAACGTTTGACCATTTTCTCGATGATGTGTTTGTGTGATTGGAAAGTTGTGCTCTAACCGTTGTAGCAGAAACCAATTCAGATTTTTTTTTTTTTTTTCTTTGATGTCCAAATCATTCTAGAATAAATGACCTATATTTATATTCTTGTAATAATATTCCTTATATTTAAGGAACTTTAAGTAACCTTTGACGTTTGAAAATGTGTTGTTTTTTACAAAAAATTGGCGTTTACTTCAAGTAACTCAAATGTTGTTTTACTTCCTTTTTCCGAGTTTATCAACTTCATTCTGGTTAAATCGTAATAAGAAACGCAGAATGCTTTTCAATACCCGGATGAAAAATATGTTTATCTTAGAATTTATAAGTAAAACATAGACGTTTTTGAAATGTCTAATTTTTCTCGAGAGTTTCCTTTTTTTGCCCCAGGAGATAAAGGCGGAAATAAATAAAATACAAAAATAATTTCGTAAAATTATATTGCACTGAAACATTAATAATAAATCAAAATAATACAAGGATGGATAAAAAAAAACACATAATAATCTTAATAAAATAAGGCATAAATAAATTGTTCTCACTAACAGTTAATAACGTTGTAATTTATAATTTTTTTTTTTTAATTTGTTTTCAAAGAAAAATGGGTGATGCATAACTCTTGTTACTCGGCATATCTGATAGAACATCTTGTCTCAGCATTGCGAAGCCATGATTTGTAAGGTTAAAGGGATTTTACCAGAGAGGGAGCCCCCACAGCTCAAACGGTGTTCCTTCAAGTTACCGACCTTTACACTTATTTAGGGTTCGCCAGGGTCTTGACTCAGCATATAATACATTACAATACAAAATTCTATTTGTGGATTTAGAATTCCGTAAATACTAATATCACCAATTAATTACCAACAAAAGAGAAAAAGGGTTCAGAGGAAAAGTGAAAATTTATTCAATAAATTCGAGTTGGGGAAGTACATTTCCGGTGACTATAATTTTCATGAAGTTCCGGAAGTCTTGGACATATTACAGTACTTTCTCTATCACTTTTTCGTTTATTTGGAGAAGTAGTAAAAAAATAATTAGTTCTGAAATCCCGGGATCTTTACGTTGCTGGGATTCAGAATGTTGGTATTGTACTCTCAACAAATCAGAGGTCTATCACTTCCCTGGTGAGGGCTGCTGGCTCGGGGGCCAGGGGGAGGAAATGTGGAAAGAGAGGGGGGTAGCCAGGAAGATAGAGGGGGGGCCTACCGCCCGAGGCCGACTTGAGTCGCGAAGTTAGCTGCTTCTTCCACTTTGTCCGCCGGTTCTGGAACCAAGTCTTGATCTGAACTTCTGTCAAGTTGAGTGCCTTCGACAGTTCCATCCGCTTACTTACACTTAGGTATTTGTCTGACTGAAAAAAAAAATATATATATATATATATATATGTATATTGTTATGAAATGGATAATTTACATGTGTCAGAAGGTAATTTCATATATTCACTGTTGATCTAGAAAGGTCCAACGGTAATAACCAACTGCACTTATTTGAAAAACAAGAAAATAAAATTAAAATAATACCAAAAACTAACATTCCAAGAAAACAATATAACAAATGTACAATATTTAGCTTACTATATGTCTAAGTAGAAAATTATTTAACCTAGGTTGATATTGCCATGGATATTTGTTAGCTGCAAGGGTTTAACAAAGGAGAAAATTTGAAGTGTGTCTGGTCGTTTAAACAATTCCCATTTTTTTGAGTCCTATTAATTTCTAGCTGTTCTAGAGAATCTAATGGTCTACCTTTTTCACATAAGTGGAGGTATTTTATGCCGGTTGTTTCATTGAATGAGTGACCCATATCATTGATATGTTTCGCAAATGTAGATTGTTCCCCTTTCTTGACTGTATCAGTTATGTGCCCTTCTATTCGTTCTCTGAATTTGGTCCCGATTGGCCTGTGTGTACCCAACTGCACGTTTCACATTTCAGTTGGTAAACACCACTCCGGTCCTCTATTTGTATTCTGTCCTTCGTCTTGTTTAAATGTTGATTAATCGTGTTGATAGTTTTAAACCCTACTTTGAAACCTTCCCTCCTAATCGTGTCACTTATTTGATCTGAAATGTGCCCTTAATAAGGAATTTTCGTCATTCGTCACGATGTTAGGTACTCGTTAAAGACACCTACCCTAGTTGAATAAAAATTTATGATTCCCGCAGTAGAGTCGGGCTCATGTCGACCATACAGGCTCGGTATATAAATAATATATACGCATAATAAAGTCGGCGCCCCCGTATTTTATAAACAGGGTGTGTCAGCAACCTCTGGCAATACTTCGGCATATGGTTCTTCACTTCATTTGAACATAAAACTTCTAATAAACCATGGTTCGATTCGTTCACCTTCAAAAGTTATTCTTGATTTGGTCAAATTTTCAATTTTCCTACTTTTTCTCATAAAATCGATCATACCTCAAAACTTATTTGTCATAAATCAAATTCAATTACACCATTGAAAACAGCATTAAATTTCCTATAAGACACAGGAGTTTTATTTAAATTTAATTTATTGTAGCTTTTTACGGCGACTTTAAGCTCAACTCTACAGCGCTTTGATTGTTAAAAACAACTTTTGAATGGTGTTTTCTTACAATTTCTTCAAGGGTAGAGTACGGTCCGATTACGGAAAAAATACATACATTTCACCAGCTTTCCAATAAATAACATGGGGTTACTTTTTGTTTTGTCAAAGAAAATGCGAAAGAAATGTAAAAAACGAAATGCAAAATTGAGAAATGTGACAAAAATACCCTAAAATTAGCTAATATTGCCTCTATTTTTTTTCTTAAATCAATTATCAATGATAATCGGCGGAAGAACATGTCGACCAATGATGGGATATATGAGGGCGCCAGTAACTCAATGGTATGCGTGCTTGCTTACTGAGCACCAGATTGCGAGTTCGAGACCCTCAATTTATTTTATGTGAGAGGTAAAATAAACCTGGGGCACGTCATCCTTCGGATGGGACGTTAAGCGATGGTTCCGAGCCTGTACGTTGTCAGGTACTCGTTAAAGACCCCTGGCCCTAGGTGAATAAAAATTTAGGATAGGCAAAATTTAGGACTTCCATTGTTGAGTCGGGCTCATGTCCACCAGAGTGACGAAAGAGCGCTCTGGAAGTAGGCGGTATGACCCTGTAGTTAAAGCCCGGGCATGAATCATAATAACTAACAATAAAAAATACACAGAGCACAAAGGGTCTCTCTGTAATTTCATTATTCAATACATTCAATATTTTGTATTATATTTTCTTCTTTCTAAATACTTAGTAAAACAATATTTATTCAGAAATAGTCTTACATTGAATTCAGCTTCAAGCCGCTCCAGCTGCTTCGCACTGTACGCTTGTCTTGGTTTTCGGTCAACTCCCGGCTTTCGGCACCTTCGGCCCGTCGGTTTCGGTGCTAAAACATATAAAAATTCCAGTTTAAATGTTACTCCAGACGAATTATTTTAAAACAGGGTGTCCACAAGGACCATAAGTGAAAAATGAAGCTTATGGCAACGATTTATAGGCCGAACATTTTAATATATTGATTCTTTTACAAGGTTTCAGAATTGGCGTTGTTGTTCACTTATTTGTATAAAGCAGCCCCAGAGTCTGATGCCCTCCCTGAGGACTCTCCTAACGTCTGATACAAGGCCGGTTCTGGGAGGTTATTTGGGATGCAACTGTAGCCAGTAGTCAGACCTGTGTACTTTATTGTGTCTATGCACCATTCTGTATCCCAGGTCCAGCTGTGCGTAATGCTGGGTGCTGACTTCTGAGGATTCTCTTCCAAAACAGTGTATCATCATCTTTGTTTTAGTTCTGTTTATTGATAATCCATCCTGATATTCCAAAATTAATAAATTATTCAAATCTGATTGCATTTTTTTTCTGCAGTTATTGCATCCTCACTATCTACTATAAAGGTAATGTAATCACGGCAATGTTTGAAGACAGAGGGCAGATCGATGTAGATGAGCTACAGTAGCGGCCCTAAAATACACCCTTGTGCAACCCCGAGTTGATAGTTCCAGTTGCGATGTACTCTTCATCAATGTTGGCTACCACCTTGCTACCTGTGATGTAGCCTCTCTGATGGGTCCCAGATACTCCCATCGATTATAATTATCTATATATCTAATATAATACTACGGTCGCTCATATCAAAAGCCAAAGAGAAATCAATAACTAATGGCAATACTTTTTCCACACGTTCCTAGCCATATTAATCTCATCTGCAAAGTATATTAACAAAATCGGACATCGGACGCTGCAGATATCGTATCATATACGCAAGATGAAAGAATGACCTACCTTCGCTCGGTGAGTTATAGGGAGACCGTCTCGAAAAAATTCCTGCCTTTCAGAGAATTAAATAAAATTCAAGTAATATTTCAAAAAAATTCTCTAATCCAAAATGGAATTAGAAGTGTTATGTGCTAGGTAGTGTGGGGAGGTTACCTTGGAGACCGAAGATAGGCTGATGGTGTCCAGTCTTGTCAGGATGGAACCAGCCGCTATAGAGAAGTGAGAAGCCAGGACACAGTCTGCTCGTGTCTGCCAAACAACAAGACAACATTTTTAAATAAACACTCTCATTTATCCGGAACCAAATCATCTGGGATGGTTACTAACGAATAGCCTGATACTCCCAACTGATAACTGACGGGATTATAATCAAAATGGTCCAAGTGACATTTTTGAAAATTTTTCGTTAAGTGCATAATCGGGTACAAAAATGATAGTTCTGTTCAGGAAAAAATTTGTACAAGTTAAATCATAGCCAGTGCTGAGATCTAGTGGCAAATCACTTATACTCTTTTGTTGAAGTAAACAAGTTACTTAAACATATCAATAATGACCTTGAAATTAGGATTTTTATTCAATTTTATGGTTTGCTAACAGCAACTTTCACCATAAAAGCAGAAGACAAAATATTTTTGGTTTCGATAAATTATAGATTTTTTAAATTAGTTAAGCACTTAATGCACACTTTCTTCAAAGTTTAAAAAAGTCACTTAGACCATTTTGATTCTAACCCCATCAATTTATGTTATGCATTTTTCACTTTCCGAGATTTTTGTTTGAAATGAAATGAAATGAAAAATAATCTTTATTCTGGGACATGCGTCCCCTAAGAATAATAAAAATAAAATAAAAGAGGTCTCTAGGAATAAATATTAAACGTTAAAAACAGGCAATGAGTAGAACAATGTGATAAACTAGTGGAGAATAAATAAAAATTAGAAAAACAAGAATGAATAATAATGTGAAATATGGTAACAATTATGACTTGTAGATGAATGAATTGTAAAAAAGTTGACTGTGAAATAGAAGAGTGACAATCGGTCCAGTGGAGAGAGAGACTTACAGGAAGACGAGAACTATCTCATAGGAGCCAGCCTTAGGAATCAGAGGTTTGTTGACTTAGGAGATAATGGAAAAGTAGGGACTTAAATGAAACTGTTGTTTTTGTAGTTTTGTTTTTAGAATATGCTTTTAATAAAAAAAAAACGAAACTGTTCAACTAGGCGATCACGATAAAGTTCATTTCACGTATTTAAGGTACTTATAGAGATTGTTTAAAAGATTATAATTAACAGTAGATCTTTTTATGTAACTTTATTCGTGTCGGGGGAAAGGACATGCATACTAGCTAAGTGGGTAAACGCTAGTCAAGATGCCCCCTTCGAACATAGGGTCAGTATGTTCTAATATTATTTAAAACAGATGCGCCGCCTGATCGGTCCTTTGCTCCTCGATATACCTCAGAATAGTTACTCTAACCACTGAACCATCTCTAGGATAACAACACTAATCACAACCAATAAAGTTAATCAGTGCCGGCGTTAGCCAACGCGAGGCCCTGGGCCGTGGACTTTTCGCAAGGCCTTCGCGGTTAAAATTAAATTTCAGCTCAAGGTTTCACCTCAAGTAACATTTGGAAAGAAAGTTTGTAGTAATGCTGCGAATTCTTCGAATAATCATCATCATTTAATAGTATTGTTGTGGTATTTTTCAATCGATACTCCATTGAAAGGGTTTTTTTTTTATCATTTTCAGAATAATATACTGATTACTGCGGACGATCAGAATTGTTTTATTCAATATCTCGTGTTCTTAAGGATATTATCAGAAGACATATTTTTACATTCGTGGCATGCGATAATTAGTTTGATCAAATACATTTTAATTTAGACATGTAAATTAACCTTGCGAGCTTTTTGTTTTGCAAATGTGTCGATGACAGTGTCGCGAGGCCTTTTTTAGCGCGAGGCCCTGGGCGGTGGCCCAGGTTTGCCGCACCTAAAACCGCTACTGAAGTTAATATAGTTTAAGGTAGAAAGGTGTACAACGAGTCCCGGCAGTGTTCTTCCCAAGTTCGGCCTATTCGTAATAAACTAAATTTCCGTTATCGCTTTAACCTGCATTACGAGTCCTCGGGGATACGTTGTGATAAAGATGATTTCTAGAGTAGTTTCCGAAAAGGGCCCTAAAAAAATATCGAAACTTCAAGACGTGCAATTTTGAAGAAAGTGCACGTATTAAAAAAAAATTCATTAACAAACTTTTCATTTGGATTTCTTCTAAATTTACTAAAGAGTTGTCATATTGTTTTTTCTAAATTTGCAAAAAGGTTAAATCTAATCCAAAGGTATAAATCAGGTATCTTACCGGTTTAACAGGGAAAATGAATAGCATAGAATAAGAGAACAAATATTTGGGTTTATTTTACATGTTTCGTTTTTGCAACTCATACCTGGGTCATAGCATGGGAGGTCGTACCAACTGCGCGCAGAGCGCTTTTTTGTCGCTCCGGGGAACATGAGCCCAATTCTACTGAGGGAGGTAGTCCTAAAGTTTAGTAACTAAACCGAGCAGGCAACGTTTAATGGTTCTTTAACAAGTGCCTGACATCGTTTGTCATCCCATTCGAAGGACAGGCCGGGGGCAGCCACTGATTTCCGTCACCGGCTGCCGTTGGTGACAACACTACACTACAGATATGAGAAAGTAAAAAAAGAAACACATTTGGATATTAAAAAGCAAACGCTGAAGTGGCCCATCTCAGAGTTAATATATATAACTATTAATGGGCAGTTTCAGGCATAATATGAAATTGAGTACTGAATGCCTAATATTTTTTTCCTTCATTATTAATGTTTAACTGAATAAAATATAAAAGAAGACAATACCCCGTAGGTTTTTTGAAAATACGTTCTTAGCAAGCTTAACTGAGGGATCAGAGTTAAATAGTAGCCGAACCTCACAACTACTACTGAGGACGGCACAGAGGTAGCGTGGTTGTCTACTGAGCTCAAGATGGCGGCTTCGGCGTTAGGAGGCGAAAGGACCTTGAGCACGCCGACCATTGGATAGGAAAAAAAATTAGGACTCACGTCGGGCTCATTCCACCAGAGTGACGAAAGAGTGCTCTGGTAGTAGGCGATATGACCTTGCAGTTAAAGCCCGGTCCTGAGTCATAATGTTAGACTAGGTTATGATTTTTCGGGTGGGGAGGGTCGAAAATGCAGGTACGTTATATGCAAATAATGTAAGACGGTGTCAAAAGACGTAGCAACTGTCCCACACAGGATTTGTGCAGTTTTCCTCGGCACGTCCAATTTTTTAAGCACTCCATGGCCCGTCCCGCCAAAACTTTAAGCAGAACGCTAAAAATTCCGCTTTCCAACAACAAGCGATGCTCTTTTCACTGACATTGTTAATTTTTACTTAAAAGTCTTCATGTTTCTCTTCTCATTATCTATTCTGAATTTATTTACGTTATTTTACCCCTATTTGTATATTCTTTATAAAGTGTTAGGGGGTGCCGGTAGCGTTCGAAACGCGGCCGAGGCCCCTCAGGGTGGTGGGACGTTACGCATTGTTCCCAAGCCTTTTCGGTATCACATACTCGTAAAATACCCCTGTCCTAGCCATCTAAACCTTGGTAGGCAAAACATAAGACTCCCACTGTAGAGACGGACTGGGCTCATGTCCACCAGAGCGACGAAAGAGCGCTCTAGTAGCAGGCGATATCACCTCGTTAATAGCATGCGTCACAATATTTTTCAATATTGATTTAAACGAGAACATACATAATTTTACGAGATACCAAGAAACCCACATCTTTATAATTCCCAAAGTATTAGAGTCCTGAGCTCCCAACTTCTTCACAATGCGCAGATGGCTTGTGAGATGATCACAGTACACTTAACTCATTTTGGCCATTTTTCGACTTAACAACTTATTCCCTGTGACCATACATATAACAGTCTAATAGACCTAAAATTAATGAAGTCTATGCTAAAGATAATGAAAAAAATACCTAGATATTTTGTGTTTCTCTTTTAATTGTATTTCATAAGTTTAATTATTGATTGTACTTCTCAGAATTTATATCTAAGTAGGTATGTATATACAAGTATCTATCAATATCGATATCTTAATATATATTTACCCATATCTTAAAATATATTTACCCATTATTTATAGTTATTACTTTTATTTGGCTGGTATTGTATCTGGTCATTAAAATTTAAGTTTATATTCTAAAGAAAACTATACTAAAGATCTTTAAAGTATTATATTGCAGTTTATATGACGTCCCGAGTTATAGCGGTTTGTCCCAATCTTTGGCAAATTACACCTCTATGCTTATTTTGATGTTTTTCCAAGGTTCTGTAAAAAAATTAAAGCAAGTTCTTCAACCAGAAAAGTCCATTTTTTTCTGGTTGAAGATCTTGAAAGAGAGGACATGGGGGAAAATTCGTAATTTCGTGTGTTTATTAGAAGCCGAGCTATGTCGATATGAGTAGTAGCAGCTCCTCATCCCCAAACGAACAACTTCTGTTACTTAAAATTAGTGAAACCTGAGTTTTGCATTTCCCCTATTTTCGTTTTTTCTTCCATAGCTATACGTGCTCGCATATGTATTATATAATCGTTTATTAATTGGATGTCCTGTTATAGACAGACTTTCAGATTGTCCGACCCCTAAATTCAAAAATGAAAAAAAAATCATGTGTTTGATGGAATGGATACATCAACATGAAATTTCACCTGTGTTTCCAGAACGGGCTAGAGGGGGTTGAACTCAAAAATTGTAATAACTACCTATATAATGAATGTATTGACACGAAATTTTAAATTTTAAATGTTAATCCGAAACCTCATAAGGACAACATATATTAATTTTCAGCAAAATGGAAAGGGGGGATTAGAGTAGAGAGGAGTTTCCAAGACCCTAATAACTATCGAAGTAATGAATGTATCAACATGAAACTTTATATGACGATTGAGAAGGCCGTGGACTTGATAAGCACTTATTGATTTGCAGCCAAATCGGTCGATCGGTTTCAGCGGGAGAGCTAAGATGATCAATTGGAGCTGGGGAAGTACATTTTGACGGTACCTGATAGGTCCTCTAGGAAGGTGGCTATTGGTGAACTGCAGGGTGTTGTCGCTGTGGCTGAGGTGGGTGACTCGTCGTCCAGTTGTCCTCCCAGGATGTCCTCTATCCTGAACCTCGTCCTCTCCTTGTGTCGCTCCGACACCACCTCTGCTCCTCCAACTTCCTCCATCCGAACACAACCTGTCCTCTGCATTGGCTACTTCTGCCGCCACCCGCCAGGGGCGTCACACTACAGCCCCCTCCCTCCCCCTCCTCTCGCCACCCCCTCCTCGTCCTAAAGAGAGAAAATATGGCACAATTGAACATAATTCCAAAAGTTAACTCTAAATTCGTTATCGTGCCGGTAACTACTGCTATTAACTAAGAACACTAATAACTACCGATGTAATGAAAATAACCGTCATGAAATTTTATACGATGATTGAAAGCCCCAGTGACGTATTGTTTTTCAGTCAAATGGGATGAAGAGGAAAAGAGTTGTGAATGAAAATTAAAACTTAGATCATCACAAAAAAATTTTCTTAAATATTTAAGGCCCCTCCAATCCACCATTTACCTTCGGTCGATATGGCTAAAAATCAATAGGTGTTTTACCGTTCTTAACATAAAAAAGGTCTCATTGATACGTTCATTGGTAGTTAATAGGATTTTTGAAGGATGTCCTGAATGTAGGCCTGGGTCCGAGGGCCGGATCTAGGGGGCAAGTGGGGGGGGGGGGGGGGGGGGGGGCAGTTCCAAAATAAACACAAAAATATTACTTTTCTTTGGAACGAGCAAGCGAGTTCCTCTCTTTTTCGATGATACGCCTGTAAACTAGTCTGTAGTTTCATAACTCGTGTGACATGGGGAACATTTGAGGTATCCATCGGTCGAGATAGGCGAGAACAAGGTTAATGGACTAAGTATGTTAATTAATACCTTTGAAGAATAATCAGTTAATAAATTAACTGAGGAAAAACTGATTTTTTAGCATTTAGAGCGTGGTCATGAAAGTTCATGAAGATGGCCAGCAGATAGCAACAATCGGCACTGTACGGGATATTGATTCTACAGTTAAACTATTCCTACGACAAAATTGTTTAGCCAATAAATATATCTTTCATTGAGAGGAATCTAAGAGATCTAGGGAAAACTATAAGTGCATAAAAAATAGATATGTAGGTAAGCGACGCTCATTATTAATTATCTAGTTGTAGTAACTCATGTCCGGGCTTTAACTACAAGGTCATATCGCCTACTACCACAGAGTTCTTTCATCGCTCTGGTGGACAAGAGACCGACTATACTGGGGAGTCCTAAATGTTGCCTACCCAGGTTTGTGGTCTTCAACGAGTAGTATCACCTTATTGATAAAAAATACCTGAGGGCCTCGGCCGGGTTTCGAACCCGCGATCTTGAGCTTAGTAGGCAAGAGCTCTGAGCTACCGGCGCCCACATTTTTTAAATAATTAAAGAAAATAGAGGAAAATGTTCGTTAATTGGAACCGTCCAAAAATTTGAGTACTGACCCAATCGAAAATGAGTTTTGAACGAAGGTACTTTTGATATATTATTTACACAATAGTCGCACGAAAAACGGCGATGATCTGTTTTAGTGATATTAGTCAGGCCGAATGTTATAAAATTATTGAAGATGAGTGGAGGAGTATGAAGATTGATGACGGGGGGGGGGGGGGGGGGGGGGGGGGGGGGCAATATTAAACAATCTTGAGAGGCCCCAAATTGGTTTAGTGAGGGTGTGAAAGGGCTGTCAAGTGATGGTGGGCGTGGTGGAGACAGCGGACCACTCATTGGCCGACTGACTCTGAAGCCACGCCTCCTCCAATGGCCGCTCCTCCCCCCGCCCCCGCCACCTGCCCTGGCTCCCACTAAACACCCCAACACTCCAGTTATCTTCCATCATCTCCTCTTTAGGCCCCCTTTCAGAAACCTTTCAGCCCCCCCCCTCTCTCTAACCACACAATTTATTTCCTTAACACCCCCCCACCTTATTGATCTGTCTTTCAACGAGCACCCTTTAACAAAGTCTACCTCTTATAAAAACACCCTTTTCAAACTCATCTTCCTCTTATTTTATTTTTATTTTTATTACGTTCCTTTTTAGGGTTCCGTAGGTCGAAGACCGACTACGAAACCCTTTAACGAGTGTTTGACGTCTAATCCCTCGATCTTGGAAACTATTGAATAGTACGTAGTAGTACCTACTACCTACTTTCTACGAAGTTAGATGAGATATAGACATAACTAAAAATGTGCAGAAATAAATTTTGAGAGAGAAAACATTTTTTCAGGATATAAGATGCAGGCAGCGCTAGCAATGCTGGTCTAGCCAGGCGGTTTGAAAGTGAACCATGCTAGATTAACGACAGCCCTGTTTGAAAAGGGCAAAACACCAAATTTCAGAACTGATATTAAGTACAGTAAACTCCCGATTATCCGCGGGATTGACTGGCGTGGATACCGCGGATAATCGAATTTCGCGGATAAGCCGCAAAATTGCCGATAATGGTTAAACAAAGGCCGAAGGCACTAAAAAAACAACACACAAGTAGTGCTTTAAATAAGTTTATTATACTATAAAAGGACGTACCTGATAACAAAACTCAATCAATGTCATGTAGGTTATTAAAGTCATGTTTACTGTTTAACAAAAAAGTCAGTCATTTGCTTTTGCTTTTTCGTAGTGAAACACTTTATCTTTATTTGTGATTTGAGTTTTCTCAACACCATCTTGTCACAAAGTGATGCGTCGTCTTGCTCTTCAAGGTATTGAATAATGCTGTCAATGTGTCCTAATGCTGCATCACGTGCAGATGACTCACTGGTCAGGCGATTCACTCGCACGCTAAGTAAGCAAACATCTGCAGTGCCGCTAGTCGCGTCCAAAACTGCTCAAGCACACACTACGTATATACCGATATATCTACTGCACAGTAATACTAGTACACAGTAGTACATAAACGTTTTGTACTGTACATACATTATTAAGTGTACTGTACTGTATGTATATTTGTGATTTACGATTTTTATTACGTTAAGTATGTATTTAGTAACTTTATTTCAATTTTTGTGAAATAATTTTCGGTTTCAAACCCTTTCTTTTTTATAAAAATGCCTCCTACAGGCACCGCGGATAATCCGCAAAGCGAATAAACCGCCCGCGGATAATCGAGAGTTTACTGTATAGCCAATTTTTACTTGAAATTAAAAAAAAAAACGTCGTCAGTGAAGACATTTATTTCTCCACTTAGTTTTCTCTCTCCCTCTTAAGGCAATCGATCTATTTTGGTTAAAATCAATAGTGTTTTCCTTCTGAATATTGTTACATCGATATAAGGACCAACCTGATAGAATAGCATGAGCTTAACTGAATACTTTTCATAATAGTGCGCGAGGGCGCCGGTAGCTCAGTGGTATGCGTGCTTGTCTTCTGAGCTCAAGGTCGTGGAGTTCGAAACCCGACCGAGGCCCTTAGTTTATTTTATCTGGGAGGTAAAATAAACTTAAGCAAGTAGTCCTTCGGATGGGACGTTAAGCGATGGTCCCGAGCCTGTACGGTGTCAGGTACTCGTTAAAGACCCCTGCCCTAGGTGAATAAAAATTTAGGATTCCCACAGTAGAATCGGGTTCAAGTTAACCAGAGTGACAAAAGAACGCTCTGGTAGTAGGCGATATGACCTCTTAGTTAAAGCCCGGTCATAAAACCTAACCCAACAGTGCGCCTAACCGAATTTATTTATTTAAAGATTTAAGGGTTAACTAAGGTTAAATTTAACATTACACAACACATCTGATGAGGGTACCTCGGTCGAGATCTACCGGATCTACCACACCACTTCTACATACCAACTGAGATTCGAGCGTCCGAGTCCCAACGTCCATCAATAAATAAAAAAAAATAAAATAAAATAGCTTTATTGACATTCTTTTAGAACAAAAGTCTCTTCTTTTGGAGGTTTTGAGTCGACTGCTCTTTCAAGAGAATAAATCAGAAAAGAATTCAACGATTGTTCCCAAATTAAATTAAATTATTTCTTAAGTATAACTGTTACTTCTTGATTGAAAATAAAATTAAAATAAAACAAGATAGAACGAAACAAAACGTCCATCAATATAAACTTAAAATTGGTATTTCTGCAGACTACTGAAGTCGTTTGGAACAGGATGGCAACTTGGAGTTACGCTCACATGCGTCTGCAGACATTTTTTCATTTTTGGAATCAGAAAATCGGAAAACAGTGAAATTCCGTCGATCGTTACTGTATAAATATGGAAAATATTTTCTCTTAAATCATTGTTTGTTCAATAGTTTGTCTAAAGCTAGAAATAATGGAGATGAATAAATTTCGAACAGCGAAAGAGGCGAGAGGTCGCTACGTAGGCTGGGAGGGGAGAAATAAGCTTCCTAAATGTTGTTCGGATCAGCTTCAGGCGAAGAGATGCAACGCAAAGTTTCTACCGGGCAACCTGCTAGTAATGATGAGCAAAATTAGTCTTGGTCTTGGTCTTATACATATTACAAAGACCAAGACCAAAACACTACTATGATTGCAAGACCAAGACCAAGATGGCTAAGGTTGCTCTTGGGTTTGCTCATCACTAGGGCTCGGATGTTAATGCATTTTCATATTTTTATCTCTGCCTCGTACATCACTATTATGACTTTTAAAACATGTTTTGGACCAAAACGGTTCGATTAAAGCAGCTTTTATTTTGCATATGTCTGCATATTTGACCATAAATGCATATGTATGCATATTTCAATGGTTTTGCATATTTTAACTGCATATTATGTTGCGCCAGTTTTTTCATTTTTTGAAAAAAAAAAAAAAAATTTATAGCCGAAAAAGAATTAATGCTGAGTGAGACACGCAGAACACCAAGAAAAGCCGCGGCTTTAATTTTCTAGGAAGTTTGATGGATGTTCAAATTCTGAAAATCCCCTCCCCTTCCTTTAATTCCCAAACAAAGTAAACAAACGCGATTATTTCAGTCCAGTCTACATCGTTCATAGCATCCGGAAAGATGCCAAAACAAAAGAGTAAAACGAGTGAGTTAGTGAACAACTATTTACGCGCTTTCCCTAATGAAACTTTTCGTACCGATTCCGGGATTTTAGAATTGCTCAAGTTGCAATATAGAGGTTTCAACGGCTCGGAAGTCTCAAGTGACAGCACATTGGGACGACCAAGCATAAAGAAAACTTAAAAGTGAAACAAAAGGCAACTCAACCGTTCCTTACTCCTTCAACGTCATCCACTAAAAAATCACCAGTTTTTCAGGACTTATGTCGCGCATTTGTAAGTGCGGATATTCCATTTTATAAAATTAACAACCGCGAGTTAAAACACTTTTTGGAAATGAACATTGGCCTCCAAATGCCCGACGAGAGTAGGTACCATTCGGAAAAATTATCTTCCCGATGTTTACGAGGAGACAACGGTGAAAATCCGCGGCCAAAGACGGTCCAATTTGGGTGTCGATGGACGAAACTACTGACGCTCTAGAAGGTATGTAGCTAACATTATTATCGGAAACCTCTCTGAAGAACCATCTCAACCCTATCTTCTAAATTTACAACTTCTAGATAAATGCAACCACGAGACGATTGCCCGATTCTTTAATGATTCGATGTCCTTGATTTGGCCAAATGGAATTTTACACAACAAGGTATTTCTTTTTCTTACTGACGCTGCTCCATATATGGTCAAGGCTGCCAAATCGTTGAAAACATTCTACCCTAATTTGATTCACGTAACCTGCCTAGCACATGCTCTTCACAGAGTTGTAGAAACTGTCAGAAATGAATTTGAAGATGTTGATGCACTCATTTCCAATGTGAAAAAAATCTTCCCGAAAGCGCCGAGTCGAGTAAAACTATTAAAAGAGACCTACCCAGAATTAAATTGACTTCCAGGCCTATTATCACAAGATGGGGAACATGGCTAGAAGCAGCCCATTACTACTCAATAAATTTCGACAAAATTAAAAATGTGGTTTCTAAACTGGATGATGCAGCAGCGGTGTCAATACAAAAAGCCACAAATTTACTCCATAAAACTTCTTTGAAAAATAATTTATGCTTCATTTCAACAAACGTTGGGTTTTTAGTAGAAACCATAAAAACCCTGGAAAAAATTTTTTTAGGTCCGATCGGCAAAGTTTTACTTTTACAAATTTGAGGATTTATGTTGATGCCAACAATTTTAAAAATGAATAACTTTTTTCCTATAACCTTTTTTAGTTAGTTTTGTGTTTTATTATAATAAAAAATGTATTTGATTCTGCATATTTTTTTCGTTTTACCTGCATATTTATCAAAAATAAATGCATATTTTATGCACATATTTTGAATTTTTAATTGCATAAACATCCGAGCTCTACTCATCACTAATGTTGACAAGAAAGGTGATATGAACTTCTCGCCTGGGTCTATATAACTGTGTGACACGGTCACTAGACCGAGACACAATGTGAGGAAATGACTTTAGTTGTCCAGAACGAACGTCTACCTCAGTTCAGTCTTCAGACAGGAGCACACCACGTGACATGAACACCCTCCACATCATCCTGCTTCGTAAGCATCTGTATCTTTAACTAGGGATTAACAGCTCGGATTGTTGAGGGCGCCGGTAACTCAGTGGTATGCGTGCTTGCTTACTGAGCTCAAGATCGCGGGTTCGAAACCCGGCCGAGGCACTTAGTTTATTTTATCTGGGAGGTAAAATAAACTTAAGCACGCCGTCCTCCGTATGGGATGTTAAGCGATGGTCTGTACGATGTCAGGTATTCGTTAAGGAGCCCTCCCTATGCGAATAAAAATGTGTCCACTAGAGTGACGAAAGAGCGCTCTGGTAGTAGGCGATATGACCTCGTATTTAAAGCCCGGGCATGAGTCATAATAACTAACAGCTCGGAGCCTTCCAAGATAGACGTATCAAATCATTAAGAGATTAATTTTGTCTTAGAGAATTATATTAAAAATAATACTAATATGAACATTTTCTAGGTTAAACATAAAAGGTTTCATGAGATCAAATGGATTAAGGTCCTTTTTGAGTAGTCCATTCTGATGTATTATTATTTTTAGGAATATTAACTTTCCATATTTGTAACATAATTAAAGAAGTTAACGTTCATTGTTTGTTTCGTAAATCATATTTACCTTTGTTATGAGTTTACGACCTTTATTAGCTTGCCACATATCGCCTACTACCAGAGTGCTATTTCCTCGCTCTAGTGAACATTAACCCGACTTCTAAATTTTGCCTACCCATTAGGGGTTACGGGTCTTAACGAGTATCTGACTATCGCTTAACTTGCCTCCCATAGGACGACGTGCTCATGATTGTTTTTCTTCCCTTACCAGATAAAAAAACCTCAGGGCTTCGGTCGGGTTTCGAACGCGCGATCTTGACGTCAGTAAAAAATCACGTTACCTTTAAGCTACCGGCGCGCTCTCCATTGTTAAAATATATTATATTTTTAGTAAAGCAGACCATTTTTCTTGCAACAATTGTTCAGCCATATTTACACTCCAATACATGCCTAATTCGTTTTCTATCAAAGCAGAAATATACTTACGCCTAGGGAGGAGGGGGTGGCAAGTACATGACGTCCACACATTGGCCCATGCCTCTATATATTGCAGTTTGGGCCAATGTAAACATGTCGGAAGAACGGAGGATATCAGAAATGGTGAGCAGGGACCTCATTCCTGAAAAAAAATGGCAAAACAATATGACAGTAAAAATGAAATAGTAAATATCTAACTAATAATAATTCTTGGTGAAAATAGATGATGAATGTTATTGGAGTTATTTTATAGCCATGGAGAATGTTATTTATTTTGTATTTACAAAATATATAATAAGCAAATGTGATACATAATAAATAAGTGTCTTGGATGTTGAAAGAGAAATCATTCATCAATGACACTCCATTATCTTGTTATTAAGGATGAGAAAGAGAAATTATAATATATATTAAAAAACAAAACAAAAAAATAGTTAAATGATAATGTATCTTTATACATAAAACGTTTGTAGATGATTAGTGACTTCAATCCACTAGTAGGTCTCGAGGCCATTGCCGCTTCAGTCTCCGAACATGAACATTAGGAAGGGTTCTTGTGGCAAGTCTGCGGACTAAAGGATTAGGGTGAAAGGAAAAAAAAAATTTACTGAATAAAAAACCTTGGAATGGCGATGAAATGATCAAGATATCCTTATGTTTTCCTAAACATAGTCTACAAATACGTTGATTATTGTGACTCATGTCCCAGTTTTAACAATAAGGTCATATCGCCTACTAACTGAGCGCTCTTTTGGACATGACACCGACTCTACTGTGGTAGTCTTGCCTACCTTGGGAAGGGGCCTCTAAAGAGTAAAGTACCTGCCATCGTACAGGCTCTGCAACATCTCTAAATACTTGATTTTATTATTATTATTATTACTAGTAGGTTGCCCGGTAGTAACTTCACCATGTATTACTTTCATAGTTATTTCCAAATTCAGTGAAAACATTTTTAAAATGAACATTTATTTTATATTGATTCTTAATTAGGTATAATTATAAACTAATATGATATTGTGGTGGTTATAAATGTATATGACAAAACTGGTAATTTATATATAAATTTCTTGTGGAATAGACAAACTTTTCAAAAAATTAAATTTGTGTTATTTATTATAAGTTTTCAAAATATGCCCGCATTGAAACCTATTTTCTCACGACCCTCAGTAAAGAGAATAGTGAACATATATTTTCTTATATATTTTTAAGAAGTAAGTTAGCTACTCGTACTTAACTTTGGAAAGCTAACCTTCCACACTTTTCTAATTTCTTAAGATTTATCTTAATAAGGTATTTTATTATACATACCAATCATCCAGAACAACTTTAATTTTTATTTTTACTATTAAAAGATCTATTTTCTAAAATTATTATTGCCAACCATATTTGTTTGTTGCAAGGCACATATTAACTTGGAACCTCAGTGGTCCGAACTACGTACTAGCTGTGGGGTCCGCCGTTGCAAGGCACATACTAGCTGTTATGCCCAGTGGTCCTAACTACGTACTAGCTGTGGGGTCCGCCGTTCCAAGGCACGTGCTAGCCGTGATACCCAGAGGTCCTAAGAACTTACTAGCTGTTGTGTCCGCCGCTGAAGGACTATCTAAGGACAACGAGGTCATAACGTCTACTACCAGAGCACTGTTTCGTCACTCTGGTGGACATGAGCCCGACTCTACTGTGGGAGTCCTAAATTTTGTCTTAGAGTACCTGATATCGTACAGGCTCGGGACCATCGCTTAACGTCCCATCCGAAGGACGGCATGCTTAAGTTTTTATTTTACCTCCCAGATCAAATATACTAAGGGCCTCGGTCGGGTTTCGAACCCACGATCTTGAGCTCAGAAGACAAGCACTTAAAGATGTATTGTATTAAGTCATAATGAAGGGGCCATGGTGACCGTGTGGGCCTATAGCTTCCTCCATTCGGACTGCGAAGATGAGACTGAGAAATTCACATGGTAGTGTGGACGCTAGACGAGACAAAGAACGGTGACTCTAGAGACGATCTATAGACCGTGTCTCGAGACCGCCTATAGACAAATCGTGCAACATGGTCTACTAGTGTGTACTAAGCTTAAGTGCTTTGCTCGCATGGTCTCACTCTTGGTGCGTGTTCGAATCCCCCGTACGGATGGAGTTTTATTTCCTAGATAAAAAGGCCCGACCGAGGCCCTTAGTTTATTTTATCTGGGAGGTAAAATAAAAAACACAATAGAGTCGGGCTCATGTCCACCTCTGGTAGTAGGCGATATGACCTTGTAGATAATGCCCGGACATAATAACTAACACTTGTTATGTAGCTCACCCCACTGCTATAGTAAAGCTTTGATTGTCCTAGTTGGAGCTTGGAGCGTGTATGGTCAGATCCTTCCCTCAGATATCCTGAGTGTGGACTACCTACCGAGCACAATGCTCCTGGAGGGGGAGGCCCTGAAGAGTTCCGATCTACTGGAGGACAACTCAACAGACTGGGGCGGGGACCTGGGCGGTGCCTTCCTCACAATGCAGTATCACAGGTCAGACTAAATCTATAAATAACAAAAAATATATATATATACCTACATTGTGATGTATAAAAATAATACACACATTAAATTAATAATAATAAAAAAAAATTAAGTATATTTATTTTTTTATAAAAAGAAACTGAATTAGTAAATAAATAATGAGAAACCAGTTCTTTTAAAACAAATGCCAGTAAAAAACAAAACATGACCATCAGCTGTTTTGTAGTGTGTGATGAGACGAGTCCGAGGTCTGGGGCAATGGAGACGTTTAGGCTTAAAGTGTGATGAACTAATTAGAAGTGAACTGACGGTGAAATTGATCTGAAAAGAAGGTACTGTTGTACAGGATACATGCCCAGAAATATATAACTTAAATTTAAAGAATGGCCAAAAATATAAAACAAAAACGATTGAATTCGTTTTAAGGATTTAGTTTTTAAGATTTAGTTTAGTTTTATAATTTTATAATGTATACATTCTATAGAAGGTTTAAAAAAATAAACCCAAACTATTTGTTCTAGTAAATTCTATTTCTTTTGTAGAAATCAAAATTTAGTAAAAGAAAAGAGATAAAATTTGGAAATGTGGTAATTTAATTTTATTATTATTTTTGTATTAATTATCATAATTTTATTATTATTTATATTTTTATTTATTTATCATTTATTTAAGATTAACATTTAAGCCTTTCATTTTCTTTCTACCACAACGTATGTAGGTATATAGTGTGACATTGACATGCCCATCCCGTTTTTACAGAGCAGTCCCAAAGAAGACTATAGTGGTAAGCAGCTGATTGTACGGTCAAGTAATTACTTTAGTATTTTTAAAGAGACATTGTTCTTTATTTTTAATGAATTTCATAAGCGAAAAGGATATGCAATATATTTTTATTGTTGCAGTGAAAAACATGATTTTGAAAAATAGTCGATATTTTTGTTGATAAGGATGATACCTAAATGGATAATTTTTGGAAGGCAGGACTGATCTAGGAGGCACCTTTAGTGTGACTCAGTGCCTGCCCCAACTCTTACATAATATTTATGTATTTCGAAATATATTTTGATAACATGAGTATTTTGTGAATTAATCAATAAAATGTTTGAAAAAAAATTTTTTTTTTGAGCTTTTCTCTAAAAAATTTTTTAAAGAATCATTTCCGGAACTTCCATATATTTATTAACTGTTTTTTTCTTATTTGCGACCCACCAACCGACTCCTGGAGTTAGAGACCCTATGTGTTCAGATCCCAGATGAACGAGTACCTGTGCCGGGTCTACCTGGCCGATGAGATCTTGACAGAACTCGGGACTGCAGACAGCCCGGTGGGCCGAGTCGGGACTCCTGCTGTACCCAACAACCACAAACTGCGGTCAAGTCTCCTCACTGACGAAGGATCTTCCAGCTACAAGGAGTGGCTCTCCAGGTCAGCACTCTTCTGTACATTAAGTGGTCTGGGTTCTTATTTAGCAGTCTCCAACAGTAGCGGACTGCTACTTACATTCAAAAATAACATATTTTATTAACAGGATAACTTATAGCACTTTCAGTTAAAATAACCTGTTATTCTCCTTCCCTGCTACTCACACACCTGCTATACTGTTACCAAGATCAACCGAACTGTTATTCTAATAATTGTTATAATATAACAATATAATATAACAATTAGTAGAATAACAGTTCGGTTGATCTTGGTAACAGTATAGCAGGTCGATGAGTAGCAGGGAAGGATAATAACTGAAAGTGTTATAAGTTATCCTGTTAATAAAATATGTTATTTTTGAATGTAAGTAGCAGTCCGATATATATTATTTAAAAAAAAATATTTAATCTGCTTTCTATTATACAAATTGTGTGAACGAACTGCTTTCAAATCCAAACAAATTAGTTTTTTATTTTTTGTTTGTTTCTACTCCCTTTGCTTCTTGACCATATATATAGCACTCAAAACATTCAAAAATTATAATTGTAATTTAATTTAATTTCAATAGGAGCGCCGGTAGCTCAGTGGTATGCGTGCTTGCCTTCTGAGCTCAAGATCGTGGCTTCGAAACCCGGCCGAGGCCCTTAGTTTATTTCATCTCCCAGATTAAGCACGCCGTCCTTCGGATGGGACGTTAAGCGATGGTCCCGGGCCTGTACGATGTCAGGTACTCGTACGATATGACCTCGTAGTTAAAGCCCGGGCATGAGTCATAATAACTAACTAACTTTAATTTCAATAGTTTTCAAATATAATAAAAATCTATATTTTAGCACATTAAATATTAGTGATAAGGTAAAGGCGGTTCCACACTCTCGGCGAGACTACCCGAGAGTTGGCTAACATGAGTGTGGAGGCAAGGCGGCTGTTGAGGCAACTAACTGACAGCAGATACACACAAATAATGCTCTGCGCGTACAAAACTTGTTGACAGGTTAAGGAATTAATGTTCTGTTAGATGAAAGGTCATTCAAAATGCTTTTCAAAACTCATTATAAAATCAACATTCACAATCTTTATATTTCATGTGCAACTTGGTTAATTTAATTTGTTAAACAAAAGTTAGTCGAAAATATAATTTTACTATTAGGGAAAAATGAAGATTCTTACAAAATTAATAAATAAAATGGAATTCTCTTCCCTGTTTATTTTACCAAAAAAATTACTGATTTACTTATTAAAAATGAAAATTAACGTAATTTGTCAATGTTTATTTTTTCTAATATGTGAATTAGAGGAGTCTATAACTGCCGATGTATTTAATAACACTTAGACTTAGGATTCAGAAGCTTCTATGTAAGTCAACTGTTGATTTTTAGCACATTATTGCAGATTTAATTATTTGTGACAGGTCAACTCTTCTGGACGACATCTACCGCCACTACGACACGGCGGGAGGAGCCAACTCGGAGGATGAAGAGATCGGACAAGTGACCGGCTATGCAGTGCCCGGGCTTCCTGGAGGAGGAAAGTCGACCGGTCCTCGACCAGGCATCTTCTCGGATCTCCATCCAGGTATTTACATACTTACAGGTGCACAAAAGTATCCTAAATGACCAGCGAGGCTAGTTCTTTCAGTTTGTACATTATCTCACGAAAAAAAAAAAAAAAAAAAAGTTGTAAAATTCCGTCTAGTAATATTCAATATTAGAATCTCTTCAATATTAGTAATTATATCAAAAATCATTGCTGCCCAGTAATACCAACTTAGAAAATATCTACAGTCCCCTGCCCTTCAGCTCCATGGATCATCGCTTTACGTCCCATCCGAAGGACAGCGTGCTTCAGTAAGCCATGCACGCCTACCACTGAACTACCGGCTCATAATCAGTGGCGTAGCTAGAGAATTGCAATGCAAGCGTTGGTAGAGGGTCCCTCCCCTGAATTTAATTTTTTACATTAAAAACATGAAAATTTACTACACATTACAGATTACAGGTGGAAAAAAGAAAAACTAGAAAAGTTTGAAATTAAAATTTTTCCTTTCTCGATTTTGCTGAAGCAAATACATCTATCAGTTTGCATGTTCATTAATAAATAAATTTTCCACTAATACACAAAACTACACTAAAAACACAAAACTTGTTGACACACGGGTACGTGGTAAATATCCTGTCGGGTGAATCCGGCCGTTTTTAACTGTGACATCAACACAAGCGCCTGAGACAAGCTGGGAATTAGCTTCCTGTACATCAACGCCATCTAGTGATTCGTGATTGAGTGGACTGTGCGCGCGCATTTTCTCACTTCCATTTCCAATCGAACATCTTCTGACTGGGTACAGACATTCAAAAATATGTGCCATTGCCATCGTGAATATTAAAAATATAGATGATATTAATTGCATCATTAATTATTAGTCTAATTTTTTAACATTTTTTTCACAAAATTTAAAATAAGCAATTTTTTCTCGGAGCCTCGACTTGCAAAGGGCCCCCCAAAGGCAAAGGCCCCAATGCGACCGCATTGTTTGCATTGGCATCGCTACGCCACTGCTCATAATATATATAGGGCGCCTGTAGCTCAGTGGTATGCATGATTGCTTACTGAGCTCGGGTGGGACGCTAAGCGATGACCCATGGAGCTGAAGAACAGGGGACTTTAGATATTTTCTAAGTTGGTATCACTGGGCGGCAATGATTTTTCAATGAGTCTGTACGATGTCAGGAACTCGTTTAAGATCCCTACCCTAGGTGAATAAAAATTTAGGACTCCTTCAGTAGTGTCGAGCTCATGTCCACCAGAGTGACGAAAGAGCGCTCTGGTAGTAGGTGATATGACCCTTATATAGTTAAAGCCCGGGCATGTGTCATAATAACTAATTATATATCGTCGGCCCTAAACGTTATACCTCATAAGCGACATTTTTCCGAAAATAGTTTTTTTTCCCAACAAAAAAAAACTAAAAAACAATATTGATTTAGTGGGACCTCGTATACGACATAAAACGAAAAAACCATGAAATACGGTTTGAAGAACCGAACCTTGCAAAGGAAATGGGAACGGAATTGTGGTGAAACCTGGCAACTCCGTAAAGTACGTTAATTCTTTACTTAGATTTGCAAACTAGCTTAAAAACAATTCATGGCATGCACATACATCTCACTTAATACAAATGTCAAAAAAATTGAGGTTTTCTATAAAGAATATTTTTTTAATCAGTTTTTTGTCTCTCCTGTAAAGTTGGCTTTTTGCACATACGGGTATAACGTTTAGACCGAGGATATGTTGTTTTTTATGTGACATTAGAAGGGATAACAATTTATTTTGGTATTATGTACGATGCATATTAGCCATGCCTCCATAACTGTGGTATTTGGTTATTTATACAACAACCATGCATGGCCCTGGGAGGCTCCCTCTATCTATGATAAAACTCTCCCCCGGACGGGATTCGAACCCGCAGCCTTAGTGTGAAACCATGCGACCAGAGCAGTAGTAGCTCTAGCCCGCACAGCCTCTATGGCCCTAAGGGATAACAAACAAGTACAAATCAATAATATATGTGCAGGGCTGAGGGTGTTGATCTTGTGTATTGTGGATTCGTTAGTTGTTACGACTCATGCCCGGGCTTTAACTACGAGGTCATATATGGTCATATTATTGCCAACTACCAGAGCGCTCTTTCGTCCCCGTGAGCCCGACTCTACTCTGGGAGTCCGAAATTTTGCCTACCTAGGTTTATTCACCTTGGGTATTGGCCTTTAACGAGTACTTGACATCGTACAGGCTAGGGGCAATCGCTTGAAGTCCCATCCGAAGGACGGCGTGCTCAAGGTTTTATTCACCTCCCAGATAAAAAATTTAAGGGTCTCGGCCGAGTTTCGAACCCGCTATCTTGAGCTCAGTAGGCTAGCACGCACACCACTGAGCTACGGGCGTCTTGTAGTGCACTTGTCTATTATGTTGTAAAATAAGGTATCATAATTTACAAAGATAATTTTTTTTACAAAAGGAGTATGGATGTAATTTGATTTGGGTTGGGAAAGAAAACATTGAGTCGCAACCATTCGGCTAAATATTTTTAAATATTTACATTTATTTTATATTTTTACATCATTTTAATTCATGAAATCATATTTTCCTTTTGAATATACATATATTTTTTTCGATAGTTCTGAATTTTCTTCTAAGAGCGCACTTATGTCAGAACAACTTGCGTCCCGCATGTTGAACTTTACCGTTAAAACTGCAGCTAGTGTTTCTGCAGATAATTGGGATTTTTCACTGCTTCGTTAATCATTTGCTAGGGAAAATACCCTCTCCAGAGCAGCATTAGTGCCGGAGCAACACAAAGCTAATTCAATTATTAATAGAGATTGATTAGCGACTGTAGATTCTAATTGTAGGAATATTGAGGGTCAGTCAAAGATGGAAAAAAAACACTATTCAGATGCCAACGTTTCGATATATTTTATATCATCATCAGGGCCTACAAACAAGGGGGGGAAATCAAGATTAGAATAAAAAATAAACAAAAAAAAAATTGTTTTGTTGATAAACATTACTGAACGTTAAAAATACACTATAACAAGTTAAAAATTGAAACTGACTTACTATAAATAATTACTAAACATTAACATTAATAATAGAAATAGACAAATAGGCGGAACATAATAAAGAGTAAACATTAAAATGACGTACCTACTATGAATAAGCAGGGTTGGGGAGAAGACATGTACACTGGATGGAGTCTTACATTGCAATGAAATGGTACAATAATACTAGGGTGCTAAAGGAAACAGGTACAGGGAGCTCGGAAAACCCCGTCATAACTGTCACGATACAACAGAAATGTTGAAAGTAATATAAATATGTATTATTAAGGTTGTTGGTGTCTGTATACTCTAACACATATCTATAGATAATTAATAAATAATTTAAAAAAAAATATATATATATATATATATAATACACAAAAAAAATAAAATAAAATAAAAAAAAGATAATTTAGATATTGGAGACAGAACTATGGTGTCAGCTCTTGCTAAGTAAATTGGCATAACAATTACTTAGGTTATTAGTGTCTGTGCGGAAGTTGACTATACCAAGTGTTTTAGCTATATACACCATTTCCAATGTCAGTCTCTTATGATAATTGTGTTCTCTATGGAGTATTTTAGTGTTTATGTAGTCAAAATTATGTTTGTTCTGACAAACTAATTTCAACCTAATTTCAACTTTTTCTGGGGAATATTCTCTTGTTTAAAATATAAAAATATTTCTATTCACCTTTTATATTTATTAATGGACTGCAAAGGTGTATTTTGGGAGTACAGTTGGGTCACCTTATGTAAAACATATTAGGTGATGATGTCATTGGGACCATTTAAACAGGTGGTACACCAGACAACAAGTTTTCCATGAACTGCTCCTGTCGAGGAAGAGGACGAAGGATGTCTTGACAGAACACTAACACAGAGTGACACATAAATCATGTGTCATGATTCCATGTTGAGTTCCTTTTGAGGAGCAACATAACATCAACAAGGCCATGTTTCCGCTCCAAGTTGAGACGTGAGCTGGCAACAGCAACACGGCTCCCCCATTATTTTGCTCCACTCAGATCAGTTCTACTTCCCCAGCGACATGATGTATACGGGAGGTTATGTAATCTGACGCAAATTCGTTGTCCAGTTTTCACTGGAATTTCATGTTTTCCGACCTCCTGATTTCAAAAATTAAAAAAAAGTTCGATGCATGGCTATGTATTTTTCCAGTAAGAATTAACTACTCAGTTTTTGCTTTCCCTCTGAAAGATCCTACCCTTCCCTTTGGTCGATTTGGCTGATTTCGACTTAATGGGATTCTTCTTCATATACATTTTTGTATCGATATAGGGAATTATCGTGCTCACAGACAAACAAATAGACAAACAGGAAATAATTTTTTTCATTTTTAGAATCAGGAGTTGGGAAAACATTGAATTCTGACTGATTACTAGAGACCAGATTCTTAGGTTTTTACCTTATTTTTTCCTCTCATCCAAGCACGAAAATGATTCTCATGTCTTCTGGAATCGTTCAGTTAAATTTCGAAGAATCTAAAAAAACCTAATTCAGATGAGATCATCTTAAAATACCTAATCATGAAAAAATAAAAAATTTAAAAAATGCGATTTGGGGAAGGATAACAAATTTTGATGAAAAGCGGATGTTGAAGCGGTGGGGATTGTTTACGTTTACGTAGGGGAGAGGGTCTAATGTCCTTAGTTTCTCTCGCTCTCCTGGTTGTGCTGCAATCAAGAGAAGGATTCAATTATTTTTCTAGTTCCTTTTATTTTAATTCTGTGTACATTTTTTGGTTTTCTTTTTTAATATGTCTTAATATCATGTTCTATAAAAATAGTTTATTTCTATTAAATTTTTTTAAACCTACTAAAGTTTCAAATTCTATATTCAAATTTTATATTGTAACCTATTCAGGCTTTTTCGCAACCTAAAATGTCTTTTCAAGAAAAAACCTAAAAAAATCAATTTCACCTGTTACAAAAACCTAATCGGGGGCTTTGTTGTACCTAAAAATCAGGTCTGTGCTGATTGTGGATGTAAAAATCCTGTCTTTGTGAAAACGATTACTCCCGATAGAATGAATGTATCGACATGAAATTGTATATGTGTATCCAGAACGGCATAAAGATGGCGGAAATGAGAGGAACAGAGGAGGGGGGGGGGGGGGGTCATCTCAAAAACTCCACTAGTTTTAATGTAATAAATGTATATAATAATGAGTCCTCCCTGGTCTTTATTGTTTCACTTTGAGTCCTAGTAGTGCTCCTCAAGCTCTTTACAATGACACCCGAATCAACGTCCTATCTAAACGCTTTATCACGCTACACTAATTTCTAATTTTATACAACGCTAATTCGCAACAATCATCCGCCGGCGCCCACACTAGCCCGATAACGTCACAGGAAAAACAAACACTGCACAACAAACACGTACAGACTTGCTCTATCCATTGTGACCTCAACCGTTGTTATCGCATTATTAGTCTCGTAGTTATTATCGATTGAAATCTGACGGTATTTTGTAACACAAGAAAGTTTGACCGGCTACCACTGTTCTTAACGAGCGAATAGACGTTTTCATGTAAAAAAAAGTATTAATATTACAAAAAAAATTATAAATAAATACAAATTAATAATAACAATAATATATCGCAAAGAGAGTAAATGCAGGTGTTGAATATAATAGCTCAGTGGTATGCGTGCTTTACTTCTGAGCTCAAGTATGCGTAACCCGACCGAGGCCCTTAGTTTATTTTATCTGGGAGATAAAATAAACTTAAGCATGCCGTCCTTCGGATGGGACGTTAAGCGATGGCCCCGAGCCTGTACAATGTCAGGTACTCGTTAAAGACCCCTGCCCTAGATGAATAAAAATTTAGAGTAGACAAAATTTAGGACTCCCACAGTAGAGTCGGGCTCATGTCCACCAGAGTGACGAAAGAGCACTCTGGTAGTAGGCGATATGACCTCGTAGTTAAAGCCCGGGCATGAGTCATAAAACCTAACCTAACCTATAAATATAAAATGGAAGTAGAAATACATTGTTCATTAACAATGGTTACTCACAATAGATTGTTATATAATAGAAAATATTGGAGATATTGTTACAATGGGCCAAAAGTAAGTTATGGAATTTGGATCTGTCTATGTTGACACTCAGAGGCAGGAAGTGGCTTCTATTAGGAGAGTAGATGAGACAGGATATTAACAGAGGGTTCATGCCTAGAGACATTAAACAGCCAAATTAATAATAATAACATAAATACTAGATAAATCACATTTTGTGAAGTTTAAATTAGGTTTATTTTTTGTTTGTGTTAGTTCTTAAAAGATTATTTATTTCCTTTTTATTCAAATTTCTCTATTCAGAATTATGAAAGATGATATTGTTTTTTTTTCAAGAAATTAAATAATTATTTGTAAATAATTACCATATCGAAAGGCATTAGTATCTGTGTCGCAAAGCCTCTGCGGAGGTAGTCATAGTGACATTTGTTATGACATTTGGGTTGTGTATTTACTGTCATGTTTTACGATTGCAGGCTATCCGACCGGACCCCTCTCGCCTGGCTACGCCCCGCCACAGACCTTCGGAAATCAGCATCATCCAGGTCAGTTGCTTATTTTAAGCAAAATAATAAAAATATAAGTAAATTAATTAATAATAATAATAATAAAATAAACAAACAATTTAAACAATAAATTACCACATTTCCTGTAGAAATTTGTTCTCTTTTCTTTTCTTTTGCTAAATTTTGATTTCTATAGTAGTTTTTCGAAAAGGGCCCTAAAAAAATATCAAAAGTTCAAGATGTGCAATTTTGAAGTAAATGCACGTATTTTTTTTTAAAAATTCAATTAACCAACTTTTCTTTTGGATTTCTAAAGAGATGCCATTTTTACTAATTTAAAAAATATTAATTCTAATTCAAAGGTTTTCAAATTATCTTACTGGGCCAACAGGGAAAATGAATAGAATAGAATTAGTATTTTCGAAAACAATCATCTACATTATAAAATACAAAAACTAAACATTGAAACAAACAAAAAACAAAAGAAAAATCTTAAAATCTAAATTCTTAACACTAATTCAATCTTTTTTTGTTTTATATTTTGGCCATTTTTTAAAAATTAAGATATTTATTTCTGGGCATATATCCTGTACATATAAACAAACAACAGTACCTTCTTTGCTGATCAATTTCACCGTCAATCCACTTCTATTTAGTTCATCACAAGTTAACCCTAAACACCACTCTCCATTTTTCACTCAGACCCTCTCCTCATTGAACCCAGGCCTCGACTCGTCTCTACACATAAAAAACAGCTGATGGCCGTGTTTTGTTTTTTTACTCATTTGTTTTAAAAGAAATTTGCTTTTTATATAAAAATAAATATAATTAATTTTTTAATGTTTATAATTTAATAATTTTAATGTGTGTATTATTTTTATACATCACATAATATTAATAATAATAATAATATCGGTTTGGGCTCAGACTCCATCAAAACATTAGCTAGTGATATACCAAGAAATTGTTAAGGTTTCAATATTGTTAATTGTGTATTAAGAGGCATTAGAGGGTTATTGTTCTCCAGTTGTCACCTGTTTGGGACCGGTTCGGCAGCTTGGGGTCTACTTTCTCAGCAATATGGCGGAAGGAAGGTGATTCATGCCCGGGCTTTAACTACGAGGTCATATCGCCTTTTACCAGTCAGGGGGAAGCAGAATTACCCTCCCCTTAGCTCAGAGGCTTAGGTCAGTTTCGTTAAGGATAAGAAAATATGCACGTTAAATTGGGAAATACGCCCTGGTGATGCGCGAAGGATCCCTTGCGGCCTTGCGCACAGACTTTAATGACCATATTCGTTTACAGACTCCGTCCGTTACTCAACCTGATTTTACCCCCTCCCCCCGATGAACATCCTGGTTCCGCTCTTTCGTTGCTCTGGTGGACATGAGTCCGACTCTACAGTGGGAGTCTTAAATTTTGCCGGGACCATTGCCTCCGAAGGATGGCGTTCTCAAGTTTTTTTTCACCTTGCAGATAAAAAACCTAAGGGTCTCATGCGCGTTTCGAACCCTCGAAGTTCAGCTCAATAGCGTACTACCTGTGAGCTAGTGGCGCTCTCTTCAGCTATAAGAAGTATAAGAGAAGTTATGTAATCGGTCAGACATTCCATCTTCTATTTTGTTATAGAACTCATAAGAACGACATTTATTGATTTTCAGTCAATTCAATGAGAACGGGAAGTAATGAATGTACCCGCACGAAATTATATATTTGAATCCAAAACACTGTAAGGATGACACCTATCAATTTTCGGCCGTATCGACGGAAGACCAAAGGAAGGGGTTGAACTCAAAAATCTTAATAACTGCTGATGAAAGGAACATATCGACAAGAAATTTTGTAAGACTAGTTCTTGATTTGCACCAAATCGGTAGATTAGTTTCAGAGAAAGAGCAGAAACTTCGTTGACAATTGGCGCTAGGGAAGTACATTGATTGGTGATTCACCGACCAAGTACAGAACCTAGTTTCGTTTTTCTGGCGACTCCACTTGAAAACGGCGACAATTGACAGACATTTCTAAATATAAAAAACACATAAAGAAATACTTTTCAAATATTGGGAAGACAGTTTGAAGTCAATTAGCGCTAACTATGTTTTGTTAAAGCAAGTTTGAAAAGTTGAGGGTTATATATGGATATTAGTTAGCGAGGGGCGACTAACAGGCCGCGTCAACATGGCAACAGAACAGACGGATGAGCGATAAACAGGCCGCGTCAACATGGCAACAGAACAGACGGATGAGCGATACACAAACATTGACCAACCTGGATGATGTTGACAGTGGAGTTAACATGCCTACATAGCGGCGTCCGACACTCATGGCCACAATACCGGCCAAGTATGAAGTCTTTACCTACCTAGATGTCCAACTATCAACTTCCATGTTATGCCGCATCTATCTATGCCCAAGTTGACGCCTAGAACATGCCTACATAGCGGCGTCCGACACTCATGGCCACAATACCGGCCAAGTATGAAGTCTTTACCTACCTAGATGTCCAACTATCATCTTCCATGTTATGCCGCATCTATCTATGGCCAATTTGACGCCTAGAACATGCCTACATAGCGGCGTCCGACACTCATGGCCACAATACTGGCCAAGTATGAAGTCTTTACCCACCTAGATGTCCAACTATCAACTTTCATGTTATGCCGCATCTATCTATGCCCAATTTGACGCCTAGAACATGCCTACATGAAACAACAGATGCGTCAAGTTAGCCCACCCCACATTAGGTTTGTACTCGGTAATTGTGCTCGGTTTGTGTTGATAATTATTAGTTTTGTGCTGCTTCGCAATATGCAGTTTATTAAAAACGTTTGTTCTTTTGTGTACAACACAACCCAAACATTATATATATTTTCTTTTGATTATTAGAGTCGACAGTATCTTTTCTAAGTAGAAGTCAGGGCCTACATAATACAAACAAACAGATTAAGTCATTATGGACAATATAACCTGTGATGTATAAAAGTAATACACTCATTAAATTATAAACATTAAACAATTAATTATATTTATTTTTATATAAAAAGCAAATTTATTTTCAAACAAATGAGTAAAAAAACAAAACGGCCATCAGCTGTTTTATTTAGTGTGTGTAGTGTCGAGGCCTGAGTAGAATGGCGACGGTCTGATTGAAGGTAGACGGTGGTGTTTAGGCTTAAAGTGTAATGAACTAAATAGGAGTGTATTGACGGTGCAATTGATCTAACAAGAAGGTACTTTTATTTGTATATATGTACAGGATATATGCCCAGAAATATATAACTTAAATTTTAAAAAATTGCCAAAATATAAAACAAAAAAAGATTGAATTAGTGTTAAGAATTTAGTTTTTAAGATTTTTCTTTTGATTTTTGTTTGTTTCAATGTTTAATTTTTTTTATTTTAATAATGTAGTTTTAAGGAAATAAACCCAATATTTGTTCTCTAAAATTCTATTCTATTCACATTAAGGAAATAAACCCAATATTTGTTCTCTAAAATTTTATTCTATTCATTTTCCCTGTTGGCCCAGTAAGATTATTTGAATACCTACTATATAATGTATACGTATATC
This sequence comes from Aradus depressus, assembly GCA_963662175.1. Taxonomy (NCBI): domain Eukaryota; kingdom Metazoa; phylum Arthropoda; class Insecta; order Hemiptera; family Aradidae; genus Aradus; species Aradus depressus. The sequence goes on along the minus strand of OY759221.1, from coordinate 45,424,524 downwards.
TAAGTTTTCGACCTACGAACTGAGATAGTTTAACAAAACAAAACGTCTTTTTGATTAAAACTCAAAATTTATTCATTGTACAGGACAGTACTACTGTACAAAACAAACCATGGTACATTTATGTTATAATGCAAACATTAAGAATTTTAAAAACGAAGTATGTAAACGATTTTTAACAGGACTATAAAATAAAACAATGTTCCTACCTGGAAAATAGGGTGCGCGCGCCGTCTTCTTTGTCTGCACTTTTTCATCGTAGCCAACTGAGTAAGTCAAGTCAAACCCTCTCTTTGAATTATTTTCGTACTTACCGCTCGCTCAACTAAATTTTTAGTTTACTAAATTTTAATTAGTTTTTTTTAATCCCGTCCGGATTAACCGGATGTCTGGATAATCGATGCCGGGTTAGCTGGACTCTACTGTAATATCATATTGTGAGGCCACACAAAACAATTATGGTGAGCATAATCCAGCACAAAACGAGCGTAAAGTACAACACACATTAAATAACATAAAATTCTTGACTTCAGTAAAAAATGTAAATAAGTAGTCGGTAAGTCACCGGCAAAGTACTTCCCCACTACGAATTAATCAAGAGTTAATCAGTTTAATAAATGTGAGGATGTAGGTACATGACTGGTGATTCGGAAAGTACTCTATCTCTCTTTTCTTTTGGGCACTACGGACTGTAGTGTTGAATAAAGACAGTGTGAAACTCAACTCGATGATGCGGGCCATGTACATAGAGGCTAGATGTGAGACCAGCTGACCTCCAGCTGTGAGGACTACATGCAACATTATCCACGGTCTCTCACTAAGTGCTCTAAGTGGCGTCCCTCGCCTTCCTAATCCACCGTAAACTTTCCAATATATCTGAGAGAATCTTGAGGATCTCACCCTACCTGGCAGGTCCGCTAATGACATGGGGGAGGCCACCCCTCAGTGAATCACCGACATGGGGGATGCCCAGTAGTTTGCCCCATCGTCATATGGAAAAAAAAATTAAATTTCGAAACACAATAGCTGTAAAAAGTTGTGTTCTTACGAGTAAATTGAATGTCATATTTTTTAGTTTTAAATTAAGGATGATGTTGGATGGTGTTTCAGGAGAGGAAGTGTGGTACGGAGGAGAGGTGAGCCACGACAAGAGTCTGGCCGTTAAGGATCTGTTCGACCTGGCGCTCACCGCACTCGCATTCCTAGCCTTCGGCGTCTTCGTCATGAACCTCATCATGACCTGCATTATGGTAACTAATATATATTATTTTATTTCAATCGATGTTAAGAATATTTTGAATATATAATATATGTGGCAGCTACATTATTCTCCCATTTATCCGACTTCAAAACATAAAAAGACAAAACATACCTTGTTGACATACTCTCTCCTGGAGGGCGCCGGTAGCTCAGAGGTACCGTGCTGGTTCCAAACCTGCTCGAGGCCTGTAAATATTTTATCTGGGAGGTGAAACAACCTATCACACGCCGTCCTTCGGATGGGTCGCTAAGCGATGGTACGATGTCAGGTACTCGTTAAAGACACCCCAACCTAGGTGAATCAGTGGCGTATATATGGGGGGGGGGGGGGGGGGGGGGGGGGGGAAGGGGCCCGGGCCCCCCCCGAAATAAAATAAATATTAATATAAAAGTTAAAAAAAAGTATATAATAGTTTGATATTATTATAGAGTAGTTCTTGAAAGTAGACTCAATGGTCTAGCGTTACTATCAATCCATGGAGATGTGAAAATAGGCGATGAAGACGTTCTGGATAAGTTTGCAGGTGTCCCAAGAAACCTGGACTTTGTTTTGTAAAGAGAACAAGCTAAAGGAACCCATTTTTTTATTTGATATATTCACTTATTTTTTATAACTCAAAAATATTATACCTAATTCAAAATATTATAATTATATATTGACTTTTGTCTGTCGTAAAAACATACATTTCTTAACCCCCATAAAAACAGTTTTCTGGTCTTTATCAAATACTTACAAATAACTACATAACTGATATACTTAGCTAGTTAATTTTTTAAAAAGCTTTAAATTAAATTAAAAAAGTTAAAAACAAAAACAATAAAATTTAATTTTTCTGGGAGAAGTCCCTATGGGACCGCCAATCCTGCTACCGGTCATACTTTTTTTTTTCCTTATAAAATCGGCCTGGTGGGCCCCCCCCCCCGAAATTTTTTCTTATATACGCCACTGAGGTGAATAAACCTAGATAGGTAAAATACAGGACTCCCAGAGTAGAGTTAGGTATATGACCACCTAGGTAAAGCCTGGCCATGAGTTATAATAACTAACAGGAGAACTAATGAAAATAGCCTCCTTATTATTGAATTTTTATAGCAACCATGAGTTAGTTAGTTATTATGACTCATGCCCGGGCTTTAACTACGAGGTCATATCGCCTACTACCAGAGTTCTCTTTCGTCACTCTTGTGGACATGAGCCCGACTCTACTGTGGGAGTCCTAAATTTTGCCTACCCTAAATTTTTATTCACCTAGGGTAGGGGTCTTTAACGAGTACCTGACATTGTACAGGCTCGGGACCATCGCTTAACGCCCCATCCGAAGGACGGTGTGCTTAAGTTTATTTTACCTCAGCAACCATAAGGAGAAATAAACATTTATTATATGAAAGATAACAAGGACTTTTGTTGTATTAATAGCGAATTTCATATTTTTTTTAAATATGTTTTTTGTTCAACTACACTGCTTAGCCTGTGATGGAAGCCATCTTTGGTCACACCTGCTGTTGATACAAACAAGAGTACTGCCACACAGGATGGAGAATTGAACCATTATATTTGAATTTCATGACTACCGTCTTCTAGACTTCAGTAGTTCTCTTCTTTTGAGTAGTCAGGATACGATTTTAGGAATACGGTACCTTTCTACCGTTCTTCTCCTCTCGCCTTAATTTAATTATGTTTCATTATCGAGAAGAGTACAACTATTATACAGTAAAGCGTCGATTAGCCGAACTAATTGGGGATATAGGTAGTTCCGATAATCAAAAGTTTATATAATCGAACATCCAATGAAAAAAAGGAAAGAAAAATATATTTATAAGAGAAATAATTTGCAAAGAAACTCTCTCGGCAAGCTTAGGCATTACACATGATTGAAACAGTAAGGTTGTGCATAAGTGAGCTGCAGTTCACACCCTCGCAAGCCTGGGACATAACGCTGCTCAGAGAGGCCAGAAGCGCTATTCCAAGTCCCCCAAGATGCGCACTAAGAGCGACCCAACCACCGCGGTGGTCTCCAGAAGAAAATACTCCAGAAAAATATGACTATTTCATTGGACTTATTGCGATTGCTCTAAAACTGTGTTTACATAGATATCGATTGCTCAAAAAAATATGTGATACGGGCATAACAGGATTTTCTTATCCCAACCACTTTTGTACAGATCAATCTCCAGTCCCTTCTCAAATTTGTTTCATACTGGCATTACTTGCGAAGGTAGTTCGGATAATTGAGCTTTCGGATAACCGACGCTCTACTGTATATACATCCTAAAGCTTTCTCTCTACATTGGCCGAGCAAAGTAGGCCCAGGCTGCTCTGTCAAGTGTAGAGAGTTAGGCGTGAATAACGGATTTCTTCAATTTATTTATTCTTTTAATTATTTTTTTGGTACCTAAAATATGCATTAGTTATATATTCTGTTGAGGGCTTAAATAAATAAATTCAGTTAAATAACATTTATTTATTAGTCATGGCTGTTTTGATACATAAAGTTTTTAAATATTGATAATGAATATTCTTCACTTCACAAAATACAGTTAATAAATACATGGAGTCACATGGATCACACATTGAAGGGTTCCGCTGACATCCTGAATAGACATACTTATAGTTTTAATGGTCTGACATATATTTTCTGGCTGCGCCAATTGATTGAGTCATAAAAATTCGACGGATGATGTTTTCATGGTTTCAGATTTCTTTCGAACGACAGGTATATTAACTGCAAAGTAAAAAAAAAAAAAAAAAAATTAAAAACACATGTTGAAAAAATTGGATGAATAGTTTCGTCTGAAACAAAAAAAATCACATTAACCACAAACACTCATGTCTGTATGCAAGTATGTCTGTATGGGTGTTTGTGGGTGGAATTTTGTGAGCGCTCTTACTCAAAAACGATACCAGCAATGAATTTGAGATAAAGATGTCATATGTCGTAATTTAGATTTGGGCCAAAATCGGTCGAAAGTTGAAACAACTTTACTCAGGGAACTAATTGTAAAGATCACCCCGTATTTTAATGATTCAATGGGTAGTTCCTAAATCCACCACTAGAATACTCTACAGGTTCTTTAGTTGTGAAATAATAAAACAAATTCAGTTACTTCTTCAATAATTTTATATTAACTTGTACAAAAAACTAAAAACGATCTGTGGGTCTACATGTCTTTAATCAGTTCATTATATATACAAAACAGTAGAAAATAAAAATTACTTGAAGCATATCTTTAACTAATCTCTCGGGATTTGTAAAGCAGCATCGTAGCTACATTCCTTAACGAGAAAAAAATAAATTTTTATGCTTAATATTATCTTTCTACAAAATTATTTTTTGCTCTGCAATTTCTTCGCTAAATTTGCTTATTACGCTTTAATTTTGTACAAAATTTCATTATTATAGCTTCAATAGATTCCTAGATATCGGGGGAGACAGTAGTCAAATAGTCGTTTGTAGGGTTTCGTAGCAGATCTTGCTAATATAAATACTGTGAAAACCGCCGACTAAATAACCGCCCAGCAGCCAATTGTCAAGACAAATATTTGGCCAGACGTGCCTAAAGCCGGGTGCCACACGATGCTACCAACACCCTCCAACGTTGGACGATTGTTGATTGGTAGCATCGTGTGGCCGATGCTCAAACTACTTGCGTCCAACGTTGGAGTTGGAGCATGTACGGCCTGTTGGTATTTTGACACAACTTAGACTTTTTTACCCCCACTACCAGACTTGGTCCACATTTGATGCACGGCTACACGAATCGTCCAACCTTTTCAAATGTTTATATTGAGGTTATGCCAGTGTTATAAATTTAAAAATTATTTTGTGAACCTACGCTTTATTGATTATATTGAATAGGCATTATATAATAATACTTAGTATTTGTTTTATTGTCATATTTTTGTCCTATATTTGTTTTATTGTCAGGTAAGTATTTTTACCCTAAACATTTATACTTTTATATTTAACATATGTACTTCATGCAAGAAAGGGGAAAAACTTTGTTTACGTTTATTTTTTTAAAATAAAACTGTAGTACCAAAATATTATTATGTACTTTATTTCATAATTTATTATTTATGTTTAAAATAAGTCTTTATGTTACTTTTACTTTTTATATTTCAGTTGGTAATTACATATCTGGAAATGTCAACAGAAAAAATGGAATGGACCAACGACGTAACAATAGAATAAATGTAAAAAAATCTAATAATCTAAAAAAAAACCTCAAGTTTCTCTTGTGTGTGTACACTTGACTCAAACATTTGAATCCAATGTGTTTGGTCCAACATTTGCTTCTCGTGTAGCAAGGGCACTTGTACACCAATCGTACAGTGTTGGATTCAAACGTTTGAGTCCAACACTGGTGACAAACGTTGGTAGGATCGTGTGGCACCGGCTTTATCTACAGAGGTGCCAAGTTGCTGGGTCAACATTTGGCGAATATAGACATGTAACAAATAACGGAGTCCTCCTTGCCAAACATTCAGACATTTACATCAAGTGAAGCTACAAACGTCACTGCGAACCTACCCGAATATGTGGAACCTTTGGCCAATATTTGCGAAAAGTAACTATAACCTTATTTGTTTGCAGGGACCCCAAGGTACGACTATCGTTATGCAGATGATGACAACCTCCACCACTTCCACAGGTAACTATACTTAGCTAAGCGCCTGTCCGCGAGAGCGCGTTCCCGAGCTGGTCATTCATTTCATAGTCTATCAACAGTAAAATACTTGGATGTCGATCGTGTGTTGTTGATATTCCATGTGCATTGATAAAATCGAGGTTAGAATTCTATTCATCTTTAATATTTTTTTTATATTTTCTTACATCAAGTTACACACATATTTTGAGATAGTCTAGGAAATATATTAAATTTTAAAAAATGTATTAAAGTTTTAGGACAAGAAAATTAAATATTTCAAATATGGAGGCCAGCAGTTTTTACAGAAAGGGTGGGGGGGGGGGGGGGGGGGACAATGTCTGTCAATTTGTTTTCTTTCTTTTTTACTTTCTTATAATTACTTAACAAAAACGTTGTCGGTGAATCATTGGTTATGTGCTTCCCCATTACGAATTAATCTATTACATTTTCGTTCTCCCTTCAAAGCCAATTATCCATTTGGGCTAAATCTCAATATATGGCTTACATTGTGGCTTCTGATTCTTCATACGGAATTTCATTCCCAAACTCTGATAACTGCCGTTGTAATGAATGTATCGACACACCATTTCATATGTAAATTCCAAGCCCCATCAGAAAGACACCTATTAATTTCTCAGAAAACTCAATAACTTCCAATTTAACGGATCTATCGACATGAAATTTCATATTTAAATTCAAAACCCAATGAGAACATAACCTTTCAAATTTCAGGGATATCAGCTGAAGGGAAGGGGGCTCAATTCAAAACCCCTCATAACTGCCAATGTAATTTTATCGACAAAACATATAGTATGAGGATTTAGGAGCCCCTTTGTAAGTCAACTGTTGAAAACTTGTCTTTGGAGAGGGAAGTGAAAAATTAATTGATTAATTCGTTCTGGGGAAGTAGATTTCTGGCGATTCACCGACGACCTTTAATAGACTAAGAAACAGTCTAAAACTATTTAAAAGTTGAGAAGTAGAGATGTTTTGGTTTGGTGCGGTAGAACGGCTGGGAGCGCTGTCTGCCGGCCTCTCCGCTAACTACCTCAGTTTACACTTGCTGCTTACCGCTCTTCGATGCTCTCCGTTACAGTCCGTCCAAATTAAATTATTTCTATCCACTAAACATTCAGATTCTTTCTGCTTCTCAGAATATTGGAAACATCTAGTTTTTTTTTTATTACAATTCAAAGCGACCTGATCGAAACCCCATTGTTGCGTTGTGTAATTATATTTTTGTACTTATATTTTTCTCATATAATTTCACTATAGAAAATCATACTATGTTTGAATATTTCCTTGAGCTCCATACCAGGTTAGAAGAAAACTACAAATGACGGTAATTTACTTTAAGTTTTTTCATCACCCTTTTTTATCATTTGATTGATATTATTAACAATTAACCCTTTATACAGAAAAACGTACCTTTTTTAAAAGTATTGTCTATTTCACAAAATATATCGTATATATAAAGCTGCGGCTATATATATATATAAGTGCGGGCTAGAGCGTAGGGCTTTGGTCGCATGGTCTCACCATGGTTTGCGGGTTCGAATCCCGTCCGGGAGTGAGTTTTATTTCGTAGATAGAACTCCCTCCCGGGGCCATGGATGTCTTAAATAATTATACATAACACATTGACATGGCTAATATGCACCGTTCATAAAGCCAAAAGAAAAAAAAAAAAAAAAAAAAAAAAAAAAAAAAAAAAAAAAGCTGAAAAAGTCTGTGCGTTGTACCGCTATAACTCACGAACGGCTTGATGGATTTGATTAATTTTTTTTAAAATTTGTTCGTCATCGTCTGTGGAAGGTTATAGGCGTATTAGTACCTCAACATCTGGTCCATCCCAGCATCCACCCACGCATTCTTTGTAACTCAAAAACCACTGCAACGATTAACGAGAAATCTTTTTGAATAAATTAGTTTTAGCTCCAAAGCTAGCGTTACTACAGTTGAAGGACTATAAGCCTTATTCCGTATGAATAATTGAAAATTATAACATCATGAATGTACTGTCGAGGAACTGAATTGCCTTATAGGAGATATTGGGAGAAAAGTCAAAGTTCCCCGGGCAACGCCGGGTATTACTGCTAGTAAAATATATGGGAGTACTTTCGCTATTGCTACCATCTTCAGCCATATTTAACAAATACTGTCATCACACCATCGTCAGGTTTAGTTATAAAGTATAGTCTTTTTGTTAATTTATATAGATTATATACATTTTCAACAATACGTCCGTGTTTCTTAACTTCGAAATTGTGAATAGAACCGACTTAATAAATCAATTATAGGTATATAATTTCTATCTATTTACCAATTTATTTAAATATAAAATGGTTCAATCTTTGTTTTCAATCAAAACAATTACAAAAATATTTATTAGGGATATTAAACATATAAAACTGGAGAATAAGTTAAGGTGAAACATACTTGAGAGTAACAAAATAAAATAGAATGTAAAGTATAGTTAGTTATTGTGATTCCTGCCAGGGCTTCATTTCGCCTACTACCAGACTAATTTCTTTCCTCTAGTGGTGTCCTAAATTTTGCTTACCCAAGTTTATTCACCTACGTACCTGATATCGCGTGCAATTAAATGAAAAATAATCTTTATTCTGGGACATACGTCGCCTAAGAATAATAACATAAAGAATAAACAGAGTGTATACAAGTATCAACCAGTTGAGAAGAATAAAAATAAAAGAAATGAGGTCTCTAGGAATAAATATTAAATATTAAAAACAGGCAATGAATAAAACAATATAATAAACTAGTGAAATAATGAAGAGAAAAAAAAATTAGAAAAACTAATATGAATAATGATGTGAAACATGATAACAATAATGACTTGTATATGAATTGTAAAAAACTGGACTGATGAAACGGAAGAGTAACAATCGGTCCAGTGGAGTGAGAGACTTAAAGGAAGACGAGAACTATCTCATAGGAGCCAGCCTTGGGAATCAGAGGTTTGTTGAGTTGGGAGATAATGGAAAAGTAGGGACTTGAATGAAAGAAGAGTAGGAGCATGGCGAATCTGGAGAGGGAGAGAGTTCCAGAGGGAGTTAGCCTGGATAAGGAAGGAGTTGTGGTAGGTTGTTGTCCTGTGGGAAGGGAGGTAAAGATCAGAGGGATGGGATCTGGTGACTTTCTGGTGGATATGGGATTTAAATTGGATGCATTTGGAAGATGTAGGAGGGCTTTTGGGAAGATATGGTTTGATAGAGGAAGGAGCCTAGGAAATATTGTCGACGAGAGGATGGGAAGAGCCATTTTAGGTCTGTATAAGAACTAGTAATAGAAGAACTCCTTCATAAGGGCCTTGGCCGGGTTTCGAACATGGTTGTTCATAAATTACGTAACTATTATTATTATAACTACGTTACTATTTTCGAGAATGATATTATCTAAATTATTTTAATGAACTAATGCAAAAAAAAAAATATATTGTCAATACTGTCAGTATTTGTTAAGTAGTGGCTGAAGTTGTAGCAATACTGAAAGTACTCCCATATATTTTGTGAAATAGACAATACAGTTTTCCAAACATTAGATTCCTAATATGAAAAAAAAAAATGTCTGTCTACGTGAACACGATAACTCCCGATTGTATGAATTTATCGACACGAAATTGTATATGGGAATCCAGAACTCTCTAACGACGACACTTATTGTTTTTCAGCCAAATGGACCAAATAAAATGGGGGGGGGGGGGGGGGGGGGAGGGGATTAGGAGGGAGGCTTAACATAAAAATTATAATAATTGCCGATAGAATGAATGTTCAACATGAAATTTTACACGTATGACAAAAACCCCATGCGGACAACACCTATCGATTTTCTGCCAAATCGGCCGAAGGGATTGGATTAGGGGAGAGGCTTAACTCAAACTTCTAATAACTGTCATTGTGTGCGAAACTGCAGTAATTACAAATATGAAATATTTTATTTTTTAAATATTTCATTAAATTCGAAAATCGTGGTTGAGACAAAGCATAGCGAACAGTTTGACGCCACGCGCTTTGCATTATTATCATGGAAGTAAGCCAAGAATGTATTCGGTTTAAAGAGTTTCAACGAATTTCAGTTTAAAAATTTATGCTTTGGGCTTAGAAATAAATATTTTAAAAGTTAATTATTGTGACTCATGCTCGGACTCTAACTGCGAGGTCATATCGCCTACTATCAGAGCGAAAAGTGCTGGTACTTGAATAAAAACTTTTAAATCAGCCTTCTTCATGTTTTCAAGCATTTGTCATTGTCTAGCCTATCGATTGGAATCAATGCGACACTTATTAATATTTTCCAATCGATATTTTCATGTTTGGATACAAATTCATTAAAATAGCCGTATAATAATATATACAAAAGTAAATAAAATGTAATCTTTGTGACTGTGCTGTTTAGGGGATGGTGGGAACAAGCACAGGAAGAAGCGGTCTTTGGAAGAGGATCTCAACGAACTGGCGTATCGGGTGGCTCGCTCCACAGAGGTGGTGCTGGGGCTGAGAGGAACCCGGGAGTGTCTGTCCTACAGACTCTGTGAGGACAACCGGCGGTCCAGGAGGATGGGCACCAGACATAGGCTCTGGCTCCCTCTCTGGAGGTAACAGAGGGGTCTCTATCTTACACTTCGGGACAAATTAAATGGATACGAAATTGGGTTTATCGCCGATGACTTTTTCATTTTTGGAATCAGGCCAGAAAGCATGAAACTCGTCTAAAATTGTACGATGTCAGGACTCCCATAGTAGAGTCGGGCTCATGTCCACTAGAATGACGAAAGAGCTCTCTGGTAGTAGGCGATATGACCTCGTAGTTAAAGTCCGGGTATGAGTTATATTATATAATATAAGAAATATAATAGAGTATATAAGAAATATATTATCTTATATTATATAAGAAATAAAAATGCGTATACTTTTTGTAATGCAAATACACAATATATTATCCTAACTTAGTGGCGTTAACAATGGTGAGAATTTAAGTAAGTGGGTTTGTTCAAACAATCCCCCCCCCCTTCTCACCCTTGTTAGCGCCACTAAGTTAATATAATATATTATGTATTTTCATTATAAAGATTGTGCGCATTTTTATTTTATTTTCTTATTGTACTTTAATATTATGTCATATAGTCCTTATTTCTTATATATCATAATATAGTCCTTATTTCTTATATATCATAATATGATATATAAGAAATAAGGACTATATGACATAATATTAAAGTACATATTATGTATTCTATGTATACATATTATGTATTCTACTATAAACTCTTTTTTTATGAATGTACCTACTGTTATATTTTATTAAAAATATTTATATCACATAAATGTAAGAAATAGACGAGCTAAACACAGATACTGAGGGCCTTATAGCCCGAAACTTCTATATAGGAAAAATAACTTGTAAATTGTAATTGTTTGTTTGGTTTAACGTTCTCATGTACACACAACTCGGGCAGAAAGTACAACCTGTCCACTGCTCTTATCTACCACACTTAAATCCACTCTGTTTCAAAAATTATGGTATATTTTAAGATAATTTTACATTATTACAGAAAAATGAAACAATTGTCATATAAACTTATGTTGTATTTGTTTGTTGTGATAGTTTTGGTCTGAGCTGGATCAGCGGCCATATTGGAGGAGACCGGTTGGCCAATCTTCGTGGGGCAGTTCTCGGCCTTGGTACTGCCAACTGTCAGACTGCATATCCAACTTGTCACAAATCGTAACGTCTTCATTACTTCAACAACCAATCTGATAAACAAGTTGTCCTCTGTGCAAATTACCTTCAAAACTAGTATTTATTCATTGAAATAAAACTTCATTTATCTTGTTCATTAAATAAAATAATTATTGTTGTTTTCTCCAAGATTGTTTTTAGTATATTGATCAAATATCTACAAAATATATGTATAAGATGTTTATAATCTTTTTCATCTTGATTCTCTAACTTTTTTAGTTACATTGTTTTTAGTATATTGACAAAACAGCTATAAAATATATGTGTAATATATATCGCTCCGTTGATAGAAAAGTGACACAAGTCAAAAATGACATTACAAACATTTTTTGCGATAATTGATCATGATGAATCCAAGAAGCCAATATTTTTATGTGGAAAAACGACACAACTGTAATTTTACAGTTTTGTCACCAGAGAGCAGAAGTGTCGCTTTACTATTTACCGAGATCACAATACTGTTTTATAGAAAAACGCCAGTTGTGAGTTAGGATGATTTTTGATTTGTGTCACTTTTCTATCAAAGGAACTATTATATATACTCATCTTCACTTATGGTAGCCTTTCATCCCAAGTCAGTCTTCTGATATTCCTCGAAAAATTTGGTTTTTCCAAAAACATTCTATATCAGCATGTTGATTTTTTTATTTCATACGTTAATATTTTCAGTTCCAAAATTTCAAACTTAACCGGTTTCTGATGTTAAAGAAAGAAACGACCTTTGATAAAGAAAGAAACGACTATGCAAGATTGAAGCCTGGATTACTTGTCGAAGTTAGTAGGAGAGCAACTTAAATAAAACAAAATAAAAAAAACTACAGGAATAGATTTTTTTTCAGATAAGTATATTTAAAATAAAGAAATTAAATATAATATAATAAATAATGAAGTATAATAATTATAACATACAAAAATAACAGGTGTAACATATAAAATGAGATAAATCGGAAAATAAAGTTTTAAAAAATCCAAAAATCTACATTCCTAGTGTTTCTAGATGATTCTATTTGTTTCTTTCAAAATTGTTTTTTTTTTGTTCACTGTTTTTTCGTACAGGAAATAATGAAAACGATATAAATAAAAACTTATTACTTAGTGAAATAAAGGAATAGAAAGATTTTAAATATTTAAAAAAAAAAGAATACATAAATACAAAATGTACTTAATAGCATAAAATTAGCAAATAAAATAATATTCCTAATCTTATTTACAGAGTAGAAATTAAACATTTTTTTTTTTTTTAATTCAAGTTTATTTTATAACTGACTAAAATGGTCAGGTTCGAAAACAAAGTTCTCCGCCTTGCCGTAAACGCACCTTGGATGGTAATGAATTCTCAGATACGCAGGGAGCTGCGTGTTCCCGACGTTAGTGACTTCATCTTGGAGTTAGCGACAAGGTTCAGGACTGGGCTGCAGAATGTTTCTGGAGCCGCTATCTTCGGCATTGGGGAACCTCTGCTACACCGTCGTCTGAAGCCTCGGCTTCTACAAGACATTATATTTTAACAATATGCAATATGTATGTATATATTTTTTTTAAATTGTGTATAGCGCCCCTTGCGCTGAACCGAATAAAGACTTTTAAAGCAGTGTTTTGATGACACCAGTGTTGTCGGATTATTAGCATTTGTGTTTTACTATCCAAATTTTTAAAAATGCAAAATAATAAAAAATACGACTTGCAGTGAATTTCATTTCAAGAATTATTTTTTATTCAAACAAAAACAATAGTCTTCTGTCTGGTGAACTTATTAAATACTTCGAGACCAGACGCCGCAAATATCTTGAAAAACACAAACTTAATTTAGTTTTAACAAAAAAAATTATAAACCATTCCCTCTGGACAACATGACCTTCACCTATTTACTTATAAGTGTGATATAGACTATAGTGTGTAGTGATATCTACTATAGACGTTCAAGGGAATGCCAACGTTTTGGTCGATAAAATTATTTTTCAGCACTTTATGATTGTTAAAAGAAATCAGCTGAGCCTGCCATTGATGATTTTAATGCCCTCTTAAGTCGATATATTTTAAAAAAAAAGCAAAAACATATCTTATTGAACTTTTATATTGTCTAATTCCACTAAAATGCAATTAAAAATTTCAAAGGTGCAAAGGTATAAGTGTAATTTAACATGCTTAAGCAAGCAAGTCCTTTTTCTTTTCTTTAAATGAGGAAATTTCAACAATTTTCTCTTGAGTATGACATGGAATATTGGATCAAATTACAAAAAGTAGTGTTCAAAGTATTTTTTGTAGTTCTCCAGGCTAGTTTTTTAAATTGTGGCACATTTTGGCTAAATATTTAGTTAAAATTTATAAAATTGCAGTTGATGCCTGTATAAAACATGCCATTCCTTAAAATATCCGAAATTTTCTAAAATGTTTTACGAATGTTAAATATTTAAACTATATCAAATATCAGACTTGGTGATATTTCTGTAATACGAATTTTGAAAGTTAGCCACATTGCACTCATTGCACGGGCTTCTATGGGCCTCGTGAAGTGCTGAAGTGATTAGAGTAGTCAAGAGGCTCTTATCTACTGAGAGGCCGCAATAATGATCTTCCGCCATTCTTCTCTATCCTCGGCCTCCCTTCTCCATCTTCTCTCACCCATTGATCTGAGGTCGTCCTCCAGCCAACGTAAGCGGGGTCTATCTCTTTGTCTCTATCCTCCTGGGTGATTCTCCAATATCCTCCTCGGCAATCTGCCTGGCTCCATTCTATGTAAATGCCCCAGCCATCGCAGCCGCCCCTGCTTCACGAAGACCTGAAAAACATAACGCAACATAATAAATGTCAACTTATCTACAAAAGAAATACAATACAAAATAACTTATATGTGTAATGGTTTAATGTAATGTTGTCAGTATCCACTTATATTCGCTATCAAACAAAAACTCTGAGCCTGGAACTAGTTTTTGTCTTATGTTTTCTTCTTCTATATCAAAAAAAAAAAAAAAAAAAACATAATGCTATAATTGTGAATTCATACAGAGTAAGTAATGTAAAATAAAGTAGGAAGTTATTTCTTAGGCAGTTTTATAATGATCAGCAATTGTATATATTAATGTTATAATATACTCGAATTTACTTACATTGATTATTACACACAGTCTGACTCCTGTTATATAAAAATATTATTTCAATTTTCGTTGGTAACCATATTAAGATTCCTCTGTAAAGAATTTCAATAACATTGAGAAACCAAATGAATGTGCCAATGATATAGGCCTAAACGATTGTTTACCCACAAAAACGCAACTGAGGACTGGTCCTTATTTCTCATTTATCAGAAGGGACAAAGAAAAGGACCAAATATAGAATATTTGAATCAACAGACAAATAACAACTGTTAGAGATGATTCAATACAGATGCATTCATGAACGAACTAGTGCAATTGAACTATTAACTTCCGTGAACAAGACCGAACAATTACAGTAATTGAACGCAATAGTTTTGATCAAAATAATTAATGGCAAAATCTATTAGGATATTATCACAGGGTCCACTCCTCTTTACAAGAATTCATAAGAGTTCGCAATTCTTCAATAATATAAAGTGATAATGTTATTATTAGATATTGTTTCCAAATAAGTTTTGGCTATGAAGAGACACCAAGTAGTATAGAGGTAATACTAATAATAAATTTATTTCCGTTAAACCAATACATGGTAATAGGATACGTCAAATGAATTTATACATTAAGATAGCTTGTAAATTAGATTTATAACTACTTGAGTCTAACACATCTATGATTAGTAGTAATAACAGAACAATTAAAAAAAGTAAAATGAAATTAATAAAAACTGAACAAATAAATGCTTAAAAATATATGAGCACATAATAAAAATTAATACAAGATACGTTTATAATAAGTAGACACATTTTTCAATTTAATAAAAATTAAGATAACTATTTTTCAAAAAAAACTCTTCGGAAGTTGTTTCGGGACGTTCTTACGTCCCATCAACAGGTCCCAATGTGCGAGATATAGAAAACAAAGTAACTATAACAATATATGAAATATATATATATATATTAATTAATTATAAATGAATGTATAAAAAAGTATAAGATCCAGCTTCGTACCTCTCCGTTCTTATAAGAATGAATTCTATTAACAATAAGAGCGAACCGAATCACTGAACTGTACGTACAATTCCTCTTTTGTAACGTAAGTGTGTCACAAAGTGTTACTCTATGAGACAGAGTTTGTGATCGAGTGTTATCAACTGATGTCCCACACTCTTCAGCAAGCTCCCTGACGGTCAGACGTCGATTTGCCCGCACCTGTGTAGAGCTCATGTCCACCAGAGTGACGAAAGAGCGCTCTAGTAGTAGGCGATATGAACTTGTAGTTAAAGCCTGGGCATGAGTCGTAATGATACTTAACATTTTTCGCAGATATTGTGAAACATTTAATCAAAAATAAAAATAAAACCTATGTTTTTAAAAATATTGTCTATTTCACAGATTATAAATAAAATATGGGAGAACTTTCGGTATTGCTACCATCTTCAGCCAAGACTCAACAAATACTGAGTACGGCTGCAGATGATAGCAATACCTAATGTACTTCCCTATTTTCAATATGATTTGTGAAATAGACAATATTAGAAGAAAAAAAAAAACATATGTTTTTCTTTATTTTTGATGAGTCATAATAACT
Source organism: Aradus depressus (assembly GCA_963662175.1). NCBI lineage: Eukaryota > Metazoa > Arthropoda > Insecta > Hemiptera > Aradidae > Aradus > Aradus depressus. The sequence continues at coordinate 45,408,175 of OY759221.1, read as the reverse complement.
AACTTCAATATGGCAAATATAATTTATTTATTCCACGGGCTTTACACGATTAATGTAAAAGTAAAAAAGTGCTGCACTGAAAAGTTACGAATTTAGACTTACCAATGTATTCCCTGTGGCCAGAAATATGTGATGTGGCTATAAGAGGACTTTCTTATACCAACCAAGTTTTCACAGCTTATCACTCTCCCACCCTCCTCCTTCTCAAATAGATTCCTATATATGAGTTTGGAGCCAGAGCGGACCAACTGGTTTAAACTGAACAGGAAGAAAATGGCAATTGAAAATTGAGTACATTTTGTTTATCTCCATAAATGGGCCCCAAATATTTATTTATATTTGAAATTTTAGAATAGTATTGGATGAGTGATCCCTTTTTGTGTTCTATAAAGTTTTTGAAGGCCGTATGATCCATTGTGACTTTGAAAATATATGCACAAAATATTTGTGGACTAAACTTAAAGTGCTGCTATCTATCACTGAAGTGAAGAAACTAAGTGATCCACACTGGTTTTGAAAAAAGGGAACCTATGCCAACATCAGGATGGTAATAACTCATTTTCCGAAAAATTGTGGGTTGGTCCGCTTTGGCTCCAAACTCCTCATATATATATCTATTGAATATATACATATATATTCTAAAAATTTTCTTGAAAAGGTTTTTTTGATTTGGTCATGAATACAAGCAATATCTTGTAAAATGTATTTAGACATCGAAATAAAGTGATTTCAATTTGAACACTACTTTGTAGTATTTCCCACTGACATTTGTTTTTCAAAATTTATTACTGGTCGTATTGGAATTCAATTCTAAGGAACATTAGCGATTAGAGATTTAATAAGAAACATTTTTGGTAAGGACCATTTTTTCGATAGGACTAACCGTTTTTCGGCCTAAAAAGTGTAAAAATATGTGATTCAAAACTACATTTCTAGACGGTTTTCGTCATAATACGCTCATTAAATACAACAACGTCGTAACTCAAAAAACTTAGTTTCTACAAAATCCCAGTTTAAAGTTTTGAATTACTCTCATTTAGGTACCAAATATTTAAGTCTTACATTCAAAGCAATACAGTTTTAACACACAATATGACTCGACTCCCTAGCAAGGAATTTGTACACAGAAGAGTACCAGGGTAAACTCACAACTGAAATAATACTCTATTGCCGTAAACTGAAACTACAAAACCCACTAGCACGTGTCACATGACACTATTGCTTTCTGCAGGCGAGTTTCTTGAGTTACAAATATGACGTTCTACCAGTTAAAAGTTCATACAAAGTGCAGTCCACCTGTATAAATAACTCAAAATTGACGTTTTTTGAGATATGACATTGTTGTATTTAATGAGTTGTATTTAATATTATATCTCAAAAACCGGACGACCTACAAAAAATCGTATTTCAGGTTTAGGTTTAGGTTTTATGACTCATGCCCGGGCTTTAACTACGAGGTCATATCGCCTACTACCAGAGCGCTCTTTCGTCACTCTGGTGGACATGAGCCCGACTCTACTGTGGGAGTCCTAAATTTTGCCTACCCTAAATTTTTCATCTAGGGTAGGGGTCTTTAACGAGTACCTGACATCGTACAGGCTCGGGACCATCGCTTAACGTCCCATCCGAAGGACGGCGTGCTTAAGTTTATTTTACCTCCCAGATAAAATAAACTAAGGGCCTCGGTCGGGCTACGAACCCACGACCTTGAGCTCAGAAAATCGTATTTCATATAAAATATGTCTTTTAGTTTTCTCAACAACTTTTATTCGGAGTGACAAAAAAACATATGTTATTCTTTATTTTTTTATGAGTCATAAATAACTAACTTCAATACGGCGCTGTGACTACTCCACTAGTGTACAATGGACGAGGTCTTTCCTGTGTCCTGCTCACCATATTGTCACAAGTTTAAACATAATAAGTGTATGTGGGACTTTATATTAAAACTTCTCTCAGCCAGTAACAAAGTCTTTATGTAGTTATTAAAGAACAAAAGGCTTATGTAGGCCAAAAGATTTCTCTCCCGAATGAAGTAACTATGCTCTTCAGAATATCGACATCTAATTCAATATTATACACTGGAATTCTTTTCAAATTGACGATTTACTTTGATGTCTCATATGGCTCGCTTGACGACATCTATAACTACACATTTTACACTGGAAGGGTTTCTCTCCTGAGTGAATCAACTCATCAAGCTCCTTCAAACTGCCAGAAACTCGACATCCATATATATATATCTTGAAATGTAGTTTTGAAACTCTATGTTGAAACTCATTCACAAAATCGCTTACAGATCTCTCTCTATTCCCTCCTCTTTCTCAAAATTATTTCATTTTGTCTCTTTGTACAGCGTAATATTTTTTAGATAGTAACTCATAGCAAAGAACTTTGAAATATGGTTTTTGTATCGACTGGTAGTACTTTTTTTGAAAAATTATAACAATTAAGAAAAATAAAATTGTGATGTGGCCATTACAGAACCAACCACGCTAACAGATCAGTCTCTCGCCCTCCCCATCTCAAAATCATTTCGTACTGGCATTACTGGTTATATGGAAATAATGAGTTGGCGACTACCCAGTAACGCCAGTCCTGTAATGGCCACATCACATTTTTTATTTATTTTCGGATATCACAAAATATTTTCAATGTAAATCAATAGATCAAAAAAATGGGTTAGACAAAATAAATTGAGTAATATATGTCTTAAAATATTATAGCATTCTAAAAACAACTTCGGACAGATAGGGGTGCGCAGTGAACACATTTTCTTGAGGCAAGAAAGGGTCAACTTCTTCTTTTCTCTCACTTTTTCAAAAAATACTATGCGAAACACATAATGGTGGGCGCCTAAGGGCATAGCCTGAAATTTTTTTGGGGTCACCTTCCTTACGAATGGATTATAAAGCTACATATTGACATATTGTATTAGATCAAATGAAACTTCTCTCAACCAGTAACAAAGTCTTTAATCAATTATTTAAAGAAACAAAAGGCTTAGGTGGCGGAACAGTTTGCTCACCCAAGTGAACGACGCTCATTCCAGCAGGATTTCGACATCTTTAACTACACGATGAACACTGGAGAGGTTTCTCAATCCTGAGTGAATCAACATGTGCTTCATCAAATTGCTAGAATATGAACATTTAAGTAAATATTGTACCCTAGAAAGATGTCTTTTCATTTTATATGTTGATCCATATGGTTCTTCATATGGCTCGCTTGACGACTTCTATAAGTACATATTGTACACTGGAAGGGTTTCTCTCCTGAGTGAATCAACATGTGTCTTTTCAAATTAACAGAAACTCGACATTCATAACTACATATTTTACACTGGAAGGGTTTCTCTCCTGAGTGAATCAACATGTGTCTTTTCAAACTGGTAGAAACTCGACATCCATAACTACACATTTTACACTGCAAGGGTTTCTCTCCTGAGTGAATCAACATATGCCCCTTCAAACTGCTAGAAACTCGACATCTATAACTACACATTGTACACTGGAAGGGTTTTTCTCCTGAGTGAATCAACATATGTTCCTTCAAACTGCCGGAAACTCGACATTTATAACTACACATTGTACACTGGAAGGGTTTCTCTCCTGAGTGAATCAACATGTGCTTTTTCAAACTGCCAGAAACTCGACATCTATAACTACATATCTTACACTGAAAGGGTTTATCTCCTGAGTGAATCAACATATGGACCTTCAAACTGCCAGAAACTCGACATGTATAACTACATAATGTACATTGGAAGGTTTTCTCTCCCGAGTGAATCATCGACATATGCTTATTCAAACTGCCCGATTGAAGACACCCATAACCACATATTATACACCGGAAAGGTTTCTTCCCCCCAGAGGTCCACTTCCAGGAGCCTGAGGAGCAGCTGTAGGGCGTGGAAGGTTGGTCCAGTGGTGAAAGTGCTGTCTTCATGTGGCCACACACGATATGCCTCCTAAGTCTTCCCAAACTGACAGACATATAGCCACAATAGTAACACACCATGTTGACCATGTCACCTAGAACAGAACAGAACGCCGGTAGTTCAGAGGTAGCGTGCTAGCCTACATAGGTAATAAATGGGAGATGAAAAACCTTGAGCACACCGTCCTTCGGATGGGATATTAAGCGATGGTCCCGAGCCTGTACGATGTCAGGACTCATTAAAGACCCCTACCATAAGTGAAAAAAACCTGGTTAGGTTAAATTTCGGACCCCCAGAGTAGAGTAGGGCTCATGTCCACCAGAGCGACAAAAGAGCGCTCTGGTAGTAGGTGATATGACCTAGTAGTTAAAGCCCGGGCATGAGTCACAATAACTAAGAAGAACAGAACAGAATCCTTGTTGCGAAATGTTTTTATAATGAAAAGTTATGAACCTTTTTCAAGACAAAAATCATTGAAACTTGCAAGCAAAACATACATTAAATAATGTTTGACAAACAATAACATAGAACTGAACATAAGTCCTACTCATTTCCTTCGATCGAACGAGGGACGACAAACAAAGGAAATAACGAATAACATGTGCGGTGAACGGCTAGCAAATGGATCCTGATGCCAGTTTATGTATAGGTTACCTTTGAAGAATAGCAAATTTCGCGCGCCATGTTGATGGTTTATAAAGTTTTGTTCATTTCAATAATGTTTAGAGGTGTGTATGTGTTGCACAGCGATTCTGTGATAATTATGTAACGAAAAATACATGTAATTGCCTTCATAAAAAGGTCTTTAACTTCATTAAATACATCCCTTATAGTTTTCCTGAAAATTTAACATGCACTGTTTTCGGACATTTACAGGTCTTCCGGAAGGGGGCATGGTAAAAAATTCACTGTTTCGTAATGTTGCACTAAAAACTGTTTCCTAAATCCATAGTTAGAGTTTCTTTATATGGTAACCCACGAGATAGCGTGCTAGCCTACTGATTACCCAGCCGAGGCCCTAAGGTTATATCTGGGAAGTAAAAACCTTGAGTATGCCTCCGAGTCTGTACGACGTCAGGTACTCGTTAAAGACCCAGACAAAAATTTAGGGATCCCACAGTAGAGCTAACAGGGAAGGGATAAAAGGATTCCTAATAGGGTCAGCAAGTGTTTCAATATTCTTAACTTGGCCTAGATCTCAGTTTCCAATATAATGCGACATGACGGACAGACATACAGGCAACTGAGCCAACGTGCATGGGTTCCGTGTTGCAGAACAAGTTTAGTAGTGTTAGTTAACTTTATGAAATTAGATACGTAAATTTCAGTTGTATATACAAATTCAGCGCAATCAATCTTGTAAACTTCCTAACCATTTCTAGAGCAAACATAAAGCAAATAGTATTAAAAATCATAGTAAGTCACATTATACTCACATGAGCTGGCTGAGAGCCGCTCCTTGGTAATGAACTCTGGCTCTTGTATCATGTTAAGTTTATATTCTGGCTCTCGTTTGAAATTAACTTTATAGTCTGGCTCTCCTTTGAAATTAACTTTATATTCTGGCTCTTCTTTGATAATAACTTTATATTCTGGCTCTTCTTTGATAATAACTTTATATTCTGGCTCTTCTTTGATAATAACTTTATATTCTGGCTCTCCTTTGAAATTAACTTTATAGTCTGGCTCTCCTTTGAAATTAACTTTATATTCTGGCTCTTCTTTGATAATAACTTTATATTCTGGCTCTCCTTTGAAATTAACTTTACATTCTGGGCCTGCAAAACATAGCGCTACCTAATAAATTCCAACTTATCTACAAAACATGATTTATATGATGTGTAATGGTTTAATGCAATTTCTTATACTTGTATTTACTTACATTCACTATTAAACAAATACTCTGCGTCAGGATCTAGTTTTATTCTCATTTTTTCTTCTTCTAAACCTGAAAAAACGTAATGCAATAAATGTGAACATACATGCATCTGTCTGTATTACTTATACATAAAATAAAGTATGAAGTTATTTCCTGAGAACGATCAACACCTGTACACATCAATAAGTAATAATATGCTTGATTATACATACTTACATTTATTGTAAAAGAAACAGTCCGACTCTGGTTCCTGTTTTATGAAAATAATATCTGCGCCTTCGCTGGTAACTGTATTAGTTTCATCTGAAAATAATTTCAATAACAGTGAGCATACAACAGGAATGTGCCAATGATAACAGATAAACAATTAATTAATTATTTATCCACCATAAAAATGAAAAAAAAAATAATAATAACACATCACCTGAGGACTGGTTCATTTTTCTGTTTAACCACACTAGTAGAAGAAAAGGGCAAAATATAGAATATCTTAATCAACGTACGAATTCTTAGAAGTGAAGAAAAATATGTCGTTCATGATCAAACTAGTTCAATTGAACTATTAATTTTCAGTGAACGAGACAGAACTAGTTCAGTAAGTGACGTCTTAATGAACTTGGTTCAGAGCAGAGATAGGTCCTTTCTTCTTCAAACTCCACAGGTGCCTCCCCTTCTAACTACCTTGCATTGCTAATTTTACTAGTTACAGTATATATTACATTAATTTCAGAAAATACAAAATAATACAAAAAATGGCCACCCTTGTGGCAATTGTCACAACATTCTCGGACATTATAGAATGTATAAAAAGTGATGTCACAACGAAGAAAGTTTGGAAGCTGTTGGGGTCACCAATTGTTGGGGGCTTAATTCTAATAATATTAATACCCAACACATTTATTTGGGGACATCAATTTTAATCGAAACAAGCTTGTACAAAGGTTTCTTGAGGACTGACTTGGATGCACCTGTCGGCCGTAAATGGAAGCTGTATGGTGAGTTCCTAAATCCATGTTGGATCCTCCGATACATAGGTCGCTACAATACTCCTTCCTCAGTTACTAAGTAACGACACAAGGCAACCTGACAGCCCCATTTATGGCAAAGAGAAAAAAAAATATATATAGATATTGTAAACAACATAAAACATAGTATACAATGTATAACATACTGTGTAACATAAAATGTTCAGAAATTGGAAAAACTTATGCGTATAACTTTTCACAACACTTATCTCACTTATCGTCTGGTATGTTTCTCTCTTGCCTGTAGCTCGTCAAGAAAACGTCGTGGGAAATGAACAATTCTGCCACTGCGGGACGACTTTTGTTGCTGATGCTCGGCAAGGGTTGTTGGAGGTATCTTTGTTGTGCTCGTCTTTGGTTGTAATTTTTTCGTGCCCGTACCCTCACTGAACGTGTCACTATGATCTAATCCAGTTACCATTAAATGTGCAGGTTTGAGTCTATCCACAGATATGTTGGTGTTCTTGTTTTTAATTCTAAGGGTGAAATATTTATCTTGTCGAACGATTACCTCAAATGGCCCTTCATATGGTGGTTCCAAAGACTTTTTGACACGATCTACTCGTAAAAATACGTGTGAGCACGATTCCAAAGCCTTATGCCTGAACAGTGATTTGTTGCAAGCTTTACGTGTATCCATTGGTCTTAATTGTGCCATATATTGTTGAAGATCAGACACAAAATTGTCTGTATTCACAGGAAGTGACGATGGATCAAAAAATTCTCCTGGGATTCTTATCGTAGTCCCATAAACCATTTCTGCGATGGAATGTTTCGAACCATCCCTTAATGCTGTACGCATTCCTAACAAGACTGTAGGTAAACTATCTGTCCATGTCGGATTATTCTGAGCCCTAATTGCGGCTTTTAAAGTCCTGTGTAAGCGCTCCACCTTACCGTTCGATTGCGGATGATAAGGTGTCGTATGCTGTATTTTTGCTCCACATAACGAAGCTAAATTGGTAAAAAGTTCACTAACAAACTGTCGGCCTTGGTCAGTTACTATGGAAGCTGGCGCTCCAAACCTTGCGATCCAATTACTATAAAATAATTTTGCAATTGTTTCTGCAGTATTATTAGCCATAGGAATTACTTCCATCCAACTCGTAAATCGGTCGATACAGGTCATGCAGTAAATATTTCCTTGTGAGGGTGGCAATGGCCCAATGACGTCCACATGAACGACACTAAATCGTCCATCCGGTGGTTCGAACGTCCCTATTTCTGACCTTGTATGGCGTGACACTTTGTTGCGTTGACAACTCAAGCAACTTTGAGTCCATTTTCTAATATCATTTTTGATGGCTGGCCATATGAATTTTGACGTTATTTGTTTCACTGTTGTTTTGACTCCTGGATGTGCCAAATTATGGATTTGCTTAAATATTTCGTAGCGAAACGCTTCTGGGATGTAGGGTCGGATATTGTTCGTAGCTACATCGCACCAGAGAGGCTTTTTTGACATTATGTTGCATTGTTTCATATTTAAACTGGAGTCTTGTAATAATGTTGGTAATTCCTGATCATTTTCTTGATTGCGAGCAATTTCTTCATAGTCAATTACTGAAACTTCTTCAAGTCTTGAAAACGTGTCGGCCACTATGTTAGCTTTTCCACTAATATGTCGAATGTCGGTTGTAAACTGCGAAATATATTGTAAGTGGCGTACTTGACGTGGCGATGCTTTATCATTTTTCTGGAAGAATGCATATGTAATAGGCTTATGATCGGTAAATATTGTAAATGTTTGTGCCTCCAGTAGATGCTTAAATTGTTTAATTGCCAAATAAATTGCTAATAATTCCTTGTCGTAAGCACTATAGGCTTTTTGAGCATCATTTAATTTTTTGGAATAAAAAGCGATAGGTTTCCATCCGGATTGTTCGTGCTGCTGTAATACAGCTCCCACTGCTATATCAGACGCATCAGTAAAAACCGCCAGCGGAAATCGTGAATCTGGAAAAGTTAGGAGTGTAGCATCTACTAAATCATCTTTACAGCGTTCAAATTGTTGTATAGCCTCCTTAGTCCAGACTATTTTAGTTTTATCATTTTTCTTGGAACCTTTTAAGTAGTCATGAAGGATAGCCTGAGTTTCCGCTGCATTTCTTATATATCGTCTATAAAAGTTAATGACACCTAGAAATGCACGAAGTTGTTGTACTGTCTCTGGTAATTTAAAATCTCTGATTGCCTTTACCTTCTCAGGTACTGGTCTGGAACCATCTTGCGTGATCAAGTAGCCCAAAAATTGTAATTCTTCAACACCTAACTCTGATTTTGAAGCATTAATGCGGAGACCAAAACGTTGTAGTCGTTCAAAAATAAGACGAAGATGTTCACAGTGTTCTTCTTCCGTAGCTGAAGCGACCAGGATGTCATCCATGAACGGAAAAACAAAATCCAAACCATGAAACACTGTGTTAATAAATCGTTGGAAGGTGGAAGGGGCATTCCTGAGACCAAAACTCATAACGTTGAATTCGTATAAACCAAAAGGTGTAATTATAGCCGTTTTGCTTTTGTCTTCCTCTGCTATCGGAATTTGGTAGTATGCTTTATGTAAATCTATTTTAGAAAAAATAGTAGCTCCATTTAATATGTGATGGAAGTCTTCTATGCGAGGTATAGGATATCTATCTGGTACGGTCTTGGCATTTAATAAGCGATAATCACCACAAGGACGGATAGATCCATCTTTTTTATCAACTACATGTAACGGACTTGCCCATTCTGAACTCGATGGTCGGATAATATTTTGATCCAACATAAATTGAAATTCCCGTTTGGCCTGTTGTAATCGTTTAGGAGCGAGAGGTCTTGCCTTACAATGCACTGGAGATCCTGTGGTGGTGATATAGTGTTGAATATTATGTTTCGTGTGATTGGGCGAAAATGATGGCTTCGTTAATTCAGGGTATAAGGTGAACAGATGTGCAAACTTTGCTTGAGACTTATTTATTGTGCTAATGACTTCGTTTCCTGATACAGCCAGTACACTACCTGAAGTGCTAAGTTTAGTGACTGCATCAATTAATCTATGTTTATGTAAGTCAATCAATAAGTTAAAATGATTCAAGAAATCTGCACCAATTATCCCTCGAGTTATGTCAGCTTTTATAAATAACCACCTAAATTCACGACGAAGTCCTAGATCCAGTGTCAGTAATGTGACGCCGTAGGTAGGTATGGACGTGCCGTTTGCAGCATATAATTTAAAGTTAGAAGATGTAATTTTATCTGTAGCCTTGGCTGGAATTAAAGAAATATCGGCTCCACTGTCAATAAGAAATCGCCCACCCGTTTTTTTGTCATTAACAAATAAGCGGAAATTTCGACGAGTTTCAATATTATCTGCAATAGAGCTCGTCGCAATCTCTACTGCAGGTTGGAGTTTTCCTGACTTTTCCAGGCGCATGGTTGACGACATTTATCAGGGTAGCATTTTTTTCCAAACTGGAAATGAAAAAAACAATATTTACCCTGTGGGTCAAATCGTTTTCTGGGTTTGCTAGTACCACGGTTGCGACTGTGGTCTCGGTGGTGAGAACGAGACCGACCGGAGATTTCATTTATTTGTAACTCGAGGCTTGAAATTTTAGTTAACAATTCTTGAATTAGAGCATCTTGACTGGGTCTACTATCAGCACTACATATGTCTCTATGTGGGTTCATTTCCACAATTTTGTCAGCTATAATGGCTATTTTGTCTAAAGTTTCCTCACTAACAATGAGAACATTCTTTATAGAATCTGGGAGTTTTTCTAACCAGAGTGTTTTTAAAACTGTGTCAGAAATATCAGTACCAGCCAGGTTCCGCATTTTTCTCAATAATTGACTAGGCCTCATATCTCCGAGATCTAATCCCGTAATTAATTTCTTAATCTTACATTGTTCACTTTCTTTAAAAATATTAAGAAGTGTTTCCTTAGCTCTAGTATATTTATTTGTAGCAGTCCCTTGAATGATATCCCAAATGTTTTCTATATACTTCGGATCCATTTGTGATACCACATAATTAAATTTTGTTTCCTCCGATGTAATTTTATTAATATTAAATTGTGCTTCAATTTGGTAAAACCATATTTCAGGTTTTTGTTGCCAAAAAGGGGGAATTTTAATGCTAACCTTACTTGCTTCGAGGTTGTGGCTCGCTTCGGCCATGTTAGGAAAATGTGCTTCTGCACCGGTCCCACTTTCACTTGTAGACATTTTACACTACTTACTTGAAATATCACTATAAATAATGTTGAACAGTTCAATACGGGATCACCAATTGTTGGGGTCACCAATTGTTGGGGTCACCAATTGTTGGGGGCTTAATTCTAATAATATTAATACCCAACACATTTATTTGGGGACATCAATTTTAATCGAAACAAGCTTGTACAAAGGTTTCTTGAGGACTGACTTGGATGCACCTGTCGGCCGTAAATGGAAGCTGTATGGTGAGTTCCTAAATCCATGTTGGATCCTCCGATACATAGGTCGCTACAAAGCCAAGGAATTCAATTTCAAAGTGTTTCCCGAATTGCACAGGACCCTAAAACTGTAAACCCTCTGGGATAATTTGAAGGGCCGCACTTAGCAGCTGTACGAGCGAATCTCATACGTATAGCTAAGTTAGAATTAGTTTGAAAACAGAAAAGTATGCATTTATTTAAATAAAACACAAATGGAACACCAGGACTATCAAAACTGTGATGAAAATATGTTTTTCCAAGAAAGGGGGGTTAACTTCACAAATGAGACACTTGAAATTTCTAATTTCACCCAACTTGTCAGAACTGTTGTTACCTTATCAAGAACTATCACTATGAAAGAACTGTAATAAAAATTGTCGAAGAAAGAGAGGGAGTGGGGAGATGGGAACAGTGACAGTCTGGACAGTAGGGATGGGTTAGGTTAGGTTAGGTTTTATGACTCATGCCCGGGCTTTAACAACGAGGTCATATCGCCTACTACCAAAGCGCTCTTTCGTCACTCTGGTGGACATGAGCCCGACTCTACTGTGGGAGTCCTAAATTTTGCCCACCCTAAATTTTTATTCACCTAGGGTAGGGGTCTTTAACGAGTACCTGACATCGTACAGGCTCGGGACCATCGCTTAACGTCCCATCCGAAGGACGGCGTGCTTAAGTTTATTTTACCTCCCAGATAAAATAAACTAAGGGCCTCGGTCGGGTTACGAACCCACGAACTTGAGCTCAGAAGTCAAGCACGCATACCACTGAGCTACCGGCGCCCTCAGTAGGGATGGGTATCGACCAACAAAGCATCGATTATTATTTTCTATAAGTTAATCGATACCCATCCCTACTGGACAGTGGACGAGGGAGAGACAGGGGCTACCAGCAGAGTCTGCCATCAGAGAGTCGTCTTGATGCTAATGTAAAATAAATGTTATGCACTGGGAGAGAGTGACTTCTTCAATTTCTTCCCGATGCCCTGTAAAATTTCCCCGGCAAAGTGAGGCGCACGAAGGGCAGAGGCCCGACGTGACAATAGATTGTTTTCGATCAAACAAATGCATAGAAAAAATAATAGTTAGAAATCATATTTTATTTCAGCTTTTCTAGTGAAAAAGTCTTAAAACGGTGAAAAACTCTATTACCAACATTGTATCAAATGTTTATGGTCATAGAATCCAAAATGTGCAAAAAAATGTTTGCCCATGTGTATTTGTGTTGGCTTACCTTGTAACTCGCGTTTCTCCATTACTATAAGACTAAGAAGAGGTTAGGTTAGGTTTTATGACTCATGCCCGGGCTTTAACTACGAGGTCATATCGCCTACTACCAGAGCGCTCTTTCGTCTCTCTGGTGGACATGAGCCCGACTCTACTGTGGGAGTCCTAAATTTTGCCTACCCTAAATTTTTATTCATCTAGGGTAGGGGTCTTTAACGAGTACCTGACATCGTACAGGCTCGGGACCATCGCTTAACGTCCCATCCGAAGGACGGCGTGCTTAAGTTTATTTTACCTCCCAGATAAAATAAACTAAGGGCCTCGGTCGGGTTTCGAACCCACGATCTTGAGAAGACTAAGAAGAGTCAACTCTGATACCATATTGATACCATGTGAATCCAATCAACTGTGAAATTACTGGTGGAATGGCATCATTTTTATTTTTACCCTTGAATTTAAACAACTCAGCACACAACAAAACACCATTATACGAAAATGAAATGAATTCAAAGAAATTAATGAAACTTATGAAGTTGAACTCTATGGAAAAAAATTAAATTACATGTACTTAATGTCCGCGCACAATAATACTCTCCCAAGCAATGTTCTACATTTTTTGTCCATTATTATATTCCAACCTTCTTATGTAGGTACTATAATAATTTCGATACCATAGAAATCTAGAAGTCCCGATATAACCTTCATAATCAAGAGCAGTGTTGTCAATTTTACTGAATTTTTCAGAAGATTTATTGAATTTTGATTATTTGTATATCTACTGAAATATATATATTTTTTTTTTACAGAAATCTACAAATTTACAGGACGCCAACATTCAGTAGATTTATCGATTTTTGCAAAAAAAAAAACACAAAAAAAACTGTATTTCAGTAGATATATAATCAAAATTCAATAAATCTTCTGGAAAATTCAGTAAAATTGACAATACTGCTCTTGATTATGAAGGTTATATCGGGACTTCCATTCCTCCTTCTTTGCACCGACGACTATGAACTGTCCACAGAAACATGCGAGGTGTTTTTTTTATTTGTCTCAATCCAATTTGGAATTTTTGGGAATAATTATAACGCCATTAATGTTACGTAATAGGGGGGATTCGAATTTTGCGACGGGGTGAAGTGGTCTTTGAAAGTGTTACGCAATATATAACTAACTAGACGTTTTCATAATTTTACTCTTATTTTGTCAACGTAAAAAAAATTATTTTAACCAATTTGAAATTATTTGTGTTATTACCTACTAGGTTTTCATGTTACGTTACATGAGGGGGGATTTCGATTGTATTTTTTTCTCACTACAACAGAGATGTGCACAAGACAAAAAAAAAATCAGATATCGCCTTGCCCTAGTCAACCATAAGTAATGTGGAGAGGCTTCTAAATTCTCATACTAAATTGTATGTCAAAACATTCATTATATCGGCAGTTATTAGGTTATTTAAGTCGACCCCCCCCCCCCCCCCCCCCCCCTCCCCGCACTGTTTAGAAACAGAATGCCAACTTACCACTTACGCCTACTAGCCCAGGTCTCCTCGTTTCATTTTGAAATTTGGCCCATTCTGAATATATCCAGAAATAATTATCCGATCAATATCATTTTTTTTTTCTCGAAAAATCTAGTTTCATAATTTGAAGAAAAAAATATATATAGCAGCCCATTAAAAAAAAAACCGTTGGTTCGGAAGCTCCACAAGGGGTAGCAGAAGTTCAATGACGGATTTAAACAGAGAATGTGAAGAGTGATGTCTGTTTCTCATGTTTGTAACTGTACCATCTGGGTGCACATTGCAGTTGGGCCCACCTACATATGTAGATATAAGAGTGATGTCTGTTTCTCATGTTTGTAACTGTACCATCTGGGTGCACATTGCAGTTGGGCCCACCTACATATGTAGATATAAGAGTGATGTCTGTTTCTCATGTTTGTAACTGTACCATCTGGGTGCACATTGCAGTTGGGCCCACCTACATACATATGTAGATATAACTAGTACTGGGTGCACATTGCAGTTGGGCCCACCTACATACATATGTAGATATAACTAGTACTGGGTGCACATTGCAGTTGGGCCCACCTACATACATATGTAGATATAACTAGTACTGGGTGCACATTGCAGTTGGGCCCACCTACATACATATGTAGATATAACTAGTACTGGGTGCACATTGCAGTTGGGCCCACCTACATACATATGTAGATATAACTAGTACTGGGTGCACATTGCAGTTGGGCCCACCTACATACATATGTAGATATAACTAGTACTGGGTGCACATTGCAGTTGGGCCCACCTACATACATATGTAGATATAACTAGTACTTTTATGAAACAGAGCTCAGGTTCAATCAACTATTTAAAGTCTGTAATAGTGCAATCTAGGTTAAAGATAGATTGGTTTCTCCTCAATGTCGTAAGGTGCATTGTTCTATTCTGTTGTTGTTGGTTTAGTTAGGTTTTTGATAACTTGTATCTTGGGCAATACCTTAATATATATATAACAATCGAGTGGAACGGATGTTATCATATCAGTCTTCAACCGTTAACAAAAAAGGTACATTTTGTTTTACCTCTTGTAAACCCTCAGTGTGTTATTTGGTAAAGTTTATTATAAAGAAAACTAGAACTTGTTTTCGAAATGTTGTCTATTCCACACACTATCGGTTTAGGCATTATACCATCGTAAGGTTTTGTTATAAACAGTCAGTTTGCTGAATGCGAACCTTTCTTATACATCAGGTCAAAGAGTTGGAATTTCACTTGGGAAATCATCGTGGATATTTCTTCGTTTTGAAATATTTCATTCTATATGTCTAATAATATCGTTAACTAAAATTAACGAAGGATAATATTATCAAGTTCTAACAAGATAAACAATTTACATGTGATATCGGTGAAATAATGTTTTTACATTTAACAAAATGGCCACTGCTGAATTAAAATCAGGAGATCTTTCTATCTTTATAATAACTAAATAAATAACAACAACAATATAAATTGTAACAACAAAAATAATTAAATTATATATTATATATCTTTAGTTATCCTCTTATTTCAACTCAATATTCTCATAAATATACAAACATTATTTCAGACATATCACATATAAACCAATTTTAGTAAACCATATTATTATTTATTTCCTTGGTTTTAAATATTTTTCTCTACTAAACTAACAGTTATAGTAACTAATAGTTAGTTATACTTAGGTACAGAACAAAATATTTAAAACTAAAGGAACTATTATTGGGTATATAGAACAAAAACTAACAATTAAAATTAAAAATATGATAAATAGAGCACTTTTTTAGTGAACACAATGTCTAATTCCACACACATAAACATAAATGTGTGAAACCTGTTTTCGGGTTATGCCATCGTCAGCACAAGGTTCAACAATAATGGAGATATGACGGACCTTACACGTTCAATCTTGTATCAGTTCAATCCAGTTTTGCGATCCAGGCATGATTGATGGAAATATAGCGAGGTATCACACGTTCAATCCAAATCGTCAATTTGGCGTCAGTCTGTGTGTTGAAGCCACGAAGTAAAGACCGAAAATGGACACTCACAATTTTAAAAAGGGTGTTATTGGTGTAATAGTGGCACTGGCTATTTCTAAAAAACGAACTAAAAGAAAGAAATGGGTTAAGGATTGGCATTTAAATTTAATAAATGAAATAAAATGCACGGAGGAAACGGACGACTATGAAAATTATTTCAGAATGAAAGAAGCCTGTTTTGACGAATTTGTATAAAAACTGAAGAAATTCAAAAGTCCATGATTTAGGAGAGTATACCTCGTCCACCCCGGCTCCTCATCTTTTTGAGCTGATGATTTTTTTTAATTCGCGACGATAATTTGATCTTAAGGAGTTAATTTTTTTCCTCACATCTTCCAGCTTTGCATCATGTTTGATATTTTTATAAATCACAGGAAGCTTATTTAGGGCATCATTTCTCTTATATTTATTTGTATAATGTTGATGGGTTTTGTTCCACAACTCTGGTAAAGTTTCAAACATAAGAATAAATTCTTTTTCTGGTTCATTTAAACTTTTACTTGTCATGTCTGTGGGTGGTGGTGCGGAGGAATCGTTCTCTTGATGTTGCTCCATCGCTGTCTCGGCACTGACTGAAGCCAGATTGATATGAAAAGACATTACACCATCAATCTGTCATCAGTCCGATCAGGATTGATAGCAATTATTTATTTATTTAAATAATCTGCGATCCATTCCTTCAATCTTGTCAATCCATTACCATTACACGTTCAATCCTGCATCAATCGGATCACAAAACTTGATCAAACTGATACAAGATTGAACGTGTTAAAAAAAAAGTTATTTATTTTTTCATATTTGGAATTCAAGAGGTCGGAAAACATTAAATTCCGTTGAAAAAACTGCATTGGATTTTAGACAGATTACATAACTTACCCTATACTTCGTAGAGCTGGGCAAGTAAAAAATAAAATTATTGGCGAGTTTCGAAGGAAATTTATCAATTTATTTATGGTCTGTTTTGAGAACATACTTTGCAAATTTAAAATATGATGATTGCTATGAGTTAAACAAGAGCTGTGAGCCTTACAACAAACCATACAGGAACTCCACTGGAATTGTGGAATATATATACGAGTAGGGCTCATGTCCACCAGAGCGACGAAGAAGCGCTCTGGTAGTAGGCGATACAGTTTACAATCCAAACACATCGTAGTTAAAACCCATAACTAACTAATTATACAATATTTCAAAAAGAAGTTAATTTTATTTATTTATTGCAAGTTTCCACAAAATATCCATTTTTATGAACATAGTTGACAATATACATATGTAAATCTATTATTCTATTTTGTTACAGACACGGGACTGACCATGGCTCTATTTTACGTCATCACGATGGCTGCTCTCCTCAACTCAGCTTATTGTAGGTTGTGCAATAATTGCACTGTTGTATATTTTTTTTATTGCAACGAACTGAAGTATTCAGTTTTGTCATTAGGTCATTTCATGTACCTATTAATTGTTGATCTAGGACGTCCAGGCGCAATTTACTTTGAAACCTTAATAATAGAACTTACTCTTGTTCATTGCATAATTAATTTATTTGTTGCGTTTTGATCTGTTTATTTGCTTACATAGTAATTTTGTGTTGAACCAGAATCAACTGACCAATGATGATAATTTATATTCGAGACGCCAACTTTAATTATACATTCGTATATTAATAATAATTACAACGCCGCAAAAATTATTATATAATAATATAAATATAGATTGCAAAATGGAGTTTGTTACGGGCAATTCTAGATTATAAGCGAATACAAGAAATAATCTACTGAATATTAACTCATGTTTGATAGTTTTGCCTTCAAGTTTGATGATTTCAATTGAAATTTTCTACAGGTTCTGAAAATACTGGAGCGGCCCCTGAAATCCTGGAAAAAGCCCTTGAAACCTCAGAGGCGGCCCCTAAAATCCCGGAGGCGGCTCTTGAAATTCTGGAAGAGGCCCTTGAAACCCCGGAGGCGGTCCCTGAAATCCCTGAGGCAGCTCTTGAAATCCCAGAGACGGCCCCTAAACCTCAGATTGATGTATTGAAACTGATGAAAAATTTCATCAGATCTGATACATTTATTGTTTGTACGAAGAACTACGAAGAGAGCGCCGAAGGCAATGCCTACAATACAAACAATGTTTACAATCCAATTTCGGTTTACAATCCAAACAGTGGTTACAATCCTAACTCTGGTTACAATCCTATCTCTAGTTACAACCCTAACTCTGGTTCCAATCCTATCTCTGGTTACAACCCTAATTCCGATTATAATCCTAACTCTGGTTACAATCCTATCTCTAGTTACAATCCTAACACTGTATACAAGCCAAACACGGTTTATAACCCAATCAATGTATACAGTCCAAACAATGGTTATAACCCTAGCAATGTATACAGTCCAAACAATGGTTATAACCCTAGCAATGTATACAGTCCAAATAATGGTTATAACCCTAGCAATGTATACAGTCCAAATAATGGTAATAACCCTAGCAATGTATACAGTCCAAATACTGGTAATAACCCTAGCAATGTGTACAGTCCAAATAATGGTAATAACCCTAGCAATGTATACAGTCCAAATAATGGTAATAACCCTAGCAATGTATACAGTCCAAACACGGTTTATAACCCTAGCAATGTATACAGTCCAAACACGGTTTATAACCCTAGCAATGTATACAGTCCAAATAATGGTTATACCCCTAGCAATGTATTCAGTCCAAACAATGTGTACAATCCATCCAAGGGTCGGTCTACAACCAATAGCTACAAGGCCCCGACAGTAGGCGACGCCTCTGTTGGAGAGAATGTCCATGGGAACGTGGCTACAAAGGAAGAAAACCAGGCGAATAAAGAGTTCCTCCAGTGTACTGATCACGCCATCCAGGTCTATATTGACAAAACTTCAGGCTCTAGCAACTATGACTGCGCCAGTGGATATTGTTAACTTTTTTTTGTTGTTTTCACTTTCAACTAAAAAGAAATAACATTAAATTAATCAAAAAAATATTTTTACCATTTTTGTTTGTGGAATAAAACTGATGTTGGTTTTCTCCTCCACTGTGAAGGTGAACGACCCAAAATCAGTTCACATCGTCTTCACCCTTCATCGAAAATATACCTGCCCTCCAGTGTACCTTAACAAAAATCCCATCCCTTTAAAAAACGAAATTCGCTATTTAGGCCTCATACTCGACAAACGACTAATTTGGAATCCTCACATGAGACTGAAAAGACAAGAAATGAACAGACGTTATAAACTTTTACTAAGACTATTAGACAAAAGATACAAACTAACTTTGAAAACAAAACGACTTATATACAACGCAATACTCAAACCTATGTGGACTTACGGACTTGAACTCTGGGGATTCTGCCAAGGCTTCCAATCTCCAGCGCATCCGATCCCTTCAATCCAAAATCCTTCGTACAATAGCCAATGCTCCTTACTACGTCTCCAACAAAACTCTTCACACTGACAACGTACCTTTCATCACTGAAGTCGCTAAATCCAAGTATAAAAAATTATTTTCCCCTCTTAGTTCCCACAATAATCCTCTAGTCCGTGCCCTCCATTCTGGCATACTTCCCCAACGACGGCTTAAGCATCAATGGCCTAGAGACCTCCTGAGCAGAAGCAGTGACAGTGATCAGCTACAAACGAGATAAAAACAGTGACTAGGGAGTGTCACTGGGTGATTTCTACATTTCATTAATCGAGTCGTAGGTTTCCCGAGTCACTTCATTGGCTCAATAATTTGAAATTGTTGAAAATAAAACACTTAAAATTTGTTGAAAAAGGTTTGTGGAGAATTAGGAGTTCTCCACTCCAAAGATGGATTATTATCTAAATTCAAAAAATGTTTTCATGTTTGCCCCTGCAGGCCTTACTTACAATCTGTTTTTCACGAAAATCGAACATTGGGAAGATGAAAATGGCGTCAAACAGTGTCACGCCATCACTCTAAATAGCATTGAAACACTAATACAGATAATTTATGGTTTCCAGATTTACTTTGTGAAGTTCCATTCTAGGAATAGATAATTAAAATACACAATTTCTTTGTCAAACTTCCCTATATATTCTCAAATACTCAACTAGTTTCGCCGTGTTAAGGCATTATCAAGAGTCACTTACAAACTGACAGAATTGGTTGACAGGGTAGAAGGTACAGTTATGGAGGGGGTTTTTAGGTAGTGACGGGGAATCCCTTGTTTTTGTTACTGTATACATTCCAATTCATGAGTCATACCTATAAAAATACCAACACTTTACTGTTAGATTCACTTATATTATATATAATTTATTTTTATATTTATTATTATCTTGTAAATATCTGTTTATTGGAATGTATAGAGTAACAAAAACAAGGGATTCCCCGTCACTACCTAAAAAAACCCCTCCATAACTGTACCTTCTACCTTTTCAACCAATTCTGTCAGTTTATAAGTGACTCTTGATAATGCCTTAACACGGCGAAAGTGAGTATTTGAGAATATATAGTGAAATTTGACAAAGAAATTGTGTATTTTAATTATCTATTCATACTAATACAGAAGTGGTGCCCTTCTAAAGGTCCAACAGATATATCCACATTTCTTGAAAAAACTCTTTGATTTTAATGAAATATTTTATCAGTGCGTTTTTGGGCATGCTCCATTTGTTTGTTGACAAGATTTATTATTTTGTTTGTACTGTTTATTCATTTCTATAGTTTCTAGTAGCTTAGTAAATGTAAAAGGTTCTTGCAACTGAATTTTTGGAGATCCTTAGGTGCAGTTTAAATCATAATGAAAATAAAAATCTACTCTAATTATACTAATGACAGATACATAGAGAATTTCTTTTATATAATAAAAACGAAAAAGGTTGAAGTAACTAGCCTTATTAGTATCTTTACTAATACGATATTTTATTAACTAACAATAAATAAACAACTACATGTATAAAACTTATAGAAGCGAGTTTTTCTTTTTGAACTACCTTATCATATTGAGTCCTTGCTAAAATTTTTCGCAAAATCTACATTAAGTAAAAAAAGTTTCTATTAGAATTTAGGAGTGATACTTTGTACTCTAGGTTTCGGGGTTCGTTGGTTCTTCGTTTTGCGGGGCCATAGGGAGGTCCGCCAACACAGATTGGTCAGGGACATTGCCAGCAAGGCATCGTTTCAGCTCATCGTCGATCCTCTTCTGCTGAGCGGGACTGGGTTCTGGTGGGGGTCGACTCCCAGATCCTGTGTCAATGTAAGCAGGCATATAGGGACCGATGATGTTGATATGAAGCGAGCTGTAGCACTGCTCCATCAGGGTGAAGGAGGGTTTGATTGTAGTCTCAGGAGGGGGAACAGTTGACGAAATTGGGTAGGGGGAGGGGGTGACTGCGACAGGTGGCGCAATGGTGGTGGCGTCAGCAGGGGGGGCCGGCTTCACCTGGACCACAGGTACAGGCTGGACGGGGTAGGTAGGCAGGACTCCATACGATGGCTCACCTGGAACCGGATATACTGGCTGATAGTTGTTAACTGGATATGATGGTGGACCGTTGTTCATTTGACCTTCATTTGATGGCAGAATTGGGTCCACAAAAATAGGAACCGGATATCCTGGCTGATAGTTAACTGGATAAGATGGTGGAACATTGTTCACTTGGGCCCCATATGGTGGCTCGACTGCGCCCCCATATGGTGGTTGAACAGGAACCGGATATGGTGGTTGAACAGGAACCGCATATGCTGGTTGATTAGGAACCGGATTTGTTGGCTGATAGTTGTTAACTGGATAAGATGGTGGACCATTGTTCACTTGACCATCATTTGATGGCTCGATTGGATCCACATAAATAGGAACTGGATATTCTGGTTGATAGTTGTTAACTGGATAAGATGGTGGACCATTGTTCACTTGACCCCCATATGGTGGCTCGACTGCACCCCCGTATGGTGGCTCGACTGCGCCCCCATATGGTGGTTGAACAGGAACCGAATCTGTTGGCTGATAGTTGTTAACTGGATATGGTGGTGGACCGTTGTTCACTTGACCCCCATATGGTGGTTGAACAGGAACCGGTTTTGCTGGTTGATAGTTGTTAACTGGATATGGTGGTGGACCGTTGTTCACTTGGCCCCCATATGGTGGTTGAACAGGAACCGGATTTGCTGGCTGATAGCTGTTAACTGGATATGGTGGAGGCCCATTGTTTACTGGACCACCGTATGATGGTTTTACGTTGTTTACCTGGCCATCGTATGGTGGTTTCCCGCCATACGTTGGCAGCCCTGCGGGTGATGAAGGTTTGCCGCCGTACGGTTGGTCCGAGTACGATGGTTTACTGATGTACGGCTTGTGCGGCTTCGCTGTAGACAAAAGTACAAGTAATACGATTAAAAAGCAACAATAAGAGAAAGGCAGGTTCCCTGATAGGTTCTCCACAGATACAGATGGAATGTCAATATAAATACACAACAATGGCAAATTATTTATTTTATTAATTGTTTGCACGTCTAAAGACAGGTTACTTAAAGAAAGCTAGTAAATAAGGAAACAAAAAATGGAAGCGCCTTCCTAATTCATTGATGATGTATTTGGCTATTACTAGAGCCGAGCAAGATAGGGCCCTATTTTCTGAGAGTATGTTGTACCTTGAGAAAATGCAAAAAGTACAGATTGATGGCGGGAAAAGAGAAAGTTACAATGGCTCCAAATTGTTTTGCAGCAATGAGGAAAGGACTTGGTTATGTTAACCAATTTGACGTATTATACAATAATATTTATTGAATTACTTTTTTTTAATACTGAAAAACGCTATCTTAAATTATTTTTTTAATACTGAAAAACGCTATCTTAAATTATTTTTTTAATACTGAAAAACGCTATCTTAAATTATTTTTTTAATACTGAAAAACGCTATCTTAAATTATTTTTTTAATACTGAAAAACGCTATCTTAAATTATTTTTTTAATACTGAAAAACGCTATCTTAAATTATTTTTTTAATACTGAAAAACGCTATCTTAAATTATTTTTTTAATACTGAAAAACGCTATCTTAAATTATTTTTTTAATAATAGGTGTTAAAAAAAATATCCCTCACGAATGTATTGTGTTATTTGAGTAAGTGTTTAAGTGCTTTGTTTTCTGAAGTAGTGTTGACCATATTACGTAACATAATAAATAATAAAAATATAAATCGAAACCTCTCTAATCGCCTCTTCTCTTTGCGAATTGACTGAAAATCAATAGATGTCATCATTGTTGGGCTTTATTGATCAACTTGAAAAATTCCGTACCGATACATTCATTAGAACTAATTTTTGAAAAGACTCCAAGAAACTAAATTTTGAAATTCTTGGAAAAATGGACTATTCAGGAAGTTTTATTGTGCAAGCAGTATTACTTTCTCCTATAATATCTCTCATGTGATTTCTAGGCCATTCTTGGACAGTAAGTTCATGACGTTGCAATTTTCAATGATTCAAGTGGAATGAGGCATATCATTCGTTAATGATTAGCATTCATTTTTTGCTTGCAGTCTCCCCACAACCCTCCCTCCCGTTCAAAATCTTGAGACGTCACATATCGTGCTCATATCACATATACAGTTTCATCAAAATCCGACCATATGTTGGAACAAACAACTCCAAAAACACGCCCTTTCTTCTACCAATGATTGAGTAAAAGAATATTTTCAACAGAGTATAGTATTCTGTTGTATTTTGTTAGAGTTAAACATTGTTAATAAAAGAAAAAAAAAATAGCTATTTTGTAATAAAACTACCATTTAAATAATAACAAATATATGGTTTTGAATTAAACAAAGAATAATTAAGTTTAAGTGACTTTTACTTATTAATTAGTTATTATGACACATGCCCCGGTTTTAGCTACAAGGTCATATCGCCTACTCCCAGAGCTCTCTTTCGTCACTCAGGTGGAGTTGAGCCCGACTCCATTATGAGAGTTCTAAATTTTGCCTATACTAAATATTCAACTAGGGAAGGGGATCTTTAACGAGTATCTGACATCGAACAGGCTCGAGAGCATCACTTAACTTCCCATCCGAAGGACGGCGTGCTCAAGGTTTTTTCACTTCCCAGAAAAAAAATTTAAGAACCTCAGGCGGGTTTTGAACCCGCGATCTTGAACTGAGTGAGCAAGCACGCATACCATTGAGCTACCGGCGCGCCGCGACACCCGCAAATTAAGTAACATTTATGCTAAATCAGATATAAATCTGAGTCCAGTTGCGAAATATATCCTTAACATTCAAAAACTCAAAGCCAGCTGACTCAGAAGAAATTGCCAAATAATTGTCTACCTATCTTATGTATTCGTATGATGTTTTCTTCAAGTATATTGTAGCATGTCTACCCTATAGACAATAATTGTCATTATTATATCGCAAGGACCAGTGACACTACGAGTGAATCGATGCCACTTGGAGCTGATTTGAAGAGGATTTCATTTAGAAGAATATGCTCGGAACTAGCGATGCCTGCGAGAGAATCGCGATCGCTAGGAGCGGAAACAAGGGACAAAGGATATATATGAAAGGAAGGATGTAAGATAATTGTTTACATCCGGAGTTGTATGAACGAACAAGGCAGGCTGGCATATCTGCTATTCACAGAAGAGTCTTACGCAACCGGTGATCGGTGATTGGCTGGAAGTAAATTGGGCGGGAACGAACAGCCAATAAGATGTCGGGACCCGTCCCCCACCACGATGGAACGCAAAAATTCCACCCTGCTGAGAGCTCACTCCTCCATCATGTCTGTGCCAGACAGGTCACGTCAGTGCTACTTTAACATTTTAGCCCACAGTGTAACTTTAAATAAATATGTGAACTTACAGTTTTCTGCCCTCCGAGTCGGACCCAAAAGGTTGTACAATATATAACAATAATAGTGACCCAACTCCAGTGATGTCCTTCAACCCCGCGCCAACTGCGGTCTACTCTAAACTATCTGTTCACCTGGTCGGTTGATGAGTGGTTTGAAGGGGTTCTTCCTGTCGTCCCCGTTCAGGAAAGTGGCCAGATCAGAGACCATATCCAGAATCTGCAACTTCTTGTCGTCGGATATGTCTTCCGCCTCTTCTACTGAACCTGGACACAGAAAACTACTCATTCAAAATCCATATGATACATTTGTTCTGATTTTGGTTGTTATATTATTATTGAGAAATACGTTTAAATGTGTCCAATTAGACAGATTTAGCCCCATTTTGTTTCATTAGATCGGATTACCTCTGTATAGCCTTAGTAGACACATTTAGATACAATTTATACAATAATACAGTACGGGGTGGCTGTCTATGCATTGACTATCATATCTGTTTCAGATTAAACAAAGACCATACAAGTGGTATTTAGCTTTCATCTCTGTCTGTTTGTTCCATCATTACTAGAAAATGGCTGGAAATATTTGAACCTAACATAATATTTTGAATCTACCTGAATATATATTAGAATACACAAATACACATGATTCAAAAATCACTGAATCACGCAAGTTTCCTTGAGATCAGAGTTACTTCATGTTATCTCATTTATTGACCTTAAGTGAAAAAATTACTGAATCAATATAAAATACATTTTCATTTTAAGCATTTTTCGTTATAAACATTTTATTAGGTAAGCTTAGTTGGTGAGGAAATGATGACGTTCTTTCGTAGTTCTGGTGAACATGAGCCCCACTCTAGATAGAAGTCCTAAAGTCTGCATACCTAGGTTTATTCACCGAGTTAAGGGGTCTTTAACAAGTGCCTGACATTGTACAGGCTCGGGACCACCACTTAACGATCCATCCGAAAGACGGCGTGCTCAAGATTTTTTCACCTCTCAGATAAAAAACCTAAAAGTCTCAGCCGGGTTTCGAACCCGCGATGTTGAGCTCAGAAGGCAAGCATACTATTTCTGAGTCAGTCACCGGCGCCCTCGTTCTGTTCATATCTTGTCCTACATAAAATGTATGACCATTATTTAATGACCTTTAACACATCCAGAGACATTTTATAAATTCTTCCAGGAGACTTTTAAAGAAGAAAGATTTTCCAGTTTAAATTAATTTTTACATTAAATTTTTTTTATATTATGCCTAATTTATAATGAAAAAGATAAAATTGGCTAGTTATAGAAGCAGATTTATCAATTTATTTATGGTATGTTTTTAATGCACAATTGAGAACATACTTCGCAAATTTAAAATATGATGATTACTACCGTATGGTAAGAATGATACAACAAACCATACCAGAACTCCACTGAAATCGAAGTAGTTATTGTGACCCATGCCCGGGCTTTATCTGCGAGGTCATATCGCCTGCTACCAGAGTGCTCTTTCGAAACGAGCCCTGGTGAAAATAAGCCCGACTCTAATGTGGGAGGACTAAATAGGTTTATTCACCTGAGATAGAGATCTTTAACGAGTACCTGACATCGTACAGCCTCGGAACCATCGCTTAACGCCCCATCCGAAGGACGGTATGCTCAGTAAGCAAGAACCACTGAACTACCGGCGCCCTATTTGAGGGATATTCTTTACTAAATTCGCAATTAATTATTCACTTTTTATTTATTAACATTTTAGGATTACAATTATTTATTTAATGAAACTCATAATGATCAACAATGGCACTAGGACTTAAAAAGAAAACGTTGAGCATGACGTCTTTCGGAAGAGGCGTTTAGCGATGGTTCCCATCTCAGGTACTTGTTAAAGATCTAACTGAATCTGGGTAGGTGAACTTTATGACTCCCAGAGTAGAGTCGTGCTCATGTTCACAAGATAGTCAAAATAGCGCTCTGGTAGTAGGCGATATGACCACGTAGTTAAAGAGTCACCAAAACAAACATGGCTCTTCGTTTGTTAGAGTATTTTTTCTTAAATGCACTATCAAAAACATAAATAAACTTACATCGGACTGAAATAAGCAGAACAGCAATTGTGACGAAATGTAGCAAACCCATATTGACCAATATATATATTGTTACCTGTAAGAAAAGAAAAACATTAATTCAAAAATATTATCTCAGACCTGATTTAATCGTGAAGAAGAGACGTCCCGAAATATGCTCAGAGGGAAGACCCCTCTGAAATAGTCAAGTAATGAATGAATTCCAGGTTTACTTTGTAAAAACTAATTTTGTGAGAAGGATAGTATGAAGGAAATGAAAACACACAAAACTACCGGTCGATGTTTTCACCTAATATAGCAACCACAAGTCTACTGAAATAAACAGGAGGAGGCATTAATAGATAGGTGAAACTATAGTCATACAACTCTTGAATTGAATTTGTCAAGTAGTTTACGCATAGTAGTAGTTCTTTATTTTAACATATCTTCTGTCAATCAGAATCTTACTTTTATAGAACATATTTCTTGAGTCGACAGCTATATTTAAACAAGTTATACAGTTTTGACTTGATGTTTCAGGTCGACTCAAGAAATATGTTCTATAAAAGGCAGATTCTGATTTACCTAAGAAATGTTAACATAAAGAACCTATAAATTATTCCCTGCCACGGTCCGCTCCATGTATGCTGTTGTACTCTGCCAACTTCATGTTCACTTGTCTTGTCTCTCACTCCATTAAAATTCAATGCCAGGTCTCCGGGTTGTCAGGTTCATTCCATCACCACTTCATTATTCTTCAATTTTCATTTTACTTTTCTTCTATATTACGAGAATATTTCTTATTTTAGTCACTTTTTCTTTTCTCATTCTTTTATTTTTATTTTTTTAAATTATTATTATTGTATTTTTTTTATTTTTACTAAAGATACTATTTTTTATTTATTTTTGTATTTTTCTTTTTTTGTATTTCTTCTCTCTATACTATTTTAAATAATTTTTAACTGTGTTTGTACAGCTGACTGCTCCCCCTCCCACACTCAGACTCCGTCTTCTGGGAGGAGGTAGCCTATTTATCTTGTAATGTTATCTTTTATTTTGTAATTATCTAAAGGCATTAAAAAAAAAAAAAAAAAGATACTGATGAAAAAAAACCCATAAAATTAAAACTTTTAAATACCCCTATGCAATAAAAAAAAATTGTTTTCTGTTTTTACTGAAACCTTGCTGGAGAGAGCTCTTTTTGTGTGTGTGTGTGCTGTGGGCTTGAAGGCTTAGGGGGGAGGGCCTGGCCTTATAAACATTTGAGCTCAAACTCCAAGTCTCTGAACCCTCATACTAAATTTCGTGTCGATACATTCATTACATTGGCAGTAATTACAGTTTTTGAGTACTCTGGTTTTTTCGTGCTCATCAATTCATCGATTTGGCTGAACATTAATGGATGTCGTCCTTATGAGGTTCTGGATACATATACAAAATGAGTCGATATGTTCAATCTATCAGATTAACTCTCTCTCCAAACGTGCCTGAGCTCTCATTATCACGCCAACATAAAGACGGACGAACCCATCAAACGGGAGACTATTCAGTTGACTTGAGTTGATATATTAGATTTTCTATCGATATATTTCAACCTTAACTTCTTACACAAGGTATTTATTTAATATATGATTACTCACTTGTATTTTTTACGTTTTCCTTTCCAAATTTCTGGAAGAATAGGAGATGTTCGTCTTTCCAATTCTATATGAACATTTTTTTTAACCCTCTGCTCTTCTTTCTCCTGGGATTCTTTCTAAGAAAACATATTATATTACTGATTATAAATATTAACTAGAAATAATATCAATATATCGTTGGAATGTCTGTTTTTTTACTTGTAGGGTTAATTCCATATAAATATTGTTTTCCATCATTCAATCACTCTAAGGAAACAGTAGGAAAGCATCAAACCGAAGTTCCCAACTTTTGTTTCACAGCGACACACCCATGTAAACAAAAGTTATAAAGTTTGGTTTCATGAATGTTTTTGTCATTATTGTAATTAATCATCAGGTATTTTAACAATTTTTAATTAATTTTTTTATTAATTTTATTGATAAAGTAATTTTCAAAGAATTTCGACATACCCTCTTAAATTAGTGATGTTTAAACATTTTTTGTAATGTGACACACACATCCCTCCAGTTATACATATTTAAGGCCTGGATTAAAAAAATGCATACTTGAATGAATGTTCAATTACATAATACAAAAAATAGCTATAATTTATTACAACGTTATTACAAGTTCTCCAAATTTCCTGGTTGAGCAGGTAACTAGCCTTCTGACATGGCACATCAGCTTCAAGCGACACACAGTGGCACCTTACAGAACTATCTCAAGTAAGTTGAACTAAGACCCACCCTAACTGAAATTAGTATTATAACACTCTGAAAATATATTCTGCTCTTGAAAGAATTAGTAAAGTTTCAATTTCACTTGAAACAAACAACTTTTTCTAATATGGCGGAAATTAGGAATATTTCTCCAAACCCGTACCTATTCTACTGTCAATTTCACTTCGATCGGATACATTTTAAGGACCAATTTCCAAAATATATCCAATATCTACTACCACCAAAATAATCAGTTCAAATGTACAAGAGATTGGAGGGTACAAACAAATGTACAAAAACCCCTTTTTTGTCGGTCAGGGGTTGTTAAAAAATGTGGATATAAGGCTGGTCCAAACACTCTGGCTTTAACAATAGTTTGGATTGCAGAATTTTAGACATCGCATGCAAGTTGTCGCGAGTAGACGGGAAAACTGATTTTTATGAAACTGGAGGCGAAAGACGAATGCGAGCCACCGGCGTTTTGTGGAAACTGCAGTATTCTATGTAGCAGAGATGTGTGTTAACACTTGCTACGTCTCTGCATAACGTCTTCCAGTTTTCATAGATACAAGTTAATCTTTCAACGAACACTTTATTAACTTGAATTCTCCATGACGATAGTTTATTGAAACTTCATTTTCCGAACTCTGATTGACCTGAGCTTTGCACTCGAAATAGTACCTAGCACAAAGTTTAGTCAATTCGTGTGTGAATGTGTATCTCTTTGCAAGAAATACTGTCTGCTCCATGAAAGAAGAAAACATTTACAAGGCAAAGGACTAAAATAGGAAAAAGTAATTTAGCATAATATACAGTAGAAAAACTGAGAACACAATGAAAATCAGGTGGTAGAGTCTACTTGCAATGGTCCGCTACGTCTTGTCTGCACGAGCAAAACCAACGAAATGTTGCACTTTTCTTTTTCTTTTAGCTCTTACCTTTACGCCATCGTTCTGTAATAATTAGTCGTTATTCAATATTATTATCAAACACTAATTCCAGTACAACTAATATACGTTCCAATGTCGTTGCACATGGACCGGCCTTACGAAACCTATTTATTATTAGCCAAAAAAGCCGAAGACGAGAACGGTTCAAAAGGATACCAAGAACCTAGTTTATTGTAAATAATTAAGTATTTGTTAATAATGTAAATAATTCTGTGATGTTTGGGTAAAGGGGTATATGTCAATTTTTTTGGGGTATATGTCATAACTTGCTTTAGATAGGTGATCTCTATGTTGGGGTAAAGAGAAATAAGGCAGAATCTTATGACATCATTGAAAAAAAAGGAAGTGGAAAGGGGGACAACTGAGAAACATGGCAGTTCTCTGAAAACTGAAAAACTGACATATACCCCTTCACTCCAACACCACAGAATTATAATTGAAGCTGTGGAATTAAATTTCCGATGATTCACCGACGAATTAGTTATAGATAAGAAGTCTTTTTATGCTGAAAATTGCTGTTCATTCTACAAAGCTCACATGTGATATCTCCTGGACCTATGCTCCGATTCTATCCCCTAAGCATATGTCATAACTCTATCCCCCGAGCCTATGTCATAACTCTACCCACTGAGCCTATCTCCTGACTCTATCCCCCGAGCCTATGTCATAACTCTATCCCCCGAGCCTATGTCATAACTCTACCCACTGAGCCTATCTCCTAACTCTATCCCGTGAGCCTATGTCCTGATTCTATCCCCTAAGCTCTACTTTGTCATATCTAGATTTCGCGCATAACAAAGAAGCCGTTCCATACAATTATTGCTGGACACTATACGGATGCATTAACCTCTAAGAAGACCATACCTGTTCTTATAATCCACGGAAAGTGAGACATTTGTTTCTATTTCACCTTATATAGTAATTTATTATCTAAAATAGTCTTGTGTTTCTTCAAACTGAGATTAGGATAAATGATATTAATATTTATATGGCAATAAATAGGTTATCAAGCCCCCTCGAACAATGCTTGTCATAATTGGAAAATTTAATTATATTCAGATTATTTTAATATCGTTTTATTCTAGGTTGGAGAGAATGTATTTTTCTTTTTTCTTTATCTCATGCGTGTGAAAAATCAATTGTGTATGTAGCCTCAAATATTATGACAAGGAAATTTGATTGACAGAAGTGTATTTGTGTATCAAATAGTGAAACGGCAGCAGGCGCATGTCTCAATCACTCATCTATAATAAACACTGAATTGTGGAAGCATTGCTCGAGCAAGCTTCAGTCTTGAGGCAAATTGATTGGCGCCATTTGTGAGGTTTTACAGGCACAATATGGACAATAAATAAATAATATTACACATTAATAAAGTAAGTAAGGGTTTATCAGTAACTATTGACTAATGTGGTACAAAGGTTTGAAGTTAATTCCTTTTTCGTTGTAAATCAAATCATTATTTAAAATATTTTGCGCTTCTATATACATATGTATATCCTACAACAACAAATAAAATAAGATGACATACGTGAATCGACATTTTTTTCATGAATAAGAGGAAGGATCTGGAGTAAATCGTAGAATTGAGTAACTTCGTAAATCCATTTACTGTCTGCAAGCACTCGGCATCACAATGATCAAAAGATATCCTTAAATATTCTGTGGTATTAAAATGTCTCACCATATTGTTTTTGTTGCAGCCAGCGTTGCAGTCCCCCTGCATCTTTAAACCGGAACATGTATTTTGAAAGTTATTTATGCGATACAATATAATGTAATGATTTATAAAATGAGATTACTGTTTTTGTTATTTACCTACTTATGAAGCGTTCTGCCAATCTCCTTTTTAAGTTGCACACACACTTCTACACCATTGTGCTTCTCTTTTTTTATAAAAATAATAGAATTACATAAGATAATCTATTGTATTCACTTATCAGACGAGCCGGCCGCTGTATTCAGTGTCCATTATAACCTCACAAATGGCGCTCTTCCACCACATTCGTTATCCAGTGTATATTACAGATCAGTGGTCTCAACTTTTCACATTCTTTAGTGTAAGTACATCATGCTTATAAGGATGTGTTTTTGAATGTACTTCCTGTACTGTAGGCCCGTATCTTCAAATCGATGTCTCAGCCCTTCCAATTCGATTTTAAATATAAAACTATATTATGTTTATTCAATCGGTTAGAATGAAAATAATAATTATCGTTATTAGTAACAAAAATTGAAAGAAAAAAGGGCGTGCCTACAAGGAACTTCTTGCTTAGAATAAAACTTCGATTTAAATTAATAACAATTTTGAAACTCATGAATTTGAGATCCTTATTTACAGAACAAGCAAAATTAGGCCTAATAACTTTCAATAAATTTCTGACTTTTGTATCTGAAAGAATACAATTTCGATCCCTCTGTCGGTCTTTCAGTGAAGCAGTCAGTACAGGTTCTCCAGTTTTATGGAATGGATCTTCACATTTTGACACCAAGGTCTACCATTAAACATGGAATCCACCTTAATTTGAAAATATATTGAAGGAAATCGAGGTCTCTAAAGACCCTGAAGAAGGAAATAAATAGTTTTCCACTTAGAAAAGTTGGCCAAATACTGAGTTTTTCATTTACACGATAGAACCTCGATTTCCTTCAATATTGAAAAGATACTGTCGACTCTATCAATCATTATATATCTATTTTCTGGTTTAGTATTTGTTTTTCCTAGGCTTTTCATGATGTTTGTACTTTTTCAGTGATAACATTAAGAGATAGGGGTGACATTTGAGATCACTATTCCGAGCCCCCCTCAGGCCCCATTTCAGAGATAAGTACCTACTGAATATAGAATAGAGATATAACCTACTTACTGAGTTCTTCGTTTTGATACCTACCTCTTTTGTAGGACACTTTTCTTTTCCACTTCCTTATTTTCACTTTTTCTTAGTTCGTAGCATCTACATAATATTGATATTTTTATATTGGGGTCATACATAACTTTATACTTTCTGTCAAAGTTATATCTTTAGCGCTTATTGTTTAGGGAATATTTTGCTGTAACAGACAGAGTTGGGCAAATTGTAATAACATTTATAGTTATTAATTGTAATTATAATTTGTATATTAATTACAATTTGGCCAACTCTGCAGATAGATGACGATGAGAACAATAGGTTGGACCCTCACGGAGAACGGCATCCTATAAGTAAGAGCTTATATGTATATGTACTGTGTATGTTATGTTCGAAAAATCTCATATAATGTTTTTTTTTTTTCGTGTTAGTGGTTATGGGTATTTTGATTTTGTTTTCGGAAAATATAAATATCAAGTAAAAACATTGTTTTTTGAAATTAAAATGGAAAGTAATAGGCGCTAGTAATTTTTTCGCTGATATACGTTTATGCTCGTGAAAATGTTATATTGGATCAGGATAACGAACTCTGTAATAACAGGTTGCGGTTCCGTAGTGATAACTTTTCTCTCGCTTATTCACTGATACAGCGTGCTTGCCTACTGTACTCAAGACGGTTCGAAACTCGCCCGAGGCCCATCTGGAAGATAAATAAAACTTTGAGGACGTTGTCCTTCGGAGGGAAAAGCTAGGAGAGATTATCACCGTACTAACATTTATTTACAATGGTATGATAATATGTAATCAGTTGTTGACGATTGTGAGAATTTAGGCAATCGTTCATTGTTGTAGGAGGCGTTAATTGTACCAATTAACTGATTTTGCGTTAACTAGAACGTCAGTTAACGCGATATGTGTTTCGTCATCTGTCAGATCAACCAATGAATTATCCATAACTCACTCTGTATTTTAGTGAAGCGGTTCCTGAATGGTGATAGGCATGCCAATATTATAGTAAGTAAGTTATATCGGGGGGCCATGGTGGCTAGAGGGTAGGGCTTTGTTCGCATGGTCTCACCACGGTTTGCGGGTTCGAATCCCGTCCGAGAGGGAGTTTTATTTTTATATAGAGTTTATAAAACTCTCTCCCGGGGCCTTGGATGTCGTAAATAACTAGATTACACGGCATGGCTAATATGCATCGTACATAAAGCTAAAAAAAAAATAAATAAATAAAAGTAAGTTATATCTCTATTCTGTATTCAGTTTTTAGGGGGGGGGGGGGGGGGGGGGGGGGTCGGAATAGTGATTTCAAATATCACCCCTATCTCTTAATGTAATTACTGAAAAAGTACAAACATCATGAAAAGCCTAGGAAAAACAAATACTAAACCAGAAAATATATATATATAATGATTGATAGAGTCGACAGTATCTTTTCAATATTGAAGGAAATCGAGGTTCTATCGTGTAAATGAAAAACTCAGTAATTGGCCAACTTTTCTAAGTGGAAAACTATTTATTTCCTTCTTCAGGGTCTTTAGAGGCCTCGATTTCCTTCAATATATTTTCAAATTAAGGAGGATTCCATGTTTAATGGTAGACCTTGGTGTCAAAATGTGAAGATCCATTCCATAAAACTGGAGAACCTGTACTGACTGCTTCACTGAAAGACCGACAGAGGGATCAAAATTGTATTCTTTCAGATACAAAAGTCACAAATTTATTGAAAGTTATTAGGGCTAATTTTGCTTGTTTTGTAAATAAGGATCTCAAATTAATGAGTTTCAAAAAATTTAATCCCCCAAGAAGATTAAAGAGAGTTTGGCATAGAGATCTGTTATGAAGTGATGTCATGAGGGTTCACCGCTGGCTGTTTTTCCTCTCTCAAGCCTTTCATGTCATATTTTATTTTTATTATTTTTGGATAGTACCTACATGTCAGCCCAGCCGCTGGTTGTGCATTTTGTTTACATAGTTGTGGCTTTAAATAAATAAATACAAAAAAAAAAAAAAAAAATTTAATTATTATTATTTTTATATTATTATTATTTTTTTTTTCATTTTTTTTTTCCCTTGTCCTTATAATTAATATAAATTTTCGTCCCGGGGACCTACCACTGGATGGCCTTCCTCTCACATGCCATTCACGCCAACGTCTCCATACCTACCAACATAGATGCTGGTTGTTGCCCCCTAGCAACAGTTGCATCTTTATGAATAAAAGCCAAAAAAAAAAAAAAAAATTATTTAAAATCTATCTATGTTTTATTTTAAGCAAAAAGTTTCTTGTAGTAAAAAAATATGATAGAATCATATTTTATAAATCATGATGAAATATATAAGTGCTTGGGGCCATGCGGGCTAAAGCGTAGGGCTTTCGTCTCAGGGTCTCACCATGGTTTGCGGGTTCGAATCCCGTCCGGGAGTTAGTTTTATTTCGTAGATAGAACTCCCTCCCGGGGCCATAGATGTCGTAAATAACTAGATAACACATTGATATGGCTAATATGCACCGTACATAAAGCCAAAAAAAAAATAAAAACAAAAAAAATTAGTGTTTCCCTTTCCCATCGTTGGTACTATGGCAACGGACTTCCCAGCTGGAATTAATCAACTAAATGTTGGCCCTTTCTCCGAAATCATTCATTACATGGACAGTTATTAGGGTTTTTGAGTCGAGCCCTTCTCTCTCTCTCTTTGATCGATTTGACTGAAAATTAATGTACACATAAAATTTTATGTCAATATGTTCATTCTATCGTGAGGTACCTTTTCTACATACGTACAGACACAGGCACACACAGACCAACATGCATTTTTATTTTGGGATTCATGGTTCGGGCATAAAAAAAAAAGTCAACATCAAATTTCTAACCGGTTATATAACTTCCCATGGGAGGAAAAAAAAAATGAAAACAAAGTACCTAGCTCAGCCCAAAAAAAAAAAAAAATAATCGAATCTATTCTGGCCCCGCCAAAGTTGCTCTTGTCCGCACTCCGACACACTTGAGCAGGGTTCAGATATCTCCAAGTGAGGGCTACTTAGTCGCTAGCGGCGTGGGCGTTCACTCAGCCCTTCATCTGTACATTATATCACTAACTATAACTATATTAATGATAGTTATATACTGGATCAAAAAAAATATTCATATACCAGTAATTAAAAAAAAAAGAAAAGAATATAACATACGAAAAATCCTAATGTTTATAAATAGCTTTTAAAATTTGATCTCATTTATGTAGATTTTTTAGCTTTTTGTGTATTTTGAATGTATTTCTTGAGCTGTTATATATTCTGGTTATTAATTATTGATATATAAGAAATATCGTCACTATATCATTGTTATAGTTTGTGTTGTGGGATAGGAAGGCCTGAGTGCGGGACTAGAATAGATTCGATTTATTTCATAGAGTGGGAAATTTTGTTTCGCTTCTATTATAGGTCGGCATTACAGTTTTATTTTTTAAAATTTTTTTATAGGAAAGTAGGATTATTTATTGTTGCTAGAAGTTGCAAGAATTTTAACTTAATAAGAACTTTAGGGGTGATTTTCTTCATACCAGATATAATTTTTTCGGAAAACATTAGAAAGCTTTCAGAATATCACCCTAAACTTTAGTTCATGTTCCCATTCTCTGTATCCTTTCTGCGTGGAGCGGTGTCTTGGTTCTCTTCTTCTCCTCCTGTAGTGCCTGGGTTCCATCGGACCAATTCCTGCAGTGCGACATCTGTCCTCCTACTCTCCTCATCTCTCCTCTCCTTCGTCTCAGGCTATCCCAGTACTCCGTTGTCTGTACCCCTCCTACGTGGAGCAGGATCTTCCACTTGGCCTTCTTTTTCTTCTTCTGTAGTGCCTCGGTTCCATCAGATCCATCTCCCCCAGCTATCTTTGTAATCCCACTCTCCTCATCTTCCCTCTCCTTCGTCCCAGGCTATCTCAGTGACCCACTTTCTGAACCTCTCCTACGTGGAGCGGGTTTCTTCCTCTTGGCAGAGAGACAGAGGTCGCGTTACAGAAAGTGGATCTGACAGAACCCAGGCACAGGAGGAAAATAAAAAATAAGAGGAAGCTCTACATTGGAGGGGTACTGAGATAGCCTGGGACGACAGAGAGTGGGGATGAGGAGTCTGGGAGGAGAAGGCGGATCTGATGGAACCCAGCCATTACAGGAGAAGGCGGATCTGATGGAACCCAGCCATTACAGGAGAAGAAGAACTATGAAGCATCAAGTTAGTTATTTAAATTCGCAAAATGGCTCAAGTGCACAGAATAGAAGCAATTAATTATTATTATAAAATGTCGGTCCTACTTACTGCAGACAGACCATCATTTACGTATGGAATAATGCCATGCCTTGAAGCAACTTATAACAACACACTAATATTGATAACCAAAATACTTTTATCTATTATAAATATACATGATTTTGTTTTTTGTTGTATGAAAAGACTTATTAGCTTTTATAATAGATTCTCTCAAGCATATCGTAGCAAGGAAATGTTCTTATAGGACATAATCAGAGCATACTTTATGGAATTGTCACCGGTTAAAAAATATATGAGATTGCCGCCATCGACTTCCTAGTACAATTATTTTAAATGCTTATCTCTTGTGAAAGTTCTAAACACTAAATATCATTTTTATTATATTCTCTCCGAGAGGTTCTCTGTTTAATTGAAATGAGCCGTTAGAGCGACACTCTGTTGATAACTAATGGATTCAATGTTTCATGTTATTGGAAAGTCATTTTAAATTTTAATATTTAATGGCTATCTTTGTTCGAATATTGAAGTGAATAAAAATCTTCTTTTTTGTTAGTTATTATGACTCAAGCCCGGGCTATAACAATGAGGTCATATTGCCTACCACCAGAGCACTCTTTCGTCGCTCTGGGAGCCGGAAATTTTGCCCATCCAGGTTTATTCACTTTGGGTAGGGGTCTTTAACGAGTACCTGACATCGTACAGGCTCGGGACCATCGCTTAATATCCCATCCGAAGGACAGCTTGCTCAAAGTTTTTTCTCCTCCCTGATAAAAAAAAAACCTAAAGACCTCGGCCGGGTTTCGAACCCGCATGTTTTTACGATAGGTACGGAAAATTCTTATAATTTCTTACATATATATTCTTATACCTATAAATCATTATTGTTACTTGTTTAAATATAGGTATCCTATAAATGAAAGCTAGTTTATTTTTCCCTAAATAGGTTTCAAGAAGGGTGACTTCAAGTTCTTCAGGAGCTTGTTCTGCAGAGCACTGAAGACCTGTGGCCTCCTACCACGGTCGGATTAGCCCCCTCTTCCGACCAAACAGTGGCTCCCCACCGGGCTGCTTCTCAACATGAACGAGGCTCGATTCACAAAAAATTCTTAGAAGAGTATCTCAACAAATCCTGGGCCGATTTTACTCCCTTTTTGCACACTTTACCGCTTTCATCAACTTTAAATTGTTATCATCACACATTTTTATCCAAAAAGACTGCTACGACTGCTGGTGCCGGACTCCTCTTCTGGTCTTTGTTAAGATACTCTTCTAAGAATTGTTTGTGAATCGAGCCCGGTTCATGTTGAGAAGCAGCCCGGTGGGGAGCCACTGTTTGGTCGGAAGAGTGGGGCTAATCCGACCGTGGTAGGAGGCCACAGGTCTTCAGTGCTCTGCACAATTAATAAATTAGTTTTTCGCTCTACCTCCAAAACGAAATTACGGGTACCCAGTTTTCCGGTTCCGAATCCGAACATGAGTCCACCGTTTCGGATTTTCACAAACTTCCCGATAAACTAAAAAGCGTGCACGTTTTTTAGCGCTCTCTCGTAAGTTTCCACTCTCTCTCTAAACCTGTTACATCTTTATTTGTTGAACCCTATTTTCTGTTGTTGCTCTTTTCAGGATCCTTTGATCTCTGAATTTGAAGCTACAACTAAACTCACATCACACGTAAGTTTCCACTCTCTCTCTAAACTGTTTACATCTATATTTGTTGAACCCTATTTTCTGTTGTTGCTCTTTTCAGGATCCTTTGATCTCTGAAATTGAAGCTACAACTAAACTCACACGTAAGTTTCCACTCTCTCTCTCTAAATCTTTTACATCTTTATTTGTTGAACCCTATTTTCTGTTGTTGCTCTTTTCAGGATCGTTTGATCTCTGAATTTGAAGCTACAACTAAACTCACACGTAAGTTTCCACTCTCCCTCTAAACCGATAACTTTTCTTTGAGGACCCTTACCTTCAGTTTTTTATACTACACCCCGACTCACACAAGTTTCTATATTTGTAAAATATTCGTAACTTACATGAGCATTGCTGAAAAATGTGTTTAGTTTTGGAAATTAACCTCAACATAACACACTTTTAGCTTTAGCTCATGTCACATAAAAACTTACCCGGGAAAAAAAAATCCGAAGAAGATGATCAAGGTGAAAAGTATTAAATTATTTGTTATTTTTCTTGTTAGCTGAGCGCCACTACCATGTTCTGTTAAGGGAGTGTCCCTTACATAAGTGTCACTTACACAGTGCCGGATTAACCTATAAGCAAACAAAGCAATTGTTTAAAGCACCACGTCTCGGGGGCACCAAGTCCGCAATGCTATTTTGAAATAGTTATTTATTTAAATAAATAGTGTAAACTCCATTTAACGTCACTCGATTTAAAGACAAACTCGCTAAAACATCGTAATTACTTGAATCTGGTTGGTTTACCTTGGTGTCCATGATACACTCTATGTAGCATCACATCCACTCTGAATAACGACAACAATACGTCATTACTAAGCAATAAACAGTACTTTCAACTTGCCAAAATAAAAAAGAACTGCAGCTGTGGGTTAAAAGTGAGCAGGGTTAAAAGTGAGCAGGGTTAAAAAGTGAGCAGGGTTAAAAGTGAGCAGGGTTAAAGTGAGTAGGGTTAAAGTATGGTCTTTTGTTTGTTATTTTGTTGCTCTATTGTCTAGCACGTATTTACCTCGACTGTCGGTATCATACGTACCGAAGATTCTAAGAAATTCGTTCTTTTGTTTGTTGAGATTACCTTGCATGGCAAGTTGATGCCACGGTATCCCAAGATATGAATAAAATACATAAGAAAATACAATTAAAATACTGGAGCAGCAAAAAACGTCAGACGAAGATAACAGACTATACGCAATAAGCGTTGTTATTTGTATCAATATTAATGTTTGTTGTTTGTAAATTTTATACTTTATTAGTAAATACATATTATAATAGGAAAATACTATTAAATGTAATGTAATATGTATTTATTTTTCTTCTCTTAATTTAACAACAACTCTCAAAAACGCCATAAAATGCGCAGTCCCTTAAGTGTCGCTATACAGGGTGTAACAAGTCGAGATGGCGATACTTAGGGATCTTATAGTAAACTTAATTCTGAACAAAAAAGTTCCTATAAACATAGGTCCGCAAATGCTTTGTTTAAATGTTATAATAAAAAGACGCTAACACAACACTAATCACTTGAAAGTAAAGAGTAACTACAATAATTGTTCAAAATGTCTTCCCTGTTGTCGTACACATAATTGACACCTCCGGGCAACTGAATTTATGGCTGTTAGTACCTCTTGTTCCTGTCCTCTCATTTCGTCACAAGCGCTCTGAATCCGTTCAACCAGTTCTTCCCTAGTGTTTACAGATTGCGAATAAACGTTAGTTTTTAACGCCCCCCAAACGTAAAAATCCATGGGCGTTAAGTCGGGACTTCTTGCAGGCCATCTTACTGGTCCAAAGCGTCCAATCTATCTCCTTGAATAATTTCTGTCCATTTATGTGCTGGGCATCCATCCATTTGAAGCCAACTATGTACTCGCAGGTTCAATAGGATATTCTCGAGGATGTCCACTAGATCATTTTCCAATAGATTTAGCATTGCATCTGAATTGAATCGGGCAGGAAGAAATATTGGCGAAAAGAGATAGCGGTGAATATTCGCTGCATTTTATGCAAAACTGATTTACAATAGATGAGATTAGTTGCATTGAAATAGAACCCAACATTCATAAACATGAATGGTATTGAACCTTGAACCCTATTCAGATCCTAATCCCTTATACCAAGATTTATCTTTTTATTATAACTTTTAAACAAAGCATTTGCGGACCTATGTTTATAGGAACTTTTTTGTTCAGAATTAAGTTTACTATAAGATTCCTAAGTATCGCCTTCTCGACTTGTTACACCCTGTATAGAGTTTAAACCGTAGTTAATTATTTCTCAATTTTTATTTTTATTTTTTCGTAAATCTGCTATAATTTTTAATTAAAAACGGAAATAATATGTTAATATAAAAACATTTATAGGTCGTATAATTTTTTTTATACCCTGCCGTAAACTTCGGATGGAAGACTAAATATCAAACCCTGATTATGATGATAATGAGGAAGAAGAAGTATCCGACCAAGAAGTGCACGTATATGATGAACGAATGGCGTATTTGGACGAAAGAGAATTTCAGTGTTTTAATAAATTGATTTTGAAAAAAATTGATTTTCTTATTTTCTCGCTTAATTAATTTTGTCTTCGTTTTGTTCAACCGAACTTTAGTATTGAACTTGCCAACATAAGTAAGACGTTAATGATATCAATAGTGAGGCGGGGGTAACATAAGCTCAGAATGCTTAGGGTATCGATGTCATGATCCGGCACTGCACTTACATGTCGAGGAAAGTGAATATGGTCACAGCAAAATGAGAAATACATTTTGAGTAAGGGGTGAACTATGAGGGAGTTTATTAGTTTGGTTCAATGACGGGGTCTAGAAGACAACGAGAAGGAAAATAAACTTACAATAAATGAAACTTTATTTAATTATTGATATCTTATTTGTTAAATGCTTAAAGCTGTACATCATATAAATAGGTATACTTTACATTTATATATAAAGTATGGACGTTTAATATTTTGTTCAAAACGTAATTTTTGTTGCAGCGAGAAATTGAGAGATTTATCCTCCTATTTGCTCTTCAGAGATGCTGTCTGTTGCACCGAATGTAATTTTCTTCGGCCTATCGATCCTCCAAGAAAACTCCCTTCGAAAAGTTTGACAAAATTGTCGAGGAAACCTTCCATGAAGGAGAAGGAAGGATTCCAGGTGGGCTTGTGGTTGTACTGGGGCTTAAAGGAGAAGTCAGGCTGGAAGTCGATCTCGGGGAAGTTGGCTGTCATCAACGGCTTCCGAGCATCTGGAGACGCCTCGTCAGATACCATCGTTGGAACACCTTCAGACAGAACAAGGTATCAAGTTAAATAAATGATAGGATAGTTTATATTTATGGAAAACATGATCCAGGGAACTAATTGTCAAAACTCAGATTTTTCAGAAATCACAAAATTATATTTACATTCCAGTATGTAGTGATTTATTTAACGAAGACAGCCTTCTTAATCGGAAATTTGTGAACACAGCTGATCCAATCTTTTGATCTTTGCATCCACATCTGCAACTAATTAGTCAACATTTTAACAGGTTGCTGGTATGATCAAGTTTGCTTTGACAAAATTACTTTTTTGACAAACAAGTAGCCAAATGTCCAGGAAATTTTTTTTGAAAGAAAATCGTCTTCACTTAAAGGTTACGAATGTAAAATTTGTTATTACAGCTGTGTTATATTAGCTATGCAGATCACCTGTTTTACATTTTTAATGAGATCAGCTGTTTTAAATGTTTATTACTTCCTCCTAGTTTGTTTGTTATTCTAAACACGGACATATTGTAGGAACGTATA
Organism: Aradus depressus; assembly: GCA_963662175.1. Taxonomy (NCBI): domain Eukaryota; kingdom Metazoa; phylum Arthropoda; class Insecta; order Hemiptera; family Aradidae; genus Aradus; species Aradus depressus. The sequence goes on along the minus strand of OY759221.1, from coordinate 45,365,273 downwards.
ATAACTAAATAAAACATCTTTTTAAATATTGTCTATTCCACAAACATTGTACACACAGACTGCCGTTTTTGGTATTTTTAATGGTTCACTAATATTTTTAAATAACATTAGTATGAATTTAAAAGTTTATTTTAACTACTCCCATCTCATTGACCAACAAACTCACCATTTACAATGCGCTTCTCAAGCCGATATGGACATACGGCTTGGAACTCTGGGGGTCTGCGGCCAAGTCCAATTGGAACCGGATTCAAGCCATGCAGTCCATCATCTTATGACGCATCACTAACGCACCATTCTACGTCACTAACAACACCCTTCATAACGACATACAAGTGCCATTCGTTTCCACAGTTGTAACTGAGAGATACACAAACTTCCACGCCAAACTCTCTGCAGTGTAGTGATCTCACCAGCAAAAATCATTAATGGCTGTACTAATTATGCCATCATGATGCTTATGTAACATTCTCTATGTAAATAAATAAATAAAAATAACTACCACCCTTGTTAATACAGGGACCCTTAGAATCAGTTCCACTTATGGTATGTATTTAGCATATAGTAACTTTTATTTAATGTACCTATCATATATCTTAGTTAATATATTAACTAAGATATATTATTATAATTTGATAATTTTCTTTATGTTGTTATAATTTCATTTTACATTTTCATTGTTATTCATTTCATTATTTTAAAGATAAGGAAGTTCTCCAATTTTAATTTTATTAATATTCTTATGTAGGTAATCATTTTTCGAATGTACAAGTATGTAAGTTCTCCTCTACACTATGGGCCAAGGTAGGCCAATGCATTGGTCACCAATATTGGCGTAATGGCGGCGCTGGCCTGGACCTTGACTCCACATGGCCAGTATCATGGCCAAACCTAGCACCAGCACTCAGTCGCTTGAACCCTATTTCCGTGATAGATGTCGAGAAAATCGCTACTGCAGCTTTGTGTTTAGCTAGGGCATATAATATGTTACTTACTTACTTACATATTATTGACCAAAAAACATGGTTGAAAAGAAATTGAAACAAAGAAGACGGTGGACGCTAACCATATTTTTATTTTTGTGAAGAGGGTTTTTCGGATTCCAAATTGCAGATTCATTTTGGTACAGTTCTAAAAATTTAAAACTATCCTCATTTGTTCATGTAGACATTTTGTATTTGTAGTTTATAATAATAAAATAAATTAATATAAAATCAAATATTATAGTATTTAACAGGATAAAAGGAATATACAAAACACTACTGACAAGAAACAAACAACCAATGTTGGACAAGTGTGTGGATGCGTCACTTATCTACTGCGCACTTGGTTCACGCATGTTGGCCTGCTTTGATGTGTGTTGAAAAACCGCTCCGAACGCCAACGTTCACCAACCCAAGCCAACACCCTGGCCCAACATGACCAACACAAGCCAACCCCTCTCTACACATTGGCCCAGCAGGATTGGGCCACTGCCTGGCCCATAGTGTAGAGGGCCTATAAGAAACTAAATGTCAAAACTCAGTATCTGAAAACATCAGATTTCTCAGAAATCAGATAATTATATTAACATTCAAGTACCTATGTAGTTATTTAACACACCACTTGCCTCTACTCTCGTGTTTTCGTATTATATAACGTGTTTTATATTTAAATAACAGGCCCGGCTTCGCCCGTTTCTCCTCCGACTTGCTTCAATTTTACCATCACTGCTTAGCTCCCTTTCGGTAGAAGTGTAGAGATGATTATCCTATGTCGACCGGAAAGAAATAAGCTTCACAACGGTGAAAGAATTATCAAGATCGGTTAAGTAGTTTTTGAGATAACCTCAAATATACAAACTTTCTTCAAACATTAGTAAAAATTTTTCTTAATTAGATCGGTTTCAGAAAAAAAAATTATATATTTTTAATCTTGGATGGGGATCCTCAGAAAAATGTCTGCGGGGAGGAGCGACATAAATGGAAGTTATACCACTGACGCTTATGATTAGATAATGTCTGCGGGGAGGAGCGACATAAATGGAAGTTATACCATTGACGCTTATGATTAGATAATGTCTGCGGGGAGGAGCGACATAAATGGAAGTTATACCACTGACGCTTATGATTAGATAATGTCTGCGGGGAGGAGCGACATAAATGGAAGTTATACCACTGACGCTTATGATTAGATAATGTCTGCGGGGAGGAGCGACATAAATGGAAGTTATACCACTGACGCTTATGATTAGATAATGTCTGCGGGGAGGAGCGACATAAATGGAAGTTATACCACTGACGCTTATGATTAGATAATGTCTGCGGGGAGGAGCGACATAAATGGAAGTTATACCACTGACGCTTATGATTAGATAATGTCTGCGGGGAGGAGCGACATAAATGGAAGTTATACCACTGACGCTTATGATTAGATAATGTCTGCGGGGAGGAGCGACATAAATGGAAGTTATACCACTGACGCTTATGATTAGATAATGTCTGCGGGGAGGAGCGACATAAATGGAAGTTATACCACTGACGCTTATGATTAGATAATGTCTGCGGGGAGGAGCGACATAAATGGAAGTTATACCACTGACGCTTATGATTAGATAATGTCTGCGGGGAGGAGCGACATAAAAGGAAGTTATACCACTGACGCTTATGATTAGATAATGCCTTCTATCGACATTACATACATCCTTAGTGTCCTTTTCTCTTCATAAATAGGACAAACTAATTTAAAATAATAATCTTATTTGTCTTTAAAATAATAATCTTATTACAAAACCACTTGACCTGTTAATAAAAAATGGAAAGTTTATTTCAATTAGAATGCAAGATTACTTTAATTTTTTTTTTTTATTGTGAATTCATTAAATAGAAGAATAGGTGTAAATGAACTTACTAATAATTCATATGCATAATTTACACATTCTCATTGAGAATACAATTTTTGGAAACCTAATCTGGAATAATGCATGTTGAATTACAATTTGTTAGGTGGCTAATCTAAAGATATAGTTTGATATACGACTAAAAGTTCGCCTCTAATAGCATTGTCTCGTGGACTTGTGCTGGGCTTAGAATAATTCCGTTCAGTACACTCAACAATGCGAAACTATAGTCTTGAAACATCTGGCCTATGTTGTAAAAATATTGACAAGTTACGTATGTGTATTCCTTTCTTTAAGAATATCATTTCCTCAACATGTATTTTCACATAATAGATCTGGAAATCCTTCTATTATTTAAATTTGGGTTTCAGCCAATGGATCCTTCAAGAAGACTTCCTCCGAAGATTTGGAACAGATTGGAGAGGAGCCTTGCAAGAAGGAGTTTGAGGGTTTCCAGTGCAGCAGATCTGGTGTTTGTGGGAGAAGTCTGGCTCAACCATGGGCCATTTGGGGGAAGTTTGCGTTCAGCAGTGCCTTCTCAATAGTTGAGCCGAGATTCGGCAATTCAGCAAACAACGACATTAAATCATCAGCTGGAGCCCTTTGGACGAAATTTACTGATTTGTTTTTATAACGAAAATATATACCAGGAGGTTCACCCGGCGTTACTTTGGGTCTAATAAGTAAGTTATTGTGTAGTATGGGCTTTAACTACGAGGACATATCGCCTAATACCAGAGCGCCCTTTCGTCGCTCCAGTGGACTTGAGGCCAACTCACAACCACATGAGGGCAATGCTGAACGCCAACTTCCCCCAAATGGCCATTGAGCCAGACGTCTCCCACAAACACCAGATCTGCTACCATCCCAACTGGAAACCCTCAAACTCCTTGATGCAAGTCTTCCTCTCCAGTGGAAGTCATACATTATGCCTAACCAGTTTTATTAACCTAGGGTATTGGTCTTTAACGAGGACCTGACATTGTACAGACTCAGGACCATCACTTAACGTCTCATCTGAAGGACGGCGAACTCAAGCTTTTTTCACCTTCCAGATAAAAAATTGTTATCATTATTGTCTCTACGTTCTCCAATTTCTAGTGATTGTCATGTGATATTTTATCGTATTTCTAGAGACAAAATATTGTTTCGTTAGTCCCTGATTTATGTGAAACTTACCTTTATAAACTGAATTTGTTCTTAGTGAGTAAATTACTCCACAAAGGGGGAGAAAAAAAGAGAATATGTCTGATTTTTTTGGGATAGGATAGGGGTTGGTTGTAATTCTACAGAATGAAACTTATACATTTATTAAAATATAACAAAATAATCCATCAACAACTTTTTACAAAAATATTAACATACAGAATAAAAATGAAATATGTATAGAGCTTAAATTACAATGTTGGGAAATTTTATAAAATAATACAATAACAATGATTCTTGTTTAAATAGGATGTTAAACTGTAAAAAAAATCGTATACAACATTTTAAGGATATTAGCAACCCATTCTGATTAAAAAAAATAATTAAACTTTTTTTTGTTAAAATAACATAAGTAATGTTCGTCCAATAGATTTTCTATGAAAGCAATATATGTATGTAGTTCATTGAATTAAACTATTATAATCTACATTAATAAATTCTAATATTTACTGCTGTTACATTGGTTATTTTTATTACAAGTTTGGTATTATATATAAAGTGGGTAACAAATTATTTATACAGCATGTTTTTTCCAGTTTTAAATTCTTTAAGGTATTTATTTGGTACAGATTATCTGGGATTATGAACAAATATTATTATATTAACAACCTTTCTTAATTACAATCCATCAAATAATCAGCAATAGTTATTTTGAAATAAAAAAAAGTTTTCATACACCTAAATAGAGGTTCTAGAACTAATATCTTTGATTACTGATTGTAAGTCAATTGGCATCAATGACAGCCTGTAGCCTCCTTGGCTTATAATATAATTAACTGTCAACGTTTGTCAAATATTCTCTTCCTTATGACTAATAGAAGTCGACAGTATTTTTTCAATGTAGAAGAAATTCGAGGCTCTGTCGTGTAAATGAAAATTCAAAATTTGGCCAACGTTTCGAAAACTATTTATTTCCTTCTTCAGGGCCTACAGAATACAAACAAACAAATAGGTAAGTCATTATGGACAATGATATAACTAGATACTTTTTAACATTATTATTAAGTATCTAGTTATATCATTGTCCATAATGACTAATTTGTTTGTTCTATTCTGTAGGCCCTGAAGAAGGAAATAAATAGTTTCCGAAACGTTGGCCAAATTTTGAATTTTCATTTACACGACAGAACCTCGAATTTCTTCCTTCTTTTTCAATGTTTTAAACAAGTCTTTCAGGGATTATCTCCTTTTTTACCTACTTTTCCCCCAAAATTGACTTGGTTTTCTATTGGGTTCTCATCCGGTGATTGTGGTGGTTTCAAATAGACACGGGTACTACTCTGCAGGAGCAACATTATCTTGCTAAAAATAATAACTATTTTCTTTTCCCATATTTCAACTCTTTTTTTTTTAATTGCTCCGCGATGTGTTCAGCATTCATAACAGCTCTCCAGTATAGCTCATCCACGCTCACACCATATTGCCAACCCTAAGTTTTACTGTTGGGGTATCAATTCTGGATTTAGCGGTTGGTTAGGTTTCCAACAAATAAACATTCAACCATCAGAACCGAATAACTTCACTACACTACCATTAGATAACACGGTTTCCCAAAAATTAACTTATTTAGGTGTTGCCGAGCAAAAGCCAGTCTCTTTTTCCTTTTACTTCGCTTCACGAGTGATTTCTTTCTTGCCTTCTTCATGTGAGCAATTATGTACTTGCTTCAGATGCGACTTGTAGGCCAAAAATGTTTGCCAGGCCATTCGCGATTTCTTGAGTGTATATTTTGGGATTTTTTGAGACCTTCTTTTTTCGTCACTATCAGAAAGCACTATCGGTCGCCTTGGATGGTTTTATTTTCACATGAAACCTATTTAAATTTGTTTGTAATGAGATGCATGGTTGCATGGGATAATTTTAGAAGTTCTTCTGTAGCTGGAACCGTGCTGAAATAGAGCAGATATTTGATTTTTCATTCAAGAGACAACTCATTTCATTTATGACCTACAGCGGTTTAATGTTAAGCGTTGACAGAATGGATATTACTTCTACTGTTATTAGTTATTATGACTCATGCCCGGGCTTTAATAACAAGGTCATATCGCCTACTTCCAGAGCGCTCTTTCGTCACTCTGGTGAACATGAGCCCGACTCTACTATGGGAGTCCTAAATTTTGTCTGTCTAAATGTTTATTAACCTAGGGTAGGGGTCTTTAACGAGTACCTGACATTGCACAGTCTCGGGACCATCGCTTGATCTCCCATCCAAGGGACGGGGTGCTTATGTTTCTTTTTTTTCAACTGTTATTGTTGGTCTGGTACAAAAAGCATGTTTGTTTTCAATTTGCAGACTCTCATTGGTTTAACGGTTATGCATGTTTATTGTCAACACACAGTTGTATGAACACTATTTTTTGAAGAATTATCTTTTTATAATATTGATTGTTAGGAACTGTATAATTATTTGATAAATTATATATCTATTTCATCTTGCAAGTAACAAAGAAAGAGAAAATGAACAAAAACATGCTGTATGAATACTTTTTTGCCCACTGTAAGTATAGGTTAGTTAAGATTAATTACTTTAATTAGCGATAACTTTAAACATCTAAATACATTATTCTCATTCAAGAGATGAGAGTTCCTCACTTTTATAAGATTGTGTGTCTTTCAAAGAGTCTTTTTGTTTCAGACTGGCTCCTCTGCCGATAGAACCCCCAAGATAATTTCCTCCCAGGATATCCATGGCTTCTGAGAGGAAACCTTGCAATATCTGATAAGAAGGACTGAAATTGGGGCCATAACTGTAGACGGGTTTGACAGAGAAGTCTGGTTTGATGGAAATCGGTGGGAAATTAACATCCATTAAAGATTTTCTAGTTTCCATAGATTTGTTGTCGCTTGATACATTTGCTACGTCGTCAGATGTCATTTCTGGATTTTTGATTGGTGCACCTTTAGACAAATGTAAAACAGGCCACTGTTATTGTCACAAAATATTGTAAAATTGTCTGTTCCAAGTTTGTACAGTCAAGCATTTTTTGGAAAAAATAAAACAATGTTTATTCGGACATCAGTTATCCAGAACGGATTTTTTTTTCCTTTCAATCTAGACCAAGGTCCTCCAAGAATTAATACTTGGATAATCAATAAGAAAATAAACCAATAAATAAAAATAACAGTAAGAAACACACGAAACTAGTGCTATAATAAACAAATAAAACTTGGGGGTCAGGGTGGCCGTGCGGGCTAGAGCGTAGGGCTTAGCTCGCAGTTTCACCATGGTTTGCGGGTTCGAATCCCATCCGGGAGTGAGTTTCATTTCTTAGGTAGAACTCCCTCCACGGGCCTTGGATATTGTAAATAAGTAACTTGATAACACAGTGACATGGGAGAGGGGATGGCAGGTTTGGCCAGTCTCACGTACACCGTTCTCCCAGTTGTGACTCACATGGTGGACAGGAGTAACTCGTCTGTCCCCATCCATGATATTTTAAATTGTTAATGTTTGTTGTTGTAGATTGTTATTTATTTATTTTTATTATTTAGTTTTATTCAAAAAATTTTTTATCAGGTATGTTTTATCAAAAATTGTGTTTTTAATTATTTATTTGCTATTTATATTACATATTAAGGATGGTTCTTTTGTAGACTGCCTGATGTTGAGGGAAACCTCGAAAGCCGGCTAGCTATTACTTAAATAAAAATCTGTGAGAGGTCAGACTATCTTATATTTGACATCCTGCGAAATAATCACTTCTCACTACATCAGCCATCTTCATATTAATTACAGTGAGATGGCTAATATGCATTGTATATAAAAGGCCAAAAGAAAAAAAAAAAAAAAAAAAAAAAAAATGAAAACAGAAAAACAAACTTGACAATAATAAATACAAAATTAAAATATACAGCTTAATTAAGAAAAAAATAAATATACGATTTTTCATAAAAATGTGTTTTTTGCGGAGATTAAAGAACTGTTATCTCATGTTTATACAAATGGTCAAGTATATCTACGATTTAGTTTTCAAATGAAGGCCAATTAACAGCTAATTTAAGTATACATGACCGTGTTCATGTCACCGGGGATATGTAGGACGTTTCAGTCTTCTGCACATGTCTTATTCAATTGCCGTTTTTCTGCCGATTGAACCACCTAGATAATTCCCTCCAAAAAGATGTACCAAGTCTGAAAGGAAACCTTGCATTATTGAATAAGAAGGACTGAAATTCGGACCGTAGCTGTACACTGGCTTAAATGAAAAATCTGGCTTAATGGAAATTGGCGGGAAAGTAGCATCCATTAAAGATTTCCTACTCTTCATGTTAGACAATGGTGGATAAATGTTGTCATTTGACGTATTCGCTACTCCATCAGATGACTTTGCTTCACTTTTGATTGGCGCACCTTTGGACAAAAGGAAAATTTATAAACCACTGTTAATCTCTGAGAAGAAATTTAAAATTTAATAAATTCAAAGAAAAATAAAATAATATAATGAATAAAAATAATAACATCTAAGAACACTCCTAGAGCATTATTGCTAGCTTCCTCCATTTTGGATTCTCCATTTTGATTTTTTTAAGTGGTGTCCGTTCAAATGAAGTTGAAAGTGTACTAATACTTTGGACAGCAGAATATGGATCCGCAGCGATAAGAGTACTGTGTAAGGGCGACCAACATCATACATCCATCTTGGACATAACATCAAAAAGGTTAAAGGACAACAAACCTTGTCCAACATTATTCACAATGATTGCACGGCCCGGACTGCAGTTATGTCATCGAGACTGTTGTCTTGTAAACCAACAACAGAATATTGGCATTGACCATGGATCAGCACAAGTAATGGAAAGAAGCGGTTAAAGGATGCAGGAGCCATCAGTTCTGTTGTGTGATTCATCCAGTTCATGTTTCCATGTGTTAACTGTTCTTCTCATTCTATCTGTTATCATTGAGTTCCGATTTTAATAAATTCGAAAGTAGTTTTATTAGCAGTCTATTTGTATTATTGTTGAAGCCTCCCTTGCTAGCCTAAGTAATAACACATCTCGCAATTAGCCAAGCAATGTAAGTAACATATAAAGACAAAGATCCCGGTTGGAGAGTGAAGCACCAAAGAATAAATCAAGTAGTGAGACCTAGCAACTTCACAAGAATGTTGGCGCAAGAAGAGGGCGCCGGTAGCTCAGTGGTATGCGTGCTTGACTTCTGAGCTCAAGGTCGTGGGTTCGTAACCCGACCGAGGCCCTTAGTTTATTTTATCTGGGAGGTAAAATAAACTTAAGCACGCCGTCCTTCGGATGGGACGTTAAGCGATGGTCCCGAGCCTGTACGATGTCAGATACTCGTTAAAGACCCCTGCCCTAGGTAAATAAAAATTAAGGGTAGGCAAAATTTCGGACTCCCACAGTAGAGTCGGGCTCATGTCCACCAGAGTGACGAAAGAGCGCTTTGGTAGTAGGCGATATGACCTCGTTGTTAAAGCCCGGGCATGAGTCATAAAACCAAACCAAACCAAGAATGTTGCACAAGGGCAAGGTTAGTTGATGTTATCTCCAAGATCGATGTATCATGTTCGTCGCCCTTTCACAGTACTGTTCCGACAATCATTAGAAAACAAACAAATAATACAATAGTTATCATACATGAATTACAATTATTGTAAAAGACCCGTTTGTATGTTGATTCATGTATGATAATTATTATTTATTTGTTTTCTAATGATTGTCGGAACACTACTGTTATTCTGCTGTCGAAAGCATTATACTATTATTGTAATCGATTAATGCAGTGGATCAAAACTTACTCAACTCTGTTATTTTCATAGATTTCAGATCTCCCAGACCAGTGAAAAGTGTGTTGTCTAGAGAATAAAGCCATTTGTTATATATCTATTAGAGTTTGGATCCGGGTTTTATAAAAAGTTGATGTTAATAAATTAGTTTTAGATATACATAAATTAAAAATAAAAATAAATAATTATTATTATAAAAAAAAAAGAGTATATTTTGAGGTTAAGAAAGCCTTTATATTACCTTTTCGTAATAAAACCAGCCAAGAGGCCGCCGGTAGTTCAGAGATGACATGCTTGCTTATTGAGCTGAACACGGTCAAGGCCCTTAGGTTTTTTTTTTATCTTGCAGGGGAAATAACCTTGAGCACTCCGTCCTTCGAATGGGACTTTAAGGGATAGTCTCGAGCCTGTACGATGTCAGAATACTCTTTAAAGACTCCTACCCTACGTGAATAAAAATTTCGAGTCCGCAAAATTTAGGACTCCCATAGTAGAGTCGGGCTCATGTCCACCAGAGTGACGAAAGCGCTCTCTGGTAGAAGGCGATACGACGTCGTTATAGCCCGGGCATGAGACATAATAACTAACAAAAACCAGTAAAGTTCCTGCCCCACCACCTTCTCACTTCCCTCCTTTCCCACTTCGGTACTTCTTTTTCGTTACTTGAAAATGTTATTTACCTCCATATACATAATATGAATATGGCTGCTATAGTGAGAAGTGATTATTTCACAGGTTGTCAAATAAAATGTAGTCTGACCTCCCCCAGATTTTTATTAGTAGTAGCTAGCCGGCTTTCGAAGTTTCCCTCATCATCAGGCAGTCTACAAAAGAAACCATCCTTAATATAATATAAAGGCTCTAGAGAGGGGATAGGAGGTTTGTCCAGTCTCACGTACTCCGTTCTCCCAGTTGTGACTCAGATGGTGGAAAGGAATAATTTGTCTGTCCCCGGCCATGATATTTTAAATTGTTAAAGTTTTTAGATTGTTTTATTTATTTATTGTTATTATATTTTAGTTTTTATTCAAATTTTTATTTTATCCGATTATATATCTCTGTTTTATTAATAGCGAGTTAAAAAGCAAGTTTATGTTACGTGATCTAATATTTTCTTGTCGATATGGTATTAGGAAGAGACTAGTAGAGGCTGTTAATCCTTTAGAATGGCACTGTTTTGATGACAAGGTATTACACAGACACAACGTAAACAGAATCTAGTTAAAACCAAAATAAACAAGAGGGCGCCGGTAGCTCAGTGGTATGCGTGCTTGACTTCTGAGCTCAAGATCGTGGGTTCGAAACCCGACCGTGGCCCTTAGTTTATTTTATCTGGGAGGTAAAATAAACTTAAGCACGCCGTTCTTCGGATGGAACCTTAAGCGATGGTACCGAGCCTGTACGATGTCAGGTACTCGTTAAAGACCCCTGCCCTAGGTGAATAAAAATTTAGGATAGGCAAAATTAAGGACTCCCACAGTAGAGTCGGGCTCATGTCCACCAGAGTGACGAAAGAGCGCTCTGGTAGTATGCTCATCTCCGCTCCTAAAGACTTACACCTCTACACACTCTGATTACATTTCGCAGGAATGTGTTCAATATCTGTTCGCAGTAGCACATCCCCCCACCAAAAAAAAGGGAAATTAACTGTGTTAATTACAATTAACAATGAGTTAATTAAAATCACTATATATACCTATATATATATTATATTATATATAACTATAAAATGTATAACTTATTGCTAGAAACACGATAATTCTGTAAACAAATTAAGTATTTGGCTATGAAAAGATTTAATAGACCTCAGTTTCATGTAGACATGGTTCAGGGAGAATTCAAATAAAAAAACAAGAAAAATGTATTGCATACTACTTCTATTTATTGTCTTTTATAATTAAACATTAATTTCTTTTTAATTAATACAAAATTGAAGAAGATTACTTACATATTTACATTATTTGTTTACAGCGAGAAGTTTCCGTATGAGCTGCCGATTCTCTCACGATAAAATCGGAGCTTACGTTGGATCTGACGCCGACTTGCTACCGATGACGCCTCCTAGGATATCACCTCCGAGAACTTTCAACACATTGGAGAGGAAGCCTTCGAGGACATTGAGAGAAGGAGCCCAGGCAGGGTTGTAGGTCATCTGCGGCTTCACAGAGAAGTCAGGTTCTATAGCGATCTGCGGGAAGGTGGCCGTCATCAGAGCCTTGTCCGTCTCCGGAGGGAGGCCGGCAGACATGTCCGTTGGAGCACCTTGGGACAGAAGCAACCATGTTAGAGCTCTGAGGAGTCTGTCTTGTAAAATATAATCCTCACATATTTTATTATACAACGTAAAGAAGCTTGACGGATTACATCACTCGCATAGCCTCTTGAATAGTTACCGGCTCCCCCCCTCTCCCCCCCCCCTCTTCTCCACAGGGGTCGCAAAGGAGCATTGAAAACTAGTCCTGGAGGAAAGGGGAGGTCACTTGTCGGCAGGCAAACGTAAACTAAAAGATGAACAATCCTTCTTGATCAGTCCTGGAAGACATTGAGAAGAATGATTAGGAAACTGCACTACAAGAAAACATCCCTGTATAATGGGTCTTCCTTGGGATCCATTCATCAGAAGATGTGAAATTGTGAAGGAAACTACTCCACGCATACTGGATGATAGCAACCAAGGTTCAGATCTCTGAAAAGGAATTTTCGATAAAGCGTTTCTCAACCCAGAAGAAATGATAAAACATACTTTGGAAAAGGTCCTGTATAAGGAGGACTGCGTCAATGAAGTGCGGGAAACGCTAGTCTTTATCGGAGGCGTGATCCGGAATGCAGACTGGGGACACAGCCTTTGGATTTTCGGTTCCTTTCTGGTAGCTATCTTTATTTTATCTTATCTCCTGACCAGCAAAAGGCAAACAAAATGTTAAAGTCAGTATGGAGGCTCAGTGACATATTTCTAAAGAAATGTTTGCCCTCAACATGACATACGGATATATGAGGAATCTACATGCGGAGACCGCACCTTCGCATGTTCAGCCAGTCTCTGGATCTCCATCTTGGATTTGCTGCAGGATCAGGTGGGTGAATTGATGAGGCTGATGGAAAGGATCGCGAAACTGCATTACCTGGGGGTCTGCTGGAGTCCACTCTGAAGGAAGGAGGCGATGACTGGTCATAAACATAATTTTATTCCAATAAATCTTAGGCTCTTGTAGAAAAAAAATTAACTGTTTTTTGGCATTACGAAAATTAAAAAGTGGATTTTTCTTCATGAGGAAATAATAATATAAAACAAATAGATACATCCTTATTTGTCGTATAGAATAGCATATTCTTAGCAATCATAATGTAAGCGGGTATGTAATATACACTGATATATAATTAACATAAATAATAAGAAAAAAAAAATTATTTTTTTATAATTTATTTATAAGTGTCATGACAGTTAATAGTTTTTGTATTATTGATTTTCAACCTATTCTTACATTATTTATCTTCATATAACCAATGAATATTTTGTTTGCGTTGATTATTCTGCACATTGTTATATTTGTTTAATTAATGTATCTTCGTATTTATATTTTTGTTGCAGCCGAATCGGGTGGACGGCGTGCTCTTACCAGATAGAAGATCCTTTCCTAAATTAAGGATTATACAAAGTAAGTTTGATTGTATCAGTCACTTACACTAACTGTAACGAGAAGAGGCATGTTCGTATTTCAACTGAGTTTCATCTTTGGGGATCTCATTTGACGATTGATTTTCTCTTCCAATTGATCCTCCAAGTATGCCTCCACCTAAGACATCCATAAACCCTGAAAGAAACCCACTTAGTAACGAAGTGGCAGGACTATAGCTTGGACCGAAGTCAAGTTGTGGCTTAAATGAAAAGTCCGGCTTGATGGATATGGGCGGGAAGCTGGCGTCCATTAGAGACTTTCTAGTCAGGTCTGCGTCTCTCTCTTCTGTTTCAACCGGAAAACCTTTGGACAAAAGTAAAAATAATAATAATTTTTTTGTTGAGATAAATTCTCAATGAGCATAGTCCTGAGGATTGTCAACGACACCATTATCTCCAGTCTTCATCGTCAGTGACATTAATTGTTCAGATAGCTTTTTGTACGGATTCTCTTCAATCAGAATCCAGTGTGCTCAGTTTTCTTTTGCCTGCACCGCTCAACATGTTGGGTATCGGACAATGCTTGAGGTCATTTCATTTATGAAAACTGACATAATTGCAGAGATATTGTGAAATAATTCAAATGGACTTGAAAAATAAAATAAAACTGGTTTATTTAATATATTGTCTAATTTCACTAACTATATATACATGGGAGTACTTTCGGTATTTCTACCATCCTCAGTCTTATCTCTTATGCTTTTGGCTGAGGATGGTAGAGATACCGAAAGTACTCCCATGTATATATAGTTAGTGAAATTAGACAATATATTAAATAAACCAGTTTTATTTTATTTTTCAAGTCCATTTCATTGATACCGAGTAGTGCACTCTAGGTAGCCCAACTGAAACTAACAAGACCAGCAAGGAGGGATCCGTCATTTTAACCTTTAACCAGCTTTTATCTGGAACGTCGCGGCCATTATTGGTCGAGTGCATCCTCTCATATCCAAAGCGATATAACTGTTTCAATTTGTATCAAAAGAACCTCAAATCTGAGATTAAAAATTCTAAATAGTGTCACCAGACTAACTTCTGAGTCTAATTGTGACTCAATAATTTACATTGTAGTGAGTAACACTTTGTTCACTATTTTCGAATTGTAAACGTTTCATGACTCGGCATACTCCAAATGTGATGAGAAAATACACTACTGTCTTTATATAACGAACAAGAAACATCTTAGTTCAAACAAACAATATTGCATACATTTTAAGAAGTCAATAGAATTGAGAAGAAGAATATCAATTATTTGCGGCCCATTGTTCTCGACCAAAACTACATATAACAGCTTCTAGCATGGAGAGGAAAGTCGTGATTTTTTTTTTTTTTTCGCCAAGAAGGTATATTTGAAAAATGTCGACCTGGCCACATTGTTGAGATCCAGATGATGTACAGTCGAGTCCGAATAATCCGAGCTAATGATTCCAAAGAGGAATAGCTGCATCAATTATAACTAATTAACCACATTCATATACGAGGAAGTGACGTTAAAAAATAGTTAGTTACGTCATATTGTTGAGAACCGTTGTACAGTCGAGTCCGGATAATCCGAGCTAATGATTCCAAAGGGGAATAGCTGCATCAATTATAACTAATTAACCATATCCATATACGAGGAAGTGACGTTAAAAAGTAGTTAGTTACGTCACATTGTTGAGAACCGTTGTACAGTCGAGTCCGGATAATCCGAGCTAATGATTCCAAAGGGGAATAGCTGTGTCAATGATAACTAATTAACCACATTCATATAAGAGGAGGTGACGTTTAAAAATAGTTAGTTACGTCCAGGGGCGTAGCCAGGATTTTGAGCAGGGGGGGGGGGCAAAGTTAGGCTACGGGGGTGGAGGATATAGACTCCCGGGGGCAGAGCCCGCAGTTTCCGTGGTTAACGTTGCAGCCTTTTTGTTATTAATTTGGGAGACTCGCACCTCTAGAAGCTCCTCCTGAGGTAACCACTGACTGTAATACTTAAGTTGACTTTACATGAGTAGCAAAAATGCAAAGCGCAGCAGCAGCAAATGCACGCTGTGGTTTCTGTGCTTTTAGAATTAAATGACCCACATCCAATAGCGTGCATTTGTTGCTGCTGTGCTTTGCATTTTTACTGCGCATGTAAAATCAGCTTTAAGAGTATAAAGTATAACATAAATGAAGATTTTGAGCGAGGAAATGAAATGATGGAATTCATATATATTTAAATAAATGTAATATGACTTGTTTTGTACAAGTACATTTATGTAACAGCTGATCGCTGATTTAGGAATCAGACGCACGGGAAATTTGAAGATCGTACTGGTAACTTGCAAGCAACCCATTTTTAATAAAAACTATTTTTTTAGTTTATTTAATTTCTATCTTGTTTTTTTTTGCTTTGGCCAGGGGGGGGGGGGGCTCGCGCTGGCTACGCCCCTGGTTACGTCACATTGCTCAACTTGCAAAAGCAAAAACTGTTGACCTAATAAAATAATTATATGTTTAATTTATTTAACTTTTTAGCAATCAAAGAAACTCATTTCCCAGATGTAAAATATGTTGTTTTAATATAAATTTTTAATGTGAAACAAACTCTTTTTTGAAATGAACTGGATTAAACCTCAACTAAAATAATTCTTTTTGGAGATTTCGACAGTTTTATTTGAATGATCAAATTATATACTTACATATAATTAAATGAATGATATCAATGAAATGCCAATATTCTATTTTTATAAAGAAGATTGGAAGAAATAATGATACAGTTTATATTTGTGTACACATTTTATTATTACATAAATATTTGTGAATGATAAATAGATTAGGAACTTATGATAAATATAAAAAAAATTATTTTTAAGAGGTTTCTTTTTGAAATTGAATCCATTGAAATATCTTAGTTCTTATGAACAATTTGTGAATCATTGAAAACATTCTTCTCAAGATGGCACTGATTAAGATTGTTTATTTTAGATGAGCGCTCTACAGTGTCATGTAAACAGTGCCCAGGACTCTTCTTCGACTTCAGAAGTATAGTACTTCTTCTTTCAAGATCTTCTCATCAAGTTTATTATTTACTTTGTTTTTCTTATTTTGATTTTTTATTTATTTGTTTTAGTTTATTTTTATTGTTTTAATCATTGTCTGTCATTAACATTTCTTTAGTTAATACCTAGGAGCCTCTTTTCTTTTTTGATATTTATATTTTTTTGTTTATTTCTTACGTTATTATTTTTAGGGGTCGTATGCCCCAGAATAAAGATTATTTTTCATTTAATTTTTACCATATAACCTGTTATCACCCCTCCATTCTTTCCCATACACAATCTCCACAGGTTTGTTGATATTCTTTCTGTTCTGTTTAAGAAAGACATGCTTAAGGCTTTTTCATCTCCCAGATAAAAACCTGAGGGCCTTGGCCGGGTTTCGAACCCACGATCTTGAGCTCAGTAGACTAGCATGCTACTGGCGCTCTCTAATCCTCAGTATAATGAAAACAAACATTCAGACGGTTCCTTGTGGTCCTCCAACAAAGTACCTATTTTAAGTTTTTCCTTCTTCCGCCGCAAAGAAATTATGTTATGAACTAGTCTCGGTGAAATCTTCAAAATGTTGCGCCACATTGTTCATTTAAAATATTAACGTGCTTCTCTCACAATGCGAAACAAATGAAATTTTTGATTGACACGGAGCATATACTTCTAAAAGTTGAAATATCCTATTTGCGGGAATATATTAACGTGATGCCCAGATAAACAGAAAGAAAGAATAATAGCTATATCATTCATTTACAGAGATACAATTGTGACTTTCTTATACCCACCACATTTTTACAAATCACTCCCCTTCGTTTCTCTCCATATCAATCTGGCATTAGAGGTTTTAAGAAATATAATAGCATCAATAGGTTTCTTTGTTTTATTGTTGATACAGCGTAATTCTGTGTGACTTTTCTTACATCAGTAATACCAGTTTTGAATAAGAGATATGAATTTGATAGGGGAGGGAGATAGTGGGAGTGAACTGTAGAACCGTGGTGGGTATAAGAAAGTCGTGTTCTTGTCACTGTAGATTTTGTTTTTTGTATCATTATATACATATATTTGACAATAGGGTATTCGTTCTATATGAGGCGGTTGACAAGTATAGACCATCTCATCCACTTGTATTCTAAATATACACTTATGGTGAAAATTAGCAAATTCAAGTATATAATTTGTAAAGATGTAAGAAAATGTGCCAAATTCACACAATTAACTAACACTATTATTTTCAAACGCCTTACAACTTTTATTTGTAAAGATTTTAGATTAAATCATTAATTGGTTAGGTTTTATGACTCATGCCCGGGCTTTAACAACGAGGTCATATCGCCTACTACCAGAGCGCTCTTTCGTCACTCTGGTGGACATGAGCCCGACTCTACTGTGGGAGTGCTAAATTTTGCCTACCCTAAATTTTTATTCATCTAGGGTAGGGGTCTTTAACGAGTACCTGACATCGTACAGGCTCGGGACCATCGCTCAACGTCCCATCCGAAGGACGGCGTGCTTAAGTTTATTTTACCTCCCAGATAAAATAAACTAAGGGCCTCGGTCGGGTTACGAACCCACGACCTTGAGCTCAGAAGTCAAGCACGCAAACCACTGAGCTACCGGCGCCTTCTAAGTCTTTAATATGAGCGGCATCTACTAAGATGTCTTCAGGACTCCAACGAAAGTGGTTTCAATTTTTTTTCGACTTCGGCCAAAATCTATTGAACTCTAAGATAGGATACGTGACATCTCCATCTCAAATCTCAAGTTTATTTCCTACATCGTTACTAAGTTAGATCGCACTCAGAGGTTAAAGTCCGTTGTTGAAAAAATCGACCACCAATGTTTTGCAACGAATACAATGCTTCCTTATACTAAGGTATAAGAAAGTAATATTCGGGGCTCGTCTGTGTTATGTATATGAGAAAGTGAACTTACTGCAGACTGGAGCTAGAAGTACAAGAGCAGGGACAAGACACCAGAGCAGGTCCATGACTAGTTGAACGGAAGTAGCAGTGACAGGAGGCAGGGTTCTACATCTGCTGCACCCAGGAACAAGGAGCTGGAAGAAGAGAGAGAACCATGACCAGAGAGCACAGAAGAAGGAGAAGGAAACTGGTGGTCTTAGTAAACCGAGACATAACTAGATCTCTGGATCAGTTACCTCCATTTTTTTTTTATATATCAAGATCCAAGAAAATGGATTCATAACTGAAAGTTTCAGTGGATATAACCAATTATTTTGTCGATATGACTAAATAGATACAGATTCCCATCTCACAGGGCCAGCCTCTTATTAGCCTTTTTTAGCATTTTCTCTACGAACATTTTTGCTCATACAATTCACAAAAAAACAAACAGAGTAATATTATAAATTTATAAGTTGAAAACGATTGATTTTTTTTTTTTTTTAATGAAACTTACTTGCTTTTAAGTAGAAATATCTTAAAATAAGTAATTGAATACGATTTTGAAAGTTAATAGCTAGTGAAATATAACAACAGAAAAATATATATATTTGCTACAACAGAAAAATATATATATTTGCTACAACAGAAAAATATATATATTTGCTACAACAGAAAAAAGGGCTAATACATAAGAGGAGAAATATATATGTGATAGCAAAACATTTCCAATACAATAAAATAACTAATGAATGAAGAAAATAAAATTATTAACGTTATTCAGAAATACTACATAGTAGTAGTCAACCACTTGGTGACAAGGGCAGGGGCGTAGCCAGGGTTTTGAGCGGGAAGGGGGTGGGGGGGGGGGGGGTGCCGGCTGACTCCCCGGGCACAGTCCACAGTATGGGAGAATGTTTTCTTCTCTATCCCAAATCGACATATCTGAAAAGAACGTTAATCCCCTATCGTAGTCAGTGTCCCGAAGCCCCAGGACAAGATGAGAGCGATACCTGAAAGTTGTATGTTCGCAGTACATCTCTAACCTTGTTCTTTGAAAACCCCAAAGCCCTTCTGGTATTTCGAAGGGAGGAGTTTGGATTTTCGCGAACATACAAAAAAATGTACAGTTCATTATCGAAATTACGCGGTCGGTTTCTTGATGGGCCCTCAACGGATCCGCAACTCTTCATATTGTGAGTGACACGAATAAACGATTTGTGGTTCACCCGGGAACGATTCGGAAATTTCTGGGAGTACAACTCGACTGCACGATGAGTAATATGGCCAGTTTCAATGAAAGTAACGTACATATCTACTCGTTCTTGACGGAAAAAATGCACCCTTCGGCTCATTTTGACTGAGTGATAAAAATGTGCTGGAAGCAAGATACAAATAATTGTTCATGGAAGTAAAAATAAGTTGGAATTAGCTTTAATGCCTTTCTTGTTATCCAAATATTATAAGACAGTTGTGTTAACAATATCAAAACAATCATTGAAAAAGCAAAGATATTTTCTAAAATTAAGAAGAAAATTATTGAAATTAATAGGCTACTCATTAGATAGGGAATTATTATTCCTTAAAATGAAGGGATAATTGAATTGATATAAATATGTAGAATGTGGTAAATCCACTGAGCTTTGTTCCTCCATTGTTATTTTAACAAAAGTGACTTACCTCTATCGGTGAAGAATACTAAAGCCGAGGGATAGTTAACCATCACTGTTATATAGCTGTGTATTTTTGTTATCATTACAGTTATCCTTTATAATGTTGACCTGGAGGTCTGATACAGTTCTCATGAATAGGCAAATACCGCCTGGAACAATGCTGGTCAAGATGGCAATCAATGATAGCTTGACATTATGGAAACTTTAAGTGAAATAATTAGCAAGATACAAATAATTTACAAACAGTAGTTGGTTAGTTTTCTGAGAAAATGTTGCTTCATTTATTCAACACACATTGTACATATGAGGAGCATCCATGCAAAAACGGACAAATGCACCTAATCAAGTTTCTCAGAAAATGGGAAAAACCTGTTTTCGATTAACTAACGTTTTCCTCCCATAAATAATGTTTCATATGGGTTAAGTAGCCTCTCCTGACCAATTTAAAACACAGCACGTAAATGTTCCACCTATTTGTCTATTTCCATTATTAATATTTATGTTTAGTAAAGTATTCATATTTAATTTTAATGTTTAGTAATTATTCATAGTAAGTCAGTTTCAATTTTTAACTTGTTATGATGTATTTTTAACGTTCAGTAATGTTTATCAACAAAATCAATTTTTGTTTATTTTTGATTCTAATCTTGATTTCCCCCCATGTTTATAGGCCCTGATGATGATATAAAATATATCGAAACGTTGGCATCTGAATAGTGTTTTTTTTCCATCTTTGACTGACCCTCAATATTCCTACAATTATAATCTACAGTCGCTAATCAACATCTACATTGTATATTATGTGTTCTTAGAAAATATGAAGAATCGGTGCCACAAGGTCCACCTGTATTCTATATTTCTTCTTCGGATGTTTTGGTAAGAACCAGAACAAATTTTCATATTTTCTTATGGTTGACTAACATCATATCTGTTTGAAGCCTCTCTACTGACATTGCTGTATCATTGTGTTTTTCAAGTCTACAGAGGCTACACCCAAACTTGAACATAAGTTTCTGCTCTCCCTCTAAACCTTCGAAATCTTCATTTCCTAGACCCTTATCTTCAGTTTTTGTTCCTCTGTGGGCCCTTCGATCTCTGAGGCTACACCCGGACTTAAAATCTCCCTCTAAAATTTACTCAACACCACGCCCCAAATGTATTTCTCAATTTTCCGTTTCCGCTCTCTCACTATGTCTTCAATCTCTTTATCGAATCTTTTTATGGTAGCCTATCAAGGTATCTGGTTAATGCCTATCTATCGACATTATTGTATTATTATTTTAACAAAATATAAGGAATTGGAGCCACAAGGACATATTTCCTCTTCGGCTATTTTGGTAGGACCAAACAGAATATATTTTCCATCTTTACTTATCGTAGTCTATAATGGTTTGTAATCGATGCCTATCTACCGACGTTGCTGTGTTCGTCGATCGGTGTTGAAAACCGTCCACATAAGTTTTTTTGAAACACATACTGTTAGACGTTATATGATGTGGTCATTACAGAACCTTCTTATACCAACCACGCTTTTATCACTCTGACTCTCTCTCTCTTCTCAAATTAGTTTCATACTGCCATTACTAATGGATAGAAGAACGTAAATTTCAGAATTACTATGTAAGTATAATGAAACAAAGAACACCGCTGACGCAAAAGTATTACTTTTATATATCCAACAGAATGAGAGGGGGAAGGAGGAGAGAGGGTGATCTGTAAAAAGATGTTCGGTATAAGAATGTGTGGCCACACAAGTCAGTAGATAGGCATCAACCAGATACAGTGATAGACTAGGATAAGTAAAGATGGAAAATATATTCCTGTTGGTGCTAACCAAAATAGCCAAAGAGGAAATATAGAGTATAGCTGGGCACACAATAGGCCTACTCTGGCCGCGGTGACACATGAGCCCTCGGATGGTCCTTGTTATATAATATAATTCCTTATATTTCCTAAAAAAAAAAAATAATAATACAGCAATGTCGGTAGACAGGCATCAACCAGATACCAAAATAGTCTACCATTAGTGAAAATCCGATGAAGAGATTGAAGGCTTAGTGAGAGAGCGGAAAGGGAAAATCGAGACATGTTTGAGTAAATTTCAGAGTACGGAAGACCTTCAAAAGAGCGAACAGAAGTTAGGAGACCACCAAATAAATAGACCAAATTTTAGAGAGAGCGGTAACATACATGTGAGTCCGGGTGTAGCCTCAAATTCAGAGATCGTAGGGCCGAAGGAGCAAAAACCGAAGATAAGGATCCAGGAAATAAAGGAATAAAGATTTCGAAGGTTTTTGAACGTGAAAAGACAGCTGTTTTGGCTATTAAACGTTAAACACGAGTAAAATTTTGTTAGCTTTCAATATTGAATTTTTCATATTTTTTTCAAGTTTAATAATAAAAAAAAGTGACAAAGACACAAAGTGGTTCACCCTCTCTTCGAGTGGGGATGAAACCCAACGTTTCGAAGCCAGAAAAGTGTAATAACTTTGATTTATCACATTCTAACCTAACCAGTAGCCAAAGTGATATCAGGAAAATGGACAGTGGACACCCAGCAGACACAGGTGAGATGCCTTCTTCATTTTTACCTGCCAAACGGCAGCTACATTCCGAGACATCGATGTCAGTAGATGGTAGTCAAGCGGTCTCTGATAGCAGAGCTAGCATCCAGGAGCCTCAACTAAAGAGGAACAGATACACGCTACAAATCACACCCACACCAACACCAACACATAACAGATTCGAGCCACTACTCACTCTCCAGGACGGACAGGAGACATCACAACCGACAAAACCGGACGGACAGACCACCCCTAACCGACAGACCAAGATCCCTCCCATCTTTCTTTGTGAGGCTGACAATTATCAATTGGTGATTAACGAGCTAAAAAAATTGATTACTTCGCCGTTTGAAACCAAGCAGTGCAACCAAAAAATAAAAGTCATCCTCACAACGACTGATGACTACCGGAGGATGACAAAATTCTACGACGATAACAAGGTGAAGTACTACACCTTCGTCAACCCCGAGGACAGGAAACTCTCCGTAATTATACGGGGAGTTCCTTACTCACTGACAGAGACAGAAATAACCGACGAACTGACCCCGACATATCCAGTTTTAAAAGTGACCCGCATCCTGAATCATGACAGACGCCCCACACCTCTCTGTGCAGTTGAGCTGGAAAACAACCCATCCGGAGAGGCCATATTTCAACTGACGCGGCTCTATTATACAGTTGTCAAAGTAGAGCCACGCCGACGTTCCACCAGAGCCGTGCAGTGCACGAACTGTCAGTCTTTTGGCCATACAAAAAACTTTTGCCGACTGGACCCCAAATGTGTGAAGTGCGGAGGAGACCACCACTTTACAGCATGCCCCTCCAGACAGAAGAAGATAGACTCTCCCAAGTGCGCCAACTGCCAGGGCAACCATCCAGCCAGCTACAGAGGTTGTGCATCATACAAGACCTATATAGACAGGACTACCAGACAGAGACAACCCAAACATCAAAACCCAGTAACCGCCAGAGTACCACCCAAAGGACAACCCCCAAGACAGACTCCGGATCGACCGAACAGCTGGTTCGACCAAAGTAGACCCCGACTTTTCCAACCTCGACCTCAACCTAACTTACCCAGCAGCCAAGACACCCAACCAGCTAACGACATGACTGACCTCACCAACACTATACTCACCTTTCTCAAACCATTTATACCTATCATAAAGTCATTCTTATCTAACCTTCTCACCCAAGTATTCTCATTTAACAATGGTGGACCCTAATTTTAATATTTTTCATAATTTATCCATCCTTAACTGGAACGCTGACGGTATAAAAAACAGACGAACGATACTCTCGTACTTTTTAACTCGCTACAACATCGACATCATTTGTATCACAGAAACTCACCTCCATAATACTGACACATTCAAATTGAAAGGGTATTCCATATACAGACAGGACAGACAAACCAGATTTGGAGGCGTCGCTGTTTGTATAAAAAAGAACCTCGCACACTCTCAGCTTCTCTTACCCACACTCCAACAGCTGGAAGCCGTTGGGGCCACACTCACACTCAACAACAACAGAACACTTAACATAATTGCAGCATATCACCGACCAGGCATCAGAATACACCAGACGGACTTTGAACACATATTCACTGGGGGGCCGACCATATTACTAGGTGACTTAAATAGTAAAAATACAATTTGGGGATGTAGACGGACAAACAACAACAGGACAAGACTCTTAAACATAATTAACAACCTAGGCGTACAGATATCAGCTCCGGACGAACCGACATTTTACCCTACACAACAGAGGTACCTCCCAGACATCTTGGACATTGGACTAGTACAAAATTTTACACTACCCCTTTATCACGAACCACTGACAGAACTCGACTCTGACCATCTTCCAGTCGTGTGTACCTTCGGAGTGAATCCGAAACAGGCAGAACATCTGCCAAGACTGATACAGGGGAAAATAGACTGGGACACATTTAGATGTGAGATGGACAAAAACATAGACATTCCTTTGCATTACGACAACACTGAAGACATAGACGACTCATTACGAATGTTCACACAAACTATATATACCTCGATACACAACTCAACATATCATCACTACAAGGACCAACGCAACATCCGACAAAACAAGACCCCTACACGCATACTTGACATGATACACGACAAAAATACACTCCGCAAACACTGGCAACGAACACGCGATCCACAAGAGAAACGAGAGCTGAACCGACTGACGAGACAAATGCGATGGGAATTGGACAATGACAGAATCAAAAGATACCGACAATACACCAGCGACTTTATGCCTGGAGACAGCAACCTTTGGAAGGAAACACGACGCCTCCTCAGACAAGACCCCGGCCTGCCTCCCCTGACAGACGGACAGAATACTGTAACAACGGACAAGGACAAGAGTGAGCTAGTGGCTCAGCACCTTGAACAGAAATTCAGAACTCATGACACACAAGATCACGAAACACACCACACAGTCCACGAATTTCTTTCCACCCCACTCGACACTGCAGAACCACACGTACAGTACACAAACCCGTCCGAAATCATACTAAACATTCAGAGACTCCCCAACAAGAAGGCTCCTGGGGAAGACCTCATCCCTAACATCATCTTGAAGAACCTGCCTCCAAGAAGCATCGCTTATATTACAGGGCTGTTCAATGGCTGCTTAAGGAGAGGATACTTTCCTGACGCGTGGAAGAATGCTATCGTGGTTGTCTTTCATAAGCATGGCAAGCGGAAACAAGACCCCGACAGCTATAGGCCAATAAGCCTTTTAAATTCTATGTCCAAACTTTTTGAAAAGATAGTATATAAAAGACTTCTTACATATCTAGGAGGCACCATACCGACCCGCCAATTTGGGTTCAAAGCTAAACACTCTGCGGTTCAGCAGCTCCAGCGGGTGACCGAGACGATTGTCCACGGCTTCGAGGCGAAGAAGTACACCACCGCCGTATTCTTGGATGTAGCCGCAGCCTTTGACACCGTTTGGCATCAGGGGCTGTTATACAAACTGAAGAAAAGCTTGGTACCCAAATACATCGTTGGTCTTATATCCTCTTTTCTCCATGGCAGGACGTTCCAGGTTAAAGTGGGCAATGCATTGAGCAATCAGAAAATAATAACAGCTGGGGTCCCTCAAGGTGCTATTCTGAGCCCCCTTCTTTTCAGTTTGTACACCCAAGACATCCCCGAAACTCCCACGGCGACATTAGCCACTTATGCTGATGATACAATGATTGCCTGTCAGCATAGCATCCTCTCCGTTGCCATTGAACAGCTCCAGGAAGCCCTGACAGACGTTTCCCTATGGTTTTCAAAATGGAGACTCAAACTTAACATAGGGAAGACCGAAGCTAAAATCTTCGCTCTCCGCAGATTCTCCATAGAAGAACAACGTCAGCTGCAAATTGATGACCTCCCAATTCTCTGGAATCCTAAGGACCAGGGTGTCCGCTATCTTGGAGTACTTTTGGATACACGACTCACATGGAAACTACACATTAACAGAAAACTACAGCTAGCATATTCACGACTCAACACTCTCTATCCTCTCATAAACAGAAACACGCCACTTAAACACACATGTACTATTCTGCTATACAAGACACTCCTACTTCCACTTCTAACATACGCCTGTCCAGTCTGGATCGGTACCAGCAACACTAACATGAAACGATTACAAACATTTCAAAATAAAGTACTCCGAATAGCAACAAACGCACCCTGGTTTGTCAGGAATCACAAAATCCACGAAGAACTGGGAGTTCCTCTTTTTGCAGCTCACATCGAGAAACTAGTGAAGAACCACCACGAAGCCCTTGTGCATTGTTCTGGGGCTGTACACTACAGTCTTGGTGCGCCTACTCCTGGGAGGCGACTCAAACAAAGACTGTACCAGGACTTTCTATTTTAAACCCTTCCTTGTATTATATATTTGTGTAAAGCATAATTTTGCTGGCCCAAATAAATGTTGTTGTTGTTTGAACGTGAAAAAGAAGGTGAATGTTCAAGATGAAAGCGCACAAGTGTGGACATAGCTTAAGGATATACTTTCAAGGAATATCACAAATCATACGCAATTTATAATAAAATAATTTAATAGCAAAAACTTATTTTCGAAATGTTGATCCTTCAACAGGTTTTCTAGATCCCATCTTCAGATCGCTTATTGTTAGTTGTTTGTACATTTGTTTATATAAAAGGCAGATTATTTATTGTATTCTCCTTTGTTGAAGATGGCGCACCGAGTGAGCTGTTCGAGGCTGTCCTCCAGAGAAGTGGCGGTTCCAGTGGCGGACCGCTCTCGGTGCAACCAGGACGACGTCTCCAGAACCTGGGTCATGCAGTTCTTCAGTTCGTTGAGGAAGGAGTGACTGAGGAAGTTGGAGAAATCCACACCTCCGCCTCCTCCGGAGTAGCTGTCATGCATGGGCAGGAAGCTTCGCTTCCATCTCCTCCCAGAAGGACTGCCTGTTCACAACAACAAATCTTCAATTAGTGAAAACAGTTAAAACAAATCATTCAGAAGAAAAGTGGCTCAAGTCAATTTTATATGATTATGAACTTTTTGAATACATACTTTCTATTGTGAATTATTGTGTTTACAGAAACATAAACATGACATTATTGTGTTTACAGATACATAAACATGACATTATTGTGTTTACAGAAACATAAACATGACATTATTGTGTTTACAGAAACATAAACATGACATTATTGTGTTTACAGATACATAAACATGACATTTTTTACTTCCCCAGATGTACGAAGAATTAATAATTTTATTTTGTATTTACTTATTCTCGTACATATTGTCATTTATTGAGCTGAAAAATCCCTGAGCACGCTGTCCTTCAGATGGGACGTTAGGCGATGGTTCGGAGCCGATGTCTTTAATTATAAAAAAAGAGCCTATTAAGAATCGTATTAATAAGTGGTTTCTGACATATCCCTAGAGAAAAGACGGAATTCACAAAAAATGGATTATCATGAATAAATAAGGAAATAAATTGGTTATGATGGTTTCGAACTAGCAATATTGAGCATAGTAGGCAAGCACGGTATCTCTGAGCTCCCGGCTTCCTCACATACATTCATTCACATTTTGGCTTTGATAATGACACCAGTGTCGAAACGTTTGTAACGTAAATAAAAGACAATTGAAAAACAGTCTGATTAAAAATGATCTCAATCAAGATTTATCTGCAACGTCATACCTATAGTTTTCGTAAGTGTGTCTGTCGGTACGTTCAGTTCGTCTACCTTAAATCCTGACATCCCCATCATATCATTCGACGAAGTACCAATTTGACATTGTTTTTCAGTAGCCCATACAGAAGATAAAATAAAGTAGTCGGTGTATCACCGGCAATGTACTTCCCCAACAAGAAGTAATCAGTTATGTGTTTGCTCTCCCTCCGAAGCCAGTCGACCGTTTGGGTTAAAACGCAATATTCATACTAAATTTTGTGTCGATACATCAGCAGTTATTGGGATTTTAAAGTTTTTGTGTTCAGCTTTCCCACTAACCCCCCCCCCCCCCTCAGTTGACCAATTTGGCTGAAAATCAATGTTGATGTCCTTAGTGGGTTCTGGATACACGTATAAAATTTCGTGTTGATAGACTCATTATATCAGGAATTATCGTGTTCACAGACGTACAAGACATAGACTTTTTTTATTTTTGAATTCAGGAGGTTGGAAAACATGAAATTCCCGTTAAAAATTCCGTATCGAATTTCTAACCGATTACATAACTTATCCTATACTTCGTATAGCTGGGAAAGTAAAAAAATAAATATAGACGCTTGAGAAAATTCCTCCACAGGAATTAGGCACACTATACCACATGTGTTTGTTTCTGTGAATGAGCACCCACGATACCATTCAATGTGTGATCTGACCACACATCTTTGTAATTTACAAAAAAAAAATACAATCTAAATGACTTACTATAAGCTGAAGCTATTGAAATTATAAGTACAAGGGCTACTTTTAAATCCATGTTGAGGTGATGTACTTCTTGAACGACTGGAACAGAAGAAAAAGAAATAAGTCAGTCTTTTCAACATTCACCCTTGAGATATCCCCTTCTTTCAGTATGGCGCTTATTACCAGAGACCTTGGGTCACTCTGGTGAACATGAGCCCGACTGTAGTGTTTACTTATCTAGGGTAGGGGTCTGCACATGCTCGGCACCATCTTAACGTCCCATCTGAAGGTTTTAAACTCCCTGATGAAAAGAAAAAGAAAGCCTCGACTTGGTCTGACCCTGTACAATAAGCAAGTACGCTACGATATACTTCCTATATTGTACTTGTTCTGTAAAACTATTGTCCTCTTCTTCATATTAAACTGCCACAGTGGCAAAATCCTCAAGAGAGAAAGATAAATACGCCGATATCAGTTAGCAAAACGGCTGTTAGTACACTAGCGTCGGAATTGAAAGGCGTGTTCGGTATCGTCCCTTCCAGGTAACCTATCTTTTTAATAAGTAATGTGGATATTTGGGAAATATAGCAAATCTCCACATTTCTTTACAAATTTTGAAATCTAAATGCTATGGACGTATGCTGAACATCATGTAGCTACCTCCACGCTACCGGCCGCGGCGCCACCTCACAGAGTCACATTGTATATACCTAATATAGGGGCGCCGCACAGTGTGAAATTTATGAGTTTGGATTTTCAAAATTCGAGCCCCCGCTCAATTTGGATGAAACTAGGTGCAAAATATTTGTGAAAGCTGGCTTTTTATCAGATAACTGCGGGTTTCACAATCAAGGTATTATATGCCAGTGGCAAAAATAGCCAATATATTGAATTTGGACCACTTTAGGCCAAAATGACAACATTAGGACCACTTTTGCCTAAAATAAATATTGAATTCGTAATCAGCGACCCAAAAAACATTAATTTAAGTTGTAAAAATCCGTTAACAAAAACTTAAACAAAAAAAAGTAAAATTTTCGCGGGTTTTTGGCAGCTGTCAATTGGCATATAATACCTTGATTGTGAAACCCGCAGTTACCTGATAAAAAGCCAGCTACCACAAATATTTTGCACCTAGTTTCATCCAAATTGATCAAAAATTGAGCGGGGGCTCGAATTTTGAAAATAAAAACTCATAAATTTCACACTGTGCGCCGGTAGCTCAGTGGTGTGCGTCCTTACTTATTGTGCCCAAGATCGCGAGTTGAAACCCGGCCGAGACTCTAATGGTTGACAGAAACCTCGAGCATGACGTCCATCAGATGGGGCGTTAAGCAATGGTCCCGAACCTGTGCGATGTCTGGTACTCTTTAAAGACCCTTCTCTAGATGAATGAACCTAGATATGGTGGGTTCAGAGCACAAGTGTACCAAGTCCATCACATCTTATTCCGAGCAATTGGCTCTCAAAGTTTTTCTTATGAATGAAAAAATGATGCCAAGGACTTGATACACTGAAGCATTGGAAGGTATTACTTTTACGCCTATTTGGCAAGAGAAACCTCACAAAGTGGAAAAATGGACTTGGTTCACTTGTGCACTGAGCCCTCCATATATAGAATCTAGGACTCCCATAGTAGACAAAAGAGCGCTCGGGTAGTAGGTGATATGACCTCATAGTTAAAGCCCGGGCATGAGTCTTAATAATTAACTCTACCAAAGAAATTAAAAAAAAAATGAACACACTACAGGAAATTGCTAACATTATGCAGTTTCTTCTTTCGTTTGTTCTTAACGGAAACACGTTCTGCAGCTTTTCATTAGCTAAAAACTCTAGTTAATAAGAAAAGTTACAATACGGAAAATGTACAAATTGTTAGAAATACGTTCGTTACTATAAAGTGAGTACCAACCTGTTCCAATGTGAGAATATAACATAAGCAAATCGTTTGTTTTATCGTCTTTATATGTAAAGTTCTTATCTGTGCAAAATATTTACTTGATCTCTAATTTGAATATGTGGTCTACCTTTATGGTAATGTATTTAATATACTATTTTATATAAGGTTTGGGTCATTTCTTTGATAAACTAACAAAGGTAACATATCACATAATAAACAATATGTATAAGAACCTCAAACTAATCTATGTAATACATAAGTGATAAATACATTGAATAAATAATATCATGTGGTTACAAAAAAAAATAACCACTTCCTCTTCTTCAGTTATTAAGAAATTAGAACATCAATATGTAAATTAAATGGTTTTGCGATTAAAATATAAAAAATAAAAACTAGTTCTTTTATAAACATATGTTTATTTATTTATATTACATCATTTTTCATTATGTTAAATGCAACATGACCCAAATGTTAAAAAATAAATAAAACAAACTTATTTTTGAAATATTGTCTATTCCACTAAAGATATATATACATATATAACTACCGGTTTCGGCTTTATACCATCGTCAGGTCTAGTTATGAACTAGAGTTCATAACTAGACCTGACGATGGTATAAAGCCGAAACCGGTAGTTGTGTATATATATATATCTTCAGTGGAATAGACAATATTTCAAAAATAAGTTTGTTTTATTCATTTAAATAGATACAGATTCCCATCTCACAGGGCCAGCCTCTTATAAGCCTTTTTAAGCATTTTCTCTACGAACATTTTTGCTCAAACAATTCACAAAAAAACAAACAGAGTAATATTATAAATTTATAAGAAACTTACTTGCTTTTAAGTAGAAATATCTTAAAAGAAGTAATTGAATACGATTTTGAAAGTTAATAGCTAGTGAAATATTAAATCTGGTGAATTTTTTTTTTTTTCATTTTTGGAATCAGGAGGTCGGAATACTTGAAATTCCGGTGAAATCTCAGCATCGATTCCCTGACCGATTACATAACTTCTCCTATACTTTGTACAGCTGAGGAAATAATAATATATATTTTTTTAATGTGACCTGTTTATGGCAACACTGCTTTTTAACCAGGTATAGTTTGTAGAATGGCTAGGGACAGGTATAATACTAGGTTTAGGGGGTGGTCTCTCGAGCAGAGGTAGGCAACCTTTTTTGCAACAAAAGAAAAATATATATTTGCTACAACAGAAAAAAGGGCTAATACATAAAAGAAGAAATATATATGCGATAGCAAAACATTTCCAATATAAAGTATTAGAAGGGTCGCTCTCTGCAAACTGACTTAGTTCATAACTAGACCTGCAGTTCATAACTAGACCTGCAGTTCATAACTAGACCTGCAGTTCATAACTAGACCTGCAGTTCACAACTAGACCTGCAGTTCATAACTAGACCTGCAGTTCACAACTAGACCTGCAGTTCATAACTAGACCTGCAGTTCACAACTAGACCTGCAGTTCATAACTAGACCTGCAGTTCATAACTAGACCTGCAGTTCACAACTAGACCTGCAGTTCATAACTAGACCTGCAGTTCACAACTAGACCTGCAGTTCATAACTAGACCTGCAGTTCACAACTAGACCTGCAGTTCATAAATAGACCTGCAGTTCACAACTAGACCTGCAGTTCATAACTAGACCTGCAGTTCATAACTAGACCTGCAGTTCACAACTAGACCTGCAGTTCATAACTAGACCTGCAGTTCACAACTAGACCTGCAGTTCATAACTAGACCTGCAGTTCACAACTAGACCTGCAGTTCATAACTAGACCTGCAGTTCATAACTAGACCTGCAGTTCACAACTAGACCTGCAGTTCATAACTAGACCTGCAGTTCATAACTAGACCTGCAGTTCACAACTAGACCTGCAGTTCATAACTAGACCTGCAGTTCATAACTAGACCTGCAGTTCATAACTAGACCTGCAGTTCATAACTAGACCTGCAGTTCATAACTAGACCTGCAGTTCATAACTAGACCTGCAGTTCATAACTAGACCTGCAGTTCATAACTAGACCTGCAGTTCATAACTAGACCTGCAGTTCATAACTAGACCTGCAGTTCACAACTAGACCTGCAGTTCATAACTAGACCTGACGATGGTATAAAGCCGAAACCGGTAGTTGTATATGTGTATATATCTTTAGTGGAACAGACAATATTTCAAAAATAAGTTTGTTTTATTTATTTATTACAAGTTTCCAAAATATGTCCGCGTTTCTCAACTTAGAAGTTGTCAAATGTTAAAACGCAAATAATTGTATTAAAATATGTTTTAAAAGGGTAACAGAGAAATTTGTAGCTAGTTTAATTAAAATATGTTTTAAAAGGGTAACAGAGAAATTTGTAGCTAGTTTAATTAAAATATGTTTTAAAAGGGTAACAGAGAAATTTGTAGCTAGTTTAATTAAAATAAATGTGTAGACTCGTGTTTAGTCGGTCTCATGGCCACCAGAGTGACGAAAATGCGCTCTGGTAGTAGGCAATATGACCTTGTAGTTAAAGTATGAGTCATAATAACCAACTATAACAACTTATCCAATCGAAAGGGTATCCCTGGCACAGTTTCGTTGATTTATATACCTACAGAAGACTCAGCGGAAGCAGATGGTTTTATATCCTTTCTCAACCCACTACTATAACTGACCTATGCATCGGGGAGAATCCCGAAGAAGAAGTTATCAAGAGAATCGGCATAATGAAACTGGGAGAAAATTGCAAGACCTGTAGCAGATTCGCTATTCTAGAAGAATCTTCGGCAGAAATCTCACGAGCAGGATTCCCCTCACAGAAATAACTTTAGACGATTGCTGTATCATTAATACGAGTTCTGAACAATGCCAGCCTTTAAAATTAACAAATTGAACCTAGAGGAATTGTAAAATGCTCGCGGCCAACTCGAAGAACTCCTTCAAGAACAACTTGAGAAACCTTTCATTATACAATATTCCAACTGGAAGATGATTATATTATCCATCACAGGAGGAATCATTACTACAACAATCTTTATATCGTTCTCAAGTGGATCGGTATAACAACCATCCTGAGAAATCGCAACCCCCCCAGGCAATTCATATGTTCAGCAGCCACACCAGCCTGAGGAGATGAACCGACACCTACTCATCCTCCTGTGAACATCACAACTAAAGTATTAAAACAACGAACTTTAAATATTGACGATTAAGTCATAACTTAAAGCTATAAGTTCATTTTACTCTATTCATCTCGCTCAAAAAAAAAAAAAAATATATATATATATATAATTCTAGTTGTATTTTATTCGATATTAATTCACAAAATATCTATTTAATCTATTCTTCATATGAACTTGAAAAAAATAAAACTTGTTTATTTATGATATTGTCTAATTTCACCAACTATATTTACATGGGAGTACTTTCGGTATTTCTACCATCCTCAGCCAAAAGCATAAGAGATAAGACTCTACTTTTGGCTGAGGAACAAGTTTTATTTCTTTCAAGTTCATTTGAATTATTTCACAATATCTCTGCAATAATGTCAGTTTTCATATTCTTCATATAATCACAAAATATTTATTTAATGTATCCTATTTTAATTATATTATCTATTCTTTTTTAAAGTAATTAATCCATTTTTTCTCCTTATATAACACTCATGCTCTGTTTTAAAATTTCTGGTTAATATTCATGTAGGATGAAACAGCTGTAGCTATCATAGAGTGAACATTCCTATTTAAGGTTAACTTTTGTGATTTTCGTTTATTTGTTTTTCTTTTGCATTTCAATTATTCTTTTTCAGTTTATTAACATTCATTTTTAATTATTATGTGTTTAGTGTTATCAGTTTTATTGTTTTTTCGTTAAATATTACCCGGACTATTGTTGCTGCCCCGCGGGTTCCCAAAGGAACTTGAAGACGGAAGGTAAGCCATGACCACTCAACCATCACCCAGCCCCGCACCCACACGAGCCCAGGGAAAATCAAAACGATCTTCATCTCATTCACCCATCCCTGAAAAATTTTTCAAAAGTCACGAAATCACCATTCCAAATTTCATTACGCCCAATCCTTTTCAGCCTCTCACCAAGCTTATAGTACATGATACAGAAAGAAATGATTCTCAAAAAATGGATGAGGAGCCAACAGTAGAAAAATTACAAAAAAAACCTCCAAAAATATATACTCGAAATCTGAACGACATAAAAAGATTAAAAGAAGACCTGCTTGCGCTCATTGGGAAGGGCTCATTCACACTAGAAACTAAAGCCAATAAAACGTCTATCGCGACCAGTAGTTCAGATGGCTATCGGAAAACCATTAAATATTTACAGATGCGTGAGGCTGACTTCCACACGTACCAGCTCCAAACAGAAAAGTCATTTCGTATAGTTCTCAAACAACTTCACCCATCCACTGACGTCGCAGAAATAAAAGAGGACCTGACGAAGCAAGGCTACAGTGTCAGGAGCGTCATTAACGCTCTCAACAGGAAAACCAAAATTCCACTTCCTATTTTTTTTGTAGATCTAGACCCTAGTGATACCAATAAAAATATTTTTAAGCTACAATTTCTGGCTTGCCAGAGAATAACTGTAGAAGAGCCACGACAGCGAGGAGTCATTCCTCAATGTCACCGCTGCCAGGAGCTCCTCCATACGAGAGGTTACTGCAACCACCCACCAAAGTGCGTGAAATGTGGCCAGGACCATTTTACGAAGGACTGCCAAAATACGAGAGACACTCCAGCTACGTGCGCTCTCTGTGGAGGCCCGCACTCTGCCAGTTATCGCGGCTGCATGGTTTACCAGCAGTTGACGAACAGAAGAACCAGCCAGGAGGAAGCCGCCCGGAGGCCGCCACCACTCAGCCAGACTGACTACCCAGCTGCAATGCCAGCCGCCCCTACTGCTGGGGTCCGGCCGGAGAGGAGCTACAGAGATGCGGCCGCCTCGGAGACGGTCCCCCCTCCCATGCCTGCTTCAGGTAGTATCGACATCGCCAACACGCTCACCTCATTTCTCGCTGATTTCAAATCTGTCATCACACCCCTCATCACCCTCCTCACAACACTTGTTTCAGAGCTCATTCCAAAACTATCAAAATGATTCACACAATACACACAAATAACAAAGTAAAATTCCTACTGTGGAATGCCAATGGGCTGATCTCCCATAAACATGAACTGGAAATACTTCTTAACGACAAAAACATTGATATAGCACTAATTACTGAGACACATTTGACTTCCAAACTATACTTTCACATCATGGACTACGTAACATACAGAACAGACCATCCTGACGGAACAGCACATGGCGGCAGCCTCATCCTCATACATAACAGCATCCAGCACACCGTCATACCACAAACACCTACCATGTCACTTCAATACACAACCGTCTCTATTAATTGCAACTCCAGCCCATTAACAATCTGTTCAGCTTACAGCCCACCCAACAAGGCACTGACACAACACGACATGACCACATTCCTCCAAGACCTGGGTTCACGATTCATAGCTGGTGGCGATCTGAACGCCAAACATGTGCATTTTGGGTGCCGCACGACCAACACTAAAGGACGGAGACTACTTGGACTACTAAATTCTTCCCGTTATGACATCATAGCCCCAAGACAACCAACGTATTGGCCCACATCCATCACTAAATCCCCTGACTTACTCGACTATTTTATTACATCCCATATAAACGCATCTCATACTTATGTGACTGCCTTAGACGACTTATCATCAGACCACTCCCCAGTTTTACTTGAACTAGGCTCCAAACCCCTGGCCCGGCCTCAGAGGCCATCACTAATAACAGGACCAATAAACTGGGACTGTTTCAGAGGAGAACTGGAGGACAAAATAAACTTAAACAGTACCATACGGACACGAGACGAACTTGAAGACGCAGCAGGTAAATTCACAACTTGGATTCAAGAAGCTGTGACAAAATCCTGCCGACCACCCAGACCAAGACGCTCACACAACAACATATCCCTCCCACCACACATCCTGCAGATGATAAGAGAGAAAAGAGCGGCCAGGTCTCGATGGCAAAGATCGAGGTACCCTTCCGACAGACAGACATACAATCAACTCCGGCGAACCCTCTCTACAGAACTTTCCAAACTAAAACAGTACAGACATGAGACATATATCTCGACTCTGGCGGCTCGAGATAACTCACTTTGGACAGCGACGAAACGGCTTCTTGGCAATGCTCGGGTATCACACCCCCTTCGGCAGGATGACGGGGCTTGGACTAGGTCAGACCAGGAGAAAGCAGACCTCTACGCTGATTATCTTTCCAAAGTATTCACTCCCCACGAGGACATAGGAGACGACCAACACACAGACCGAGTACTGACACAACTTACCACCCCTCTTCAGCTAACTCCCCCACCAAAGGCATTCAATCCCAATGAAGTTGAACTGACAATCAAACAACTCCCTTTACGCAAATCTCCAGGTCATGATCTGATAACCGCTGAGATACTAAGACAGATACCGAGAAAAGGACTAATTTACTTGACGAACCTATACAACTCAGTACTACGACTATGTTACTATCCCCTTGTCTGGAAGATGTCAGTAGTAAGGATGATTCTCAAACCAGGGAAAACCCCAGACCAGGCCTCGTCATACCGTCCTATAAGTCTGCTTCCTGTGATATCCAAACCACTAGAGAGACTTCTACTGGACAGACTAACCTACATCACTGCACAAGACAACCTTCTCCCAGACCATCAATTTGGCTTTCGACAAAGACATTCGACAATACACCAGTGCCATCGTTTGGTCGATTACATCGCCACCAGCTTTGAAAGAAAAGAGTTTTGCACAGGCGTATTTCTGGACATTGAAAAAGCGTTTGATCGTGTCTGGCACCCAGGCTTGCTATACACACTTAAAACTCACCTTCCTCACACATATTATTTAATACTTAAGTCATTCTTAGAGAACAGAAACTTTAGGGTGTCTGAGGGATCTTCTTCATCGCATTTTTTGGAGGTCAAAGCTGGAGTCCCCCAAGGAAGTTCCCTCAGTCCACTACTCTTCTCTCTCTACACATTACACATTCCACAACACGAAAACACACTACTCGCTACGTACGCAGACGACACAGCCATTCTCTCAACACACTCAGACCCAACACAAGCAAGCTCACACTTACAGGAACATTTACACCAGCTAACAGATTGGGCCAACAAATGGAGAATAAAAATTAATGGAGACAAATCTCTGCAAACCACATTTACCCTCAGACACAACACTTGTCCACCAGTTTACATTAACAACCAGCCCATTCCTGCATCCGACACTGTACGATATCTAGGACTTCATTTAGACAGACGTTTAACTTGGACAACTCATATCAGACTGAAACGCACAGACCTCAGAAGACGATTTGGACGACTGAAATCCATCATCGGATGACGATCGACATTATCTCTTGAAAACAAACTTCACATTTACAACACTATACTAAAACCCATCTGGACTTACGGCATCGAGATATCAGCCAAAAAATCAAACATAAAACGCCTTCAGTCAATACAATCCATCATACTACGCCACATTGCCAATGCACCATTTTACGTTTCCAACCTCACATTACATAATGACCTCAATATCCCATTTGTACCTTCTGTTATCAAGACACGATATCAAAATTTTCACGACAAACTCCATCATCACGCCAATCCACTTATACAAGAATTATCTACAAACACTCTCCCCACAAATCCACCACGACGCCTCAAGCGGATATGGCAGAGGGACCTGCTCCAGGACTAGCCTGGAATCCTCTTCGGTCACGTACCTCAGCAGTACAGCCACGCACCTGACACTGCTCTATTTATCACAATTGCTAATGGCAAATGTTATTATGCCGTTGTAAATATATAAATATATAAATAAAATAAATATTCATGTATTATATATTATATGTATCTTATTGTTTCCAAATTATTTTGTACTATGTTCTAAAAGTATCACATTAACAATTAATTTTCTTCGAATTGTAATTCTATTTTACTCGAATTAATTGTAATAGAGACCAGAAGGAAAACGCGAATATTAATTTCACATTTAATTTAAAAAAACAGTGTGAAAATTAAAAAAGCCCAGAGGTGTCGTATAAGCCTCACTCTTAATGGTATTTTTCTCCCACAACTAGTTGCTGTACTTAGCTTAATCAGAAATTATCGGTCGGGAGTAGAAATGGACTTTCTCTATTACTCATTATACAATCTGTTTACGTGGAAATGGAATGTTTAGAAAGTTGGCAGAGCCCTCTATCTCATGTTAAGATAAGTTGCCCTCTATTTTGCTGAAAGCAGCTTTATCTGTGAAGAGAGGGCCCAAAGTCTATTAAACATTCCCAGTAACATTAGTTAGAAAGAACAAATAACATCTTAGATATAAAAACCTGGAGCGTTACAAATCAGAGTTTACAAAGTATCGAGACTTTACATTCAATCAGTCCTTAGCAGTTTTCCGTCTGGTCTTCTCATAATAAGAGATATTGTTTTAGTTGATTAAACCATTGAGAATTACTTTTCTTCTTGTTATTCTCGACTCCCAAAGGTTCGGAAGCACCTTTATATAGAACTCCTGGTAGATTCCAGAAACACCGCTCTGTTACGACAGTACTCACAGCTTTCAATTTCCTCTGGTGTTTGCTGGTGCTCTGGTTTGATTTGAAAAATTACTGCTCACGTTGCAGCTTCTTAGCTGAAACGAGAAAAGTGGAGTTATATCAAGATCAATATGAATCAAATAAAATATTTGAATGTAATTAAGCAAAAAGACAAGAGATGGAGTTGCCTGTCAGGCGAGGATATCAGATGTCTTTACTTTGTCATTACTCACATAGAGAGAGTAGATATATCCTCAACCATATATATTTACATTTTATGGCATATTTATGTCTAATTTGATGCGAGCTGAATTTCAATAGGAAAACGCAAAAACCTCGAAAACCATGTCTGTCCGTTCTTTCATAGTGCTAAAATTGTAACAACTGAATCTCTGGAACAACGGAATGGATTTTGATGTTTGCAAGATATGTTGAGTCTAGGGTCCCACTCAACCGAGTAAAAGTTGTAACAACTGAATCTCTGGAACAACGGAATGGATTTTGATGTTTGCAAGATATGTTGAGTCTAGGGTCCCACTCAACCGAGTAAAAGTTGTAACAACTGAATCTCTGGAACAACGGAATGGATTTTGATGTTTGCAAGATATGTTGAGTCTAGGGTCCCACTCAACCGAGTAAAAGCAAGTCTGTCCATTCTTTCGTAGTGCTACAATTGTAACAACTGAATCTCTGGAACAACGGAATGGATTTTGATGTTTGCAAGATATGTTGAGTCTAGGGTCCCACTCAACCGAGTAAAAGTTGTAACAACTGAATCTCTGGAACAACGGAATGGATTTTGATGTTTGCAAGATATGTTGAGTCTAGGGTCCCACTCAACCGAGTAAAAGCAAGTCTGTCCGTTCTTTCGTAGTGCTACAATTGTAAAAACTGAATCTCTGGAACAACGGAATGGATTTTGATGTTTGCAAGATATGTTGAGTCTAGGGTCCCACTCAACCGAGTAAAAGCAAGTCTGTCCGTTCTTTCGTAGTGCTACAATTGTAACAACTGAATCTCTGGAACAACGGAATGGATTTTGATGTTTGCAAGATATGTTGAGTCTAGGGTCCCACTCAACCGAGTAAAAGCAAGTCTGTCCGTTCTTTCGTAGTGCTACAGTTGTAACAACTGAATCTCTGGAACAACGGAATGGATTTTGATGTTTGCAAGATATGTTGAGTCTAGGGTCCCACTCAACCGAGTAAAAGTTGTAACAACTGAATCTCTGGAACAACGGAATGGATTTTGATGTTTGCAAGATATGTTGAGTCTAGGGTCCCACTCAACCGAGTAAAAGTTGTAACAACTGAATCTCTGGAACAACGGAATGGATTTTGATGTTTGCAAGATATGTTGAGTCTAGGGTCCCACTCAACCGAGTAAAGGCAAGTCGAGAAAATTAACATTACATACTATATATTACTTTCATTTCTAGTTTAGTGCTATCTTAAATTGACCTGTGAGGGGAGGGGGGATAAACTACACTTTAAAGGCCTCCAAATTTATCTAACTTAAAGCTATAGTAAAATAACCGCCGGTAGAATGAATGATATGTGGCCAAAACCCCATAAGAACCACACAGGATTTTCAGTCAAATCGGCCAAAGGGGAGGGGGGATTATTGGAGAGGCTTAACTCAAAAGCTCTAATAACTGCCGTTGTAGTGAATATATCGACACAAAATTTCGCATGTAAAATCAAAACAACATAAGGACGACACTAAATTTTCAGCGGAATCGGAAGAAGAGAAGGAGGAATCAGAGGGAGGCTCAAATCGAAAACCCCAACAACTGCCGATGTAATGAATCGATATGAAACTGAGTTTGAAGACTTAGAAGCTCCTTTGTAAGTCAACAGTTGAATATTAGCGCAAAGGTCGACTGGTTTTGGAGAGGGAGAGAAAAGTTAATTCATCGTCACCGACTACTCGAAAACAGAGATACAATCCTCCTACGACAATATAGAATTGTGATGAAACTCAGAATGTAAAAAGATCCCGGACAAATAATTATCGAGGAAATAAAACCATTATCTCTTTTTTCCCCGTTTCGTAACATTTTATGATATTAGGAACTTACGTATCACATTTTTCTAAGATCTATAAAGAGTCTCTTTGTTTTTTGGGTGGGCGGACCCCCGGTGGAGGCCACAACACATAAATTTACACACCCACTATCTGATTCTGAGACCCTTACACCTGGTCCATTACTCTGAAAAAAAGTCCCTTTTCCTCCGTAGGTTCCTTTCATATTCTACTTACAAGTCCCAGGAAAATAATAATAATAAAAAATAATGTACATGAGGTGCCATCGAAGCTCGCTTCCCTATGGTCCTCTCAACCGATATGAAGAACCCAATATCAAGGTTTTGTACGTTGGCTAACTGAATAGGCTGATTTTCTTGTTTACAAAGACAAAAGAAAAAAATCATCTAAACACCGGGGGACTGATTATGACTAATGTTTGTGTATTCGGAGAGTAAAAAACCGCAAAAATGGCATAACTTACCCTAAATTTGTTATTTCCAACGATACGATAAGAATAAAAACGTTTCCTATGTGGACCTATTGAATTGTTGGCGGATAATCGTATCCATTTATAGTTTTCATTGCACAACATTTATGGAACTGACTGAATGTCATTAATGAATACATTATTAGAAGGAAATTTACATTCTTGGTCAATTGAACAGAGAAATGTCACAAACAAACCTTTCTAGTTGAGGTGAAATTTTACTTTTCTACATATTACCGGATTAAATACATGTTGTAACTAGGTTATTAAGAAAGTCCTACTTACAATAAGGGGCTTTGGTTGCGGTGAATTTTCTTTTGATTGTCCTGCGGTATGCGTCTGCTTCCTTCCAACAATTATAGGCAAGACAGGACCCTCCAAATAGGTTC
Organism: Aradus depressus; assembly: GCA_963662175.1. Classification (NCBI taxonomy): domain Eukaryota; kingdom Metazoa; phylum Arthropoda; class Insecta; order Hemiptera; family Aradidae; genus Aradus; species Aradus depressus. Next base: position 45,323,215 of record OY759221.1, on the reverse strand, counting down.
ACGTTAATTCCAATGCACTTTCCAAAGCAGGACAGTGTCCAAAACTGTGTAAAAAGATAATAGGAACAGTTAATCATACAGAGAATATGTAAGGTCACACATTGAAGGGTTCAGCAGGGGAACAATACTCAGACGTATTATATATATAATGTTCATTTATGTGTCGGGTATGTGTATGACACTTCTTCAAGTAGCAGCTAACCGGGCGAAGAGTGGTACCCTCCTAGTACACTTTACATTAACAAAGGTACAAGTCACATTTCGAAACTAGATAAAGGAGGAATATACAGTTTTACGTAGGTACCTGTAAAAAATACCATTTTAAAGTCAGGATCAGGTATGTTTTCCATGAGGAAACACAGTCTCTGAGGTGAAGAGGATGATCTGGGGAGTCTTGGTCCTGAAGAGGGAGACGAACCGAGCTGCGTAGACGTACTTCTTCCAGCCTTCTGGAGGAAGGGACTCTAGACTATAGATGTAGTCAGCTCCAGCAGAGTGAACGGGGGCGGCTCGTCGACGACAGGGCACTGGCGTCCCTTCTACATCACCACCTGCGAAAAAACCTATTCTTAATATATAATTATATATTATCTATGTGCCCCTTTTACAAATGTATTCTATCTTTAGTATTTTCAGCAGCAAAAAAAAAAAGTTTTATGAAAGTGTCAAGTGAATTGCCAACATACATCCATTGTAATAACAGAAACCAGTACATAACAGTACGATCCATGTAGTTTTTCAACCGAAATAATCCATTCTGCAGCCCAGAAAATAAGGTACATTTAGGAGATTAATTGAAATATATACTATTGAATTATATTAAACATGTATAGAATGTTTTTACAAAAAAATTCAACAAATATTTACACAGATATACATTCGTTAGTAATGTTTTTTGAAAGATAATACTTTTAAGAGCATAAACTGTATCAAATCAAGTTATATCTTCAGTAGTTTTTTTTTTTTAAATATATTTTCAATTTAATTTGTAACAGAAATTTCAAAGTTCACAATGAACATCTACCATTTTTTTTATATTTGATTTTAGTACAGTGGATGAATATAATTGCATAACTTAAAAGTGTCTTCAATATTTGTTACACTCTCTTGAAATACATATCGTCGGTGATGTGACAATACCTCCTAACTGCAGTAACATAAGTTTTGCAGGAGATATTGTCACGACATGCGCAATGAAATTTCAAATAGAATGCACCAAACTGTTGAATTTTGCTAAAAAGTGTAGATAGGAGGTATTGTCACATCACCGACGATATGTTCAATCAAATAGTATACCTCTGTAAATATTTATAGAATATATTTCTAACAAATTATACTATCTTACTATTTCTATTCAGTCTTTATCGAATAGACAATTCTGGAGGATGCAGATATTCAATTTGTTGAGTTGACATAGTAATGCCCCGTATAACATAAAATGTATTAAAACATACTCACGTTGGTATCATATTCTTCAATATTCCATGCCAGTATTTAGTTGTAAATACAACTCCTGTCGGGATGAAGCCTGCGTCTTCATTTCATTAAGCAGTTCACCCATCTTCTTTATTGTCGTCGTTATTGATGAACAAGCTTCTACAACATAACATGCAGTCTCAGAAACTTTGGTGGGACTTCATCACTCACGCACAGCTGTAACACAAAAATGTCTACTGAACTCTCAGATAAAATTTATAGCTTACAGTCAATGAAAAATAGGCTTACCGCATTTTCTAAATCAACTTCTCTTTGAGACCATTCTTTGAAAATGTCTGCACATTTATCTAAATGTTCAACTTCTTTACCAAGCTGAACATTGAGCCCATCTCTGACTCCCTTTTGTATGTTTTCTGACATCTTAAATAGAAATTATTAAAACAAAAACAAACTAAATAGTTAAATATTCCCTACCACAACCCAACAGTTAAATTGACATTTATTTGAATGTTAACAAAATATTGGCGGGGAGGCTACATTAGGTCAGGTTATGTGATCTCAGCCTCAACAAATATTAAAAAATAAAAAAAATACAGTGAAGTTATTTGAAGACTTAGTTATTTTCAAAAACAATTTATAACAATATTCCATTCCAAAAAACAGTTTTACAACATTAGACAACCATTCGGTATAATCCCAGTTGTAGTACTACACTCCGTGAAAAACATCAAATACAAAATTTGGATGTTGGAATTTTGGTTTGGTAGAAATCATATCTCCTCAACTAATAGTACGGTGTCATATAATATACATACGTTAGGCCCCTCTATTTATGACGGAGGGGTGGGGAGGGGGGGGGGGGGGATGTAACGGATGGTCCCCCCGTCAAACTGTAATAGAACACATAATACAGCAATGTCAATAGTGAGGGTTCTACCATATAGCATGATAGTCAATCATAGGTAATGACAAAAAATATATTCCGGTTGTTCCTGAATAAAATAGCCGAAGAAGAAATATAGAATACGGGTGGTCCTTGAGGCGCCGATTCCTTATATTTTCTGAAAAACGTATTAATACAGCAATGTCAGTAATGACGTTTACCAGATGAGATGATAGTCAATGATAAAAATTATATTCCGGTTGTTCCTGACTAAAATAGTCGAAAAGGAAATATAGAATATAGGTGAGGGCGCCGGTAACTCAGTGGTATTCTTGCTTGCCTTCTGAGCTCAAGATCGTGAGTTCGAAATCCGGCCGAATCCCTTAGTTTATTTTATATAGAAAGTAAAATAAACAAACACGCCGTCCTTCGGATTGGACGTTAAGTGATGGTTCTGATCCTGTACAATGTCAGGTACTCGTTAAACCCCTGCCCTAGGTGAATAAAAAATTAAGGTAGGCAAAATGTAGTATTCCCACAGTAGAGTCAGGCTCATGTCCACCAGGTTGAGCTCTCTGGTAGTAGGCGATATGAGCTCCTTGTAGTTAAAGTTCGGGCATGTCATTATAACTAACTAGAGGCGAAGCTCTAGCAAAACTGACTGATAGAAACAAAGGAAAACAAAACAGGAAGGTACTCTTCATGTAAGTTAATATAGAACAGAAAGTATAGAAAAATAACATTTCAAGAACATCCATAAGAGAGATTTGAATATTCGAATCCAACAACAGGTTCTATAAGATAACAAATACTTTTGAACCGCTAGATATATTTTTTAGTCTGCCAGACAGGACAAGTCGCTGTTACATTGCGTAACGCTCAATTTCATAAGATCTGCTATTTAAAAGTAACAGTAATAGTTGGTAGCAGATACCCAGAAACAGCACATTGGTCCATCAATGTTCCCTTCCAAGACTGCAATGGGAATCTATTGAAAACCTGCAAGGGACCAATGAGGGGCGCTTATTGTGGATAAACGTTCTTCATTCTGCGAAAATATATTCACATCGTCGATTTTCCATGTAAATATATTTGTTTTTAAATTTATGTTGTTACCGACGACAAACTCATAATTTCATAGTGGTGCGATTTGAGGAGTTGAAGAATCTTGCCGAGGGGAGTCGCTGCCTTCTTGCAACGTGTGGAGAAGTAGGACCAGCCAGGATTGAGGGCCACTACCTTTTCATTTTTATTTTCTCAACTATTTCTCGGGTAATAATACTTATCGTTTTTGTCTGTTCAATAATTTTATTAAACTTTCATTTTGTTGCTTTTCTTTTTGAATTATTTTAAAAGTAAATCCTAAAAAAATATATATTTTAAAGATCTATAATCCTAAAAACAAAATCCTCCCTATCCCAAAACTGTAATTATATTCACTTTAATAAGTGAATAATGTCCATTGTCTTTGGTCCATAATGAAATGATAAATATCGATATAAAAATTTATAATGAACCAAGAAAAAAACCAAATGAAATATAATGTGATAGAATTAATTATAACTAAGCAAAAACAAAATAGATAATGTAAAAACAAATTAAATAATTTGCAATTGAAATTATATGTGATAAATCCTAGAGTAACTCTCCCCGGATTTGAAACTATAAACACTACATGTGGCAAAGAGAAAATATAGGTTAGGTTTAATGACTCATGCCCGGGCTTTAACTACGAGGTCATATCGCCTAATACCAGAGCGCTCTTTCGTCACTCTGGTGGACATGAGCCCGACTCTAGTGTGGGAGTCCTAAATTTTGCCTACCCTGAATTTTTATTCATCTAGGGCAGGGGTCTTTAACGAGTACCTGACATCGTACAGGCTCGGGACCATCGCTTAACGTCCCATCCGAAGGACAGCGTGCTTAAGTTTCTTTTACCTCCCAGATAAAATAAACTAAGGGCCTCGGTTTGGTTTGGAACCCACGTTCTTGAGCTCAGAAGGTAAGCACGCATACCACGAAAGAGAAATAACATTCAGAATGAACTTACCATTTCCCAGCAGAAATACTTTGTTTAAGTACGATCCATTTTATTTATCGTCAACTGTAGTCGTTCTTCAAAGGTTGCAGGATCGTCGCTTCGCAAGAGCCATGGTTTCGTCCAATGTTGGCGTTGTCTTCATTTCTTGTTCAAGTATGCCTCCTACTACCTGCTCGCTTCGCGACAACCTACAGACTGCTTCCATTTACGTCAGGAAACTGCGACTCGTCTTAGTCATTCCTCCCACTACCTGCTCGCTTCGCGACAACCTACAGACAGCTTCCATTTACGTCAGGCAACTGCGACTCGTCTTTGTCATTCCTCCCACTACCTGCTCGCTTCGCGACAACCTACAGACAGCTTCCATTTACGTCAGGCAACTGCGACTCGTCTTAGTCATTCCTCCCACTATCTGCTCGCTTTGCGACAACCTACAGACAGCTTCCATTTACGTCAGGCAAATGCGACTCGTCTTAGTCATTCCTCCCACTACTTGTTCGCTTCGCGACAACCTACAAACAGCTTCCATTTACGTCAGGAAACTCCGACTCATCTTACTCATTCCTCCTACTACCTGCTCGCTTCGCGACAACCTACAGACTGCTTCCATTTACGTCAGGAAACTGCGACTCGTCTTAGTCATTCCTCCCACTACCTGCTCGCTTCGCGACAACCTACAGACTGCTTCCATTTACGTCAGGCAACTGCGACTCGTCTTAGTCATTCCTCCCACTACCTGCTTGCTTTGCGACAACCTACAGACTGCTTCCATTTACGTCAGGCAACTGCGACTCGTCTTAGTCATTCCTCCCACTACCTGCTCGCTTCGCGACAACCTACAGACAGCTTCCATTTACGTCAGGCAACTGCGACTCGTCTTAGTCATTCCTCCCACTACCTGCTCGCTTCGCGACAACCTACAGACAGCTTCCATTTACGTCAGGCAACTGCGACTCGTCTTAGTCATTCCTCCCACTACCTGCTCGCTTCGCGACAACCTACAGACAGCTTCCATTTACGTCAGGCAACTGCGACTCGTCTTAGTCATTCCTCCCACTACCTGCTTGCTTTGCGACAACCTACAGACAGCTTCCATTTACGTCAGGCAAATGCGACTCATCTTAGTCATTCCTCCCACTACCTGCTCGCTTCGCGACAACCTACAGACAGCTTCCATTTACGTCAGTAAACCGCGATTCATCTCAGTCATTCCTCCCACTACCTGCTCGCTAAGCGACAACCTACAGACAGCTTCCATTTACGCCAGGAAACTGCGACTCGTCTTAGTCATTCCTCTCACTACCGGCAGGTCTCCTGAGCGTTGGAAGTGAGGACAATGATATGACAGTATGGTAGTTTTAAGTTTTTTTTTTTTTTTTTTAAATATACATATCGGCTGTTAGAATGAAAAAAAGATTGTATCAATGTTATTGATATATCGCGTATCTATAAGCATTCCCAGGTTACACTTTTTCATTTTTCAAAACATAGATAGCAAAGCAGTCATTTTTAAATGACAGTTTTTGGTGATGAATATAACGATACTGTGAAGTTTAAAAAGATGGTTTCATCCAAGCTTGATAGAAGGATCTCAGATCTATCAACCTTGGTATCCCAATATCCGGTTTTCTGTCATTGAAAATTTACTGACATGGTACCAATATCAATCTGAATCAGTTAAACTAAAAATAAAAAATAAAATAAAATAAAATACATTGAAATAGGATGAGTTCTTAAACTCACCAATACTTTATTTCATTTTTTTCAAAACAAAACAAGGATTGGTTCTTTATAGTCGGCAAGGAAGTGATCCAGTTGAGAAGACGGAAAGAAGAAAACAGCTGTCATTTTCTCATGACACGAGGACTAGTCATATTTCAGTGCCAGCTCTATTATGTCGTTCTCTTGGCCACTCACTCATTTTTCTTTACTTCCCCAGTTTTACAAAGTATGGAGGAAGTTAAGTAATCCCTGAGAAAGTCGACGTTTAGTTTTTACCAGAATTTTATGTTTTCTGACTTCATGAAAATTTTTAAAAATATATCGATTTTCTGTCTGTATAAGTGTCTAACTCTCGATAGAATCAACGTGTATGAAATAAAATAAACGGCATGAGAATGATATCTATTAATTTTCAGGTAAATCGGCTAAATAAAAGGTAACGATTATGAGGGGGGGGGGGGGGGGGGAGGGGGAGCTGACCGAGAGAGCCTAACAACTGCCAATATGATCAATGAAGGAGGATTAGGCAGGATAAGGATTGAAAGTCTCTGAGGGTTTGAGCCAAATTGGCCGAAGAAAAAAAATTTAAAGAGTCAAAACGAGTTGATTACGAATAATTCAAGCTGTGGAAGTACTGTGATAAGAGAAATTATGTTATTAAATATAAAATAAATAAATAAAAATATAAATAATAGTTTTCATTTTATTTTAATTTTTTTTAATTTTCGCTGAGTTTACGAAGCTCTTTCTTATGCGACTCATGTATTTCGTTGTACTCGTACTCCTCGTAAACCCCTTTACCGATCACATTGAAATTTGCCACGATGGTAGTGGACATGGTGACACTGGTTTACTACTAAAAAAATCTGAAATCGAACATACCACGGAGGAATAATCACCGAAAAACGAAATCAATTGAGAGACAAAATTCTCGTGCAAAATACAATTTTTCGATTTCAAATGTAAAACTCCGGGCGAAGCCCTTTTTGGTTTACCATCGGACACCACTTTTTTTGAGCCGTTTTTTCAGTGTTCTACCGTACTTCGACTTTTTTTCGATAAAAATGTTCACAGCTGTTGTTGTCTGAATTCAATTGAAATCTATAAATAGATGTTACTGATAATTATTAAAACATTAACTGAGTTACTGATAATTATTAAAACATTAACTGAGTTACTGATAATTATTATAACATTAACTGAGTTTTTTATACAGATATGACTGACTCAGCTCAGTTTTTGCAAACATCAGAATGTATTGCCTAGTAATAATTATAAACAAATAAATAATTAATTAACATTACCACATTTCCTGTAGAAATTTTATAACTGGTCTTTTACTAAATTTTGATTTCTACAGTAGTTTCCGAAAAGGGCCTTTAAAAAAATATCAAACATTCAAGACGTACAATTTTGAAGAAAGTTCACTTAATTTTAAAAATTGTCAATAAACAAACTTTCCATTTGCATTTCTTAAGAGTTACCATATTGTTTTCAAAATTTTGCAAAAGTATTAAATCCAAGGAAAGGTTTTTAAATTATCTTACAACAGGGAAAATGAATTGAACAGAATTTACGAGAACAAATAATTGGGGTTATTTATCCAAAATACGTAATAAAACCAATAACCAAGTGACAAAAAAAATCAAATTATCTACAAAAAAAAATCCTACAAGCCAATTTTTTATTTATTATGTTTTAGTCTCTTTTCTCTCTTAATATTGGCCATTCTTCAAATTTAAGTTATTTTAAGGCATATAAATCATATATTTAAATTAAAGTACCTCCTTTGTGCATCTATTTCAATTAAAACTACAATTAATTCACTACAATTTAGTTCTCCACACGTTAAGCCTAAACTCTCACTCCATCTCAACTCAGACCGTCTCACCATTGACTCAGACCTTGACTCGTCTCCACACTAATTAAAAACAGCTATTAGTCGTGTTTTGTTTTTATTCATGGGTTCTTTTTAAACAAAATGCATTCATATATTTATTTACTATTTTAGTTTCTTCTTGGTTTTTATTTTATACTAATAAATATAGTTAATTTAATAATATTAATAATTTGAATGTGTATATTTTTTATACATCACAGTACATTTAGCTGGTGATCCACAATGCAAGCCATAGCATACTGTTTTTTGTCCCTTAAACCTAGTTTACTCATCTTCAAAATAACATTACAGTTCCACGTCCTCGATCTCTTGCTATTCCTTAAACATTTTCTGTTAATTATTATTATTTTTTTACACTACCCATTAATATTTCTTTAAAACCATGGAATCGTAGAATTTTCATGGCTGTGGGCTGTGGCTTGGGCAGAAATGATATTTTACCACAAGATAATTATATGTACATATATTGATGACATCAACAGATGTTTGCCTACGAACAATGCGAACATCTCTGTCTGTGTAATGGTTTTTTTTGTTTTGAATTTATTATGAGATACCATTTTTTTACGCTAACGGCCAAAAACAAAAAAATAAATAGCTATTGATTTTTTCAAATTCTTTAACTATCTCTGCAAATACTTGTTAGTATTTTTGTAATACGCTTAACAATTTTTTAAAAGATTTATAAATTAAAAGTAAACATTTCAAATTTCAATTCAATTTAAAAAAAAAAAAAACATCAACGATAAAATATATAGGTATATATTATATTGTTAGTTATTATAGTTCATGCCCGTGCTTTAACTACGAGGTCATATCGCCTACTACCAGCCTGACTGTACTCTAGGAGTACTACATTTTTCCTACTCAGGTTTTGTAACCAAGGGTTCTCGATCTATGTACAGTACTAGGTAGTCCAATAATAAATGTACAGTACTAGGTAGTCCAATAATAAATGTACAGTACTAGGTAGTCCAATAATAAATGGACAGTACTAGGTAGTCCAATAATAAATGTACAGTACTAGATAGTCCAATAATAAATGGACAGTACTAGGTAGTCCAATAATAAATGTACAGTATTAGGTAGTCCAATAATAAATGTACAGTACTAGGTAGTCCAATAATAAATGTACAGTACTAGATAGTCCAATAATAAATGGACAGTACTAGGTAGTCCAATAATAAATGTACAGTACTAGGTAGTCCAATAATAAATGTACAGTACTAGATAGTCCAATAATAAATGTACAGTACTAGGTAGTCCAATAATAAATGGACAGTACTAGGTAGTCCAATAATAAATGGACAGTACTAGGTAGTCCAATAATAAATGTACAGTACTTGGTAGCCCAATAATAAATGTACAGTACTAGATAGTCCAATAATAAATGGACAGTACTAGGTAGTCCAATAATAAATGTACAGTACTAGGTAGTCCAATAATAAATATACAGTACTAGGTAGTCCAATAATAAATGTACATTGCTAGGTAGTCCAATAATAAATGTACATTGCTAGGTAGTCCAATAATAAATGTACATTGCTAGGTAGTCCAATAATAAAAAAATAACATTTTTTCATGTACGAAATTTTTAATTGAGTAATTCCATCCATCCTTAATTTTTTTTCCTTTTTTCTAATTAAAAGTAACATCCATTTGTAATTTCATTGTATTGTTTTATAATTTTTTATGGTTTACAATAAAATATAAAAGGAATTACCTTATTATAAATGATAAAAATAATGAAAAAAAAATGTGTCAAGTTTCATTAATTTTGTACGGATGGTTGAGAACCAAATGATAGATTTTTTATCGCTGCTGGTTGAGTTGGGACCACTGTGCGACGTCCATGTTGGGTGCATTCCGATATCAACAGTTAATCTATGTTTTTAGGTTTGACTTCGGGGTTTTTGACGGGTTCGTCGTCCGGTTTTTTGTCAGGTTTTTTGTCGGGTTTGTATTCAGGTTTTTTGTCCGGTTTTTTCTCAGGTTTGTAGTCGGGTTTGTAATCTGGTTTGTAGTCGGGTTTATAGTTTGGTTTGTAGTCGGGTTTATAGTCGGGTTTGTAGTCTGGTTTGTAGTCTGGTTTGTAGTCGGGTTTGTAGTCTGGTTTGTAGTCGGGTTTATAGTCTGGTTTGTAGTCGGGTTTGTAGTCGGGTTTGTAGTCGGGTTTGTAGTCGGGTTTGTAGTCGGGTTTGTGCTTGAGGATTTCCTTGCACTCTTGGCCCCCGATCGGACCTAACCAGAAGTAGTAATGGAAGCAGTTCTGGTACAGAAGGTTGAAGTCGCCAAACTCACTCCCGAATGCGTTCCCAAACGTGAACACTTGTCTCTCAGATGCAGCAGAGGGCGCTCCTTCATCTATTGTTTCTCCAACGGCGGCCATCTCTGCAATGTTACTTGGATAACCTGCGGACAAAACATTCAGAGTGACTGGTGCTGGTACCTAGTGTGAAAGAGGTGACTCCTATAAGCCCCGGTCCGATTCTCAGCCATTTTAGGGATATTTTTGTTTTTGTAAAACACGACTTTATACCAAAATGAAGGTCTGTAAGATGATCCTTTGTTGCTAGGTCAAATCTGATGGCACAATTAGAATACACATCAATTGGCCAGAAACATCTCTGAAACTTTCAATGCAGTCATAATACGTCCAGCAACATAAAAACAAAACAGAAAAAAATTAAATTTTTAAAAAAAGTTGAACTTTATTTATTCATTATCAAGTTCAGTCTCAGACTCCGACATATTTATGGAAACTTTCTCTACAATAGACTTTAAAACCATGTACTACAATGTACAATTATCACTAGGAATCAGGGCTTCTACATAGATTTTTTAGTTTTACCTCCACGGTGAACAAAATTCAACTCGTTTTCCCACTCAAGATCAGTGAGATTTCCCACTATTTTTCCAATTTTTATCAAATTGACAATTTTGTCACAACAGTGAGCTCGAGGCTAAGGTTCATGTTAAGCCTAAAGCTACATAATTCCACTACCAATGTCTCCAGGCAACACTTGGTACCAATGATAACAGTAACGTTGGGTGCTAAGCCTAACGCTATATCGCCTAAATTATACTAATACATATAAGATAAGATTATGATACAATGTGGTCTACGTACCGAGCGCAAATCCCACTGTAAGTACAAGTACAGAAGCTAGTGTCAAATCTAAGGTGAGTGGAGCCATCGCTGCACTCTTGATAACCTGTTACAAAAAAAAAATGAATTACTTGGAAAAAAAAAGTTTGTTTTGTATCGTCAAATGTGACACAAGGATCAACCCAAGGAGACTTAACGAAGAGCGAAGTAACGTTGAGTCACTCTCGCTTCATAACTAAAGGTACGTTAACATCTGACACTTCTCCGGAATTATATGTCAAATGTCGGACAGAAAATTGCTTTAATGTTTACATCTGATCAAATTACTAGAAATTTATGTCATGGATATAAGTGTATGACAGTTCCCGAAATTCTAAAATTTGGAATAAATGTACGACCCTTGAATGTACGTTTACATCTGATGTTGCATAATGTCAGATAGACATCGCGAGATACAAATGTGCCATGTTGTTGTTGTGGTCGTCCGCTTCATGATATTGTAAAGAAAATATAAAAAAAAATATTTATAAAATATTAATCATATTATTTTTAAAAAATAGGTATAAAAAATGTTTATGTATTAATATAATAATACTTAATAAAAAAAAGTATGTATAAAATGTTGATGATAGTGTTTAAAAAAAAAATGTTTTGTCATGTTTTTTATAACAAAATATCTATTTTATACTATTAGAGTACTCCTAGCAGTAGTTTAAGCTAATTAAATCTAGTAGTTTAAGCTAATTAAATCTAGTAGTTAGAGTACTACTTATAGAGTAGAGTCGAAAATAAAAATACTGATGATTCATAAAAAAAAACAGTGAATTTCAACCCTCAATTTCTTTCTCAATCATCTTCAACTACTGTTTCGCCACAATCATCAACAGAAGATCCTTCATTTATCTTCAATGAAAGAATGGACAAAGAATTAGAACATGTAGAAATGTCATTTCCCAGAATCATTTCGACTCACAAATACTTATTCTCACTTTTTTTTTGCTAAAGCGTTTGCATCAAATTGCGTAGAGATAATTTTTTTACATCCTGTTGTTTTTCTTAAAAAAACAACACAATTGATGCACTTTGTAGCTAAGTAGCTGACATTCGAAAATATTAATGAAAATATATTATAAAATAATTTTCTTAACGCTGAATTAGTACAAAAATAACACGAGTTATTATGTTACATACGTTCAATCAATGAATAATAATTTTATACAAAATAATGAAAATCCTTAATTTATTTATTTATTTTCCATTTGTCGACTTCAGAGTTTCGAAGCAATGAAAGGAAAGGTTTTACGTGAAGCGTTGCATCACTTGTCAACTGCATGGATGATGATTAGAGGGAAGTGAGGGGAGGGATAAGAAAGGAATGAATATTATTATTATGAGAATAATAATTATTGAGTAGTGCGCAATTTCTCGTGAAGGCGGTTAGGGCGGTTCGATTTCCGACCACGGCAAAAATCTAATTAAAAAAAAATTCTTCATAAAATTAAGTTGAAAAAAATAGTACCTACTGTTAACAACCGTTCAAAAAGTTACTGCTTTATATTGTATTTTGCAAAAATAAAAAAATATGCATATTTTACAACATTATTTTAATAAAAATTCATAATATCATATACATAGATATAAACGGAAATAACTGAAAAAAATTACTTTTTAATTTTTTAACATTGTTGCACCACATCAAAAAATTTGAAAAAATTAGGGAATATATTGATATAAAAAACACATATTCTGTGAAAATTTGGTGAGTGTCACTCAAAAATAACATTCAAAAAATCCATTTTGAATTTTTCAAAATTCGATGAAAAATAGAATTTGAATCGGAAGATAATAAAAAAATACTATACAGGTGTATTTGAAGCATAAGAACTTAAAAAAAAAATCGACAGTTGCATACTCGCAACAACCGGAAAGAAAAAAAAAAAAATTAAAATTGCCTTTTTATTTTTTTTCTCATCGGGAGCACCATCTCAGTTGGGAGCTGAAATTTTCAGAAATTTTTTTTTTTACATGTGCATACTGTCGGTCAATCGCCCATTCGAAAATCGTTGGGGGCAGTTTTCGCACTCTTATCCGGCTAGACCCTTTCCTAGCATCCTTAAACGTTCTGCTCAAACATCGGGTAGTGACATCACCCAACACTCCTGCCAACTTCCTACTACCATCTAACGACTTAACAAATATTAAATCTATAAACCGTTAAAAAGCGAGAAATTAGAAGAATGGAGTCTACCGAGCTCAGGACCGCCACTTAGAAATCAAGCTGAGGCACTTAGGTCAGATGTTTTAATCGGGAAGTTAAAAATAACCTTGAGCACGTCGTCCTTCGGATGGGACTTTAAGCAATGATCCAGGGCTTTTTCGAACGTGAGGTACTCGATAATGAGACGTATGTTATGTAAATAAACCTGGGTAGGTGAAATTTCACTTAGGTTGAAAATAACCTTGAGCACGTCGTCCTTCGGATGGGACTTTAAGGTATGCTCCAGGGCTTTTTCGAATAAAAAGTACTCGATAATGAGACGTATGTTATGTAAATAAACCTGGGTAGGTGAAATTTCACTTAGGTTGAAAATAGCCTTGAGCACGTCGTCCTTCGGATGGGACTTTCCGGATATATCTGAATCTGTCGTCTCAGTTTTAACAATTATTAAACCTATAAACCGTATATAGCGCGAATTTTTAAAAAAACATTTTTATATTGATTTTTGTGTAGCATTCAGATAATCCGGTCGTTCTCTATCAGTTTTAACAAATATTAAATCTATAAACCGTTAAAAAGCGAGAAATTTCAAGAATGGAGTCTACCGAGCTCAGGACCGCCACTTAGAAATCTAGCTGAGGCACTTAGGTCAGATGTTTTAATCGGGAAGTTAAAAATAACCTTGAGCACGTCGTCCTTCGGATGGGACTTTAAGCGATGATCCAGGTCTTTTTCGAACGTGAGGTACTCGATAATGAGACGTATGTTATGTAAATAAACCTGGGTAGGTGAAATTTCACTTAGGTTGAAAATAACCTTGAGCACGTCGTCCTTCGGATGGGACTTTAAGGTATGCTCCAGGGCTTTTTCGAATGTAAAGTACTCGATAATGAGACGTATGTTATGTAAATAAACCTGGGTAGGTGAAATTTCACTTAGGTTGAAAATAGCCTTGAGCGCGTCGTCCTTCGGATGGGACTTTCCGGATATATCTGAATCTGTCGTCTCAGTTTTAACAATTATTAAACCTATAAACCGTATATAGCGCGAATTTTTAAAAAAACATTTTTATTTGATTTTTGTGTAGCATTCAGATATCCCGGTCGTTCTCTATCAGTTTTAACAAATATTAAATCTATAAACCGTTAAAAAGCGAGAAATTTGAAGAATGGAGTCTACCGAGCTCAGGACCGCCACTTAGAAATCTAGCTGAGGCACTTAGGTCAGATGTTTTAATCGGGATGTTAAAAATAACCTTGAGCACGTCGTCCTTCGGATGGGACTTTAAGCGATGCTCCAGGGCTTTTTCGAATGTGAGGTACTCGATAATGAGACGTATGTTATGTAAATAAACCTGGGTAGGTGAAATTTCACTTAGGTTGAAAATAACCTTGAGCACGTCGTCCTTCGGATGGGACTTTAAGGTATGCTCCAGGGCTTTTTCGAATGTAAGGTACTCGATAATGAGACGTATGTTATGTAAATAAACCTGGGTAGGTGAAATTTCACAGGTTGAAAATAGCCTTGAGCACGTCGTCCTTCGGATGGGACTTTCCGGATATATCTGAATCTGTTGTATCAGTTTTAACAATTATTAAGCCTATAAACCGTTAATAGCGCGAATTTGTTTAAAAACATTTTTATTTTGATTTTTGTGTAGCATTCAGATCATCCGGTCGTTCTCAGTTTTAACAAATATTAAATCTATAAACCGTTAAAAAGCGAGAAATTTGAAGAATGGAGTCTACCGAGCTCAGGATCGCCACTTAGAAATCTAGCTGAGGCACTTAGGTCAGATGTTTTAACCGGGAAGTTAAAAATAACTTTGAGCACGTCGTCCTTCGGATGGGACTTTAAGCGATGATCCAGGGATTTTTCGAATGTGAGGTACTCGATAATGAGACGTATGTTATGTAAATAAACGTGGGTAGGTGAAATTTCACAGGTTGAAAATAGCCTTGAGCACGTCGTCCTTCGGATGGGACTTTCCGGATATATCTGAATCTGTCGTATCAGTTTTAACAATTATTAAGCCTATAAACCGTTAAATAGCACGAATTTTGATGAATGGGATAGTATGATGTTTGCTCGATTTTTTGTGAAAATCATTTTCATTTAGATTTTTGTGTAGGATTCAGATAATCCAGTCGTTCTCTATCAGTTTTAACAAATATTAAATCTATAAACCTATAAAAAGCGAGAAATTTGAAGAATGGAGTCTACCGAGCTCAGGATGGCGGACCCCGCAGCTAGTACGTAGTTAGAAACGCTGGGCACCGCAGCTAGTTTGTACCTTGCAACGACGGGCCCCACAGCTAGTATGTAGTTAGGAACGCTGGACACCACAGCCAGTATGTACCTTGCAACGACGGGCCTCACAGCTAGTATGTAGTTAGGAACGCTGGACACCACAGCCAGTATGTACCTTGCAACGGCGGACCCCACAGCTTGTACGTAGTTAGGAACGCTGGGCACCACAGCTAGTACGTAGTTACTACTACTACATGTGAAATTTCATGAAAATCCTATTACCTTTAATGAGTCAGTATTATTTTTATGCTTAGCGCCCCCCCCCCCCCCTCCCGTTCAAATTCGTGAGATCTCACATAGTGTATTTTTCTATTTCGCCTTTAAAAATACTACATGTGAAATTCCATGACAATCAGACCATCAGTTAATGACTGATCACTATCTTCGTATTTAGGCCTACTCCCACAACCCCCCTTCCGTTCACAATTTTGCGCTTAAACAATTTTTATGCTTGGCCTCCATTGCGACCCCATCTCCCGTTCAAATTTTTGAGATGTCACATAGTGTATTTTTCTATTTCGCCTTTAAAAATACTACCTGTAAAATTCCATGACAATCAGGCCATCAGTTAATGACTGATCACTATCTTCGTATTTAGGCCTACTCCCACAACCCCCCTTCCGTTCACAATTTTGCGCTAAAACAATTTTTATGCTTGGCCTCCATTGCGACCCCAGCTCCCGTTCAAATTTTTGATATGTCACATAGTGTATTTTTCTATTTCACCTTTAAAAATTCTACATGTGAAATTCCATGACAATTGGATCATCCGTGACCGATCACTATCTTTATATTTAGGCCTACCCCCACAACCCCCACTGCCTTTCAAAATGTTGAGATGTCACATAGCATATTTTTCAATTTGCCGTCTAAGAATACTACATATGAAATTCCATGACAATCCGATCATCCGTTAATGACAGCACTATCTTTATATTTAGGCCTACCGCCACAACCCCCCTCACGTTCACTATTTTGTGACGTCACACATCCAATTTTTTTATTTGGCCTTTGAGAATACTACATATAAAATTCCATGACAATCCGAGCATTCGTTAATGACTCAGCACTATCTTTATATTTAGGCCTACCCCCACAACCCCCCTTCCCTTTCAAAATTTTGAGATGTCACATAGCGTATTTTTCAATTTGCCCTTTAAGAACACTACATATAAACTTCCATGACAATCCGACTAATGCGCTAGAGCAATTTTTATGCTCAGGCTCCCCTTACAACCCCCCCTCCCTCCAGTTGACAGCTAGGAACTCTCTTCATAAGAACCTTCCTCGGACTTCAACAAATATTTGAAAAAAAAATAGCCGAATTGGTCCAGCCGTTCTCGAGTTTTGCGCTTAGCAAATTTAGCCATTCATTTTTATTATATAGATTGTATATAAAAAAAAAATGTATGTCTTATTTATTGTTTTCATTTTATTTTATCTTATTTATTCTTTTTATTGTGTAAAAAAAAAAATGAAATAAGGGGAAGAAATCGTCACTATTCTATAAAAAAAATGTATATGAAATTTAAGACGAATAGGTCAAATTGTGACAAATTGTATTTAAAAAAAAAAAAATAATGTTATAGTGTTAGAAATTATTATAAGAAGCATCATTCACTTTTGAATTGATTCCTGAGATTGTGAATTTTTCTTTGAATTTCTTCAACTGTTGTGGATAATTCTAATGCAATTTCTGTTAAAGCATTATGCTTCTTCACTCTGTCTTTATATAATTTACTTTTTACGTCACACAGCTCAGGCTTACTGTGGTACATTTCGATTATGTGTTCAACTTCCACTTTTAACCACCCATGTTCCTACACTTATTGCCAGACAGCCAACTTCGGGAATAACTAGCGGACAGGTTTGAACATGCAAATAATAAGTGTTTACACCTGTTGGTATAGATGTGTCGACACTTACAATAAGTAGTAGAACATTGTACTGAGGTAAAAACCGAAAACAGAACACTACTTACCTTTCCATTCATCTAAATCCATATTTATTTTTAAATTATATTATTAATATTCATTTATTTCAGGAGATACGGCAATGTCTCTGGCCAAGTCGGAAAAAATGTCGAAAGACACTGCTGTGTTACTTTTCTCGTGACACCAAATGCCACTTTTGGCATCGAAAAAAATATATTATTCATTAACAAAATGATATTTTTCCCGACATAGCCGTCTGGAGAACTCAGAGCTCAACAAAATTTTAAAAAAAAGTAGCCAAAAAGAATCATTTTTTACCAAGTTTCGAAGGGTCAACATTTTTTTTCCTTTTTCAGTGTCCGGGCGTCCGGATGACGTCATCAATGTTAAAATATGAATTTTTTTAAAATGTTAGGTTAGGTTAGGTTAGGTTTTATGACTCACGCCCGGGCTTTAACAACGAGGTCATATCGCCTACTACCAGAGCGCTCTTTCGTCACTCTGGTGGACATGAGCCCGACTCTACTGTGGGAGTCTTAAATTTTGCCTACCCTAAATTTTTATTCATCTAGGGTAGGGGTCTTTAACGAGTACCTGACATCGTACAGGCTCGGGACCATCGCTTAACGTCCCATCCGAAGGACGGCATGCTTAAGTTTATTTTACCTCCCAGATAAAATAAACTAAGGGCCTCGGTCGGGTTACGAACCCACGACCTTGAGCTCAGAAGTCAAGCACGCATACCACTGAGCTACCGGCGCCCTCTTTTTAAAATGTATAATAAATATCATCTGAGCTATATATGCTAAGATAAAGATAAAAAAAAATATATATATATATAATAAAAAATAACTCATTATTCTAGCGATAACGAAAGAAAGACAGCAACGATAATATACATTCAGGAAATTGATAATAATAAGAAAAAAGTGAAAAAGGTTTGTGTTTGTTATTACGTGTTCAAACCTGTCCCAGTTTTCTAATGGCTCCTCTACACTATGGCCCACCTTGAGCCACTGTGAGCCATCACCATCACCATTGTGTAGAGGGGTAGATGGCCTGTAGTGGCCTAAGTAGAGGATGATGGAGATGGTGATGGCCATGGATGGCGTTGGGAGCGGTCCGACTACACACGTCAAAGGAGGCCAGCCTGCACAAGTAAGCTGCGCAGTGGCTAAAGTGGCATGTCCACACCATGGGCCATCATTATTTCCTTTATCGCACGCTTATCAGTGCCTGCTGCTTGTTGTCATGATAACACTGATTTTAGTAATTATTATTATTTAATTATAACGAAATATTTAGTTTTTTGAAATATTAGTTTATTGAAATAATTAGTTTTCTATAACAAGAAATAGCTGTTTATTATTAATCATGGCAAAACCGAAAAAAGAAATAAATTGGGTTCCAGAAGAGACATTTAAGTTTATTGAGTTGTATCAAAAGGAGTCTTGCATTTGGAACCCAAAAGACAAGCTACGTAAAGATAAAAATAAAGTAAACAAAGCCACCGCCGCGATTTCCTCGACCTCCATACTAGTTACTAGGCAACTTCTTATGAGAAATTAGATTCTTATGAGAAATTATTCACTATGACCCATTCATGCACATCTAGTATGGTCCATCTAGATGGACCACTGTGTGGATGCGTCCATTCAGGCCATCATAATGGGCCATGATAATGGTGACCATCATGATAGCCCACAATGAGCCATAGTGTAGAGGAGCCATAACCAATTCCAGTTTACTAACTGCTAATTAGGTGGGGGGGGGGGGGGGGGGGTCACCCCCACTCTTCGGCCGGTCTGCGGGCTGAGATGTCTATGGATCCACTCCCAATTGATTTTAAGTAAAACGCAACTTTCAAAGACCAATATCTCGAAAACTATTGCTCGTATAAGAAAACTAAAAATACCGGAAATCCTAGTTTTTTGATGAAGAATCTGAAAATCCTAGTTAAAAATTTGCAAAAATTAAATTTTTTTACGGTTTAATTTTACTGGGCTATGTGTTGTGTCAATGTTTAAACCTATATCTGATACGTGTTCTTTTACCCTATTTTTAAATTGTCTCCCAGTTTGACTTACATAAACAAAACTACAAAAACTACATTTTAGTTAGTAAACCCCACTTATTCCTACTGTTTTTATTTTTTCTTTAGTGCTCTTGAGATGTTTGTATAATGTACTATTTGTTCTGGAACCTACCCAATAGCCCTTTTTTTAAGTAAATCGCCTCTGAATATGGTAGCAATACCGAAAGTACTCCGTATTATATATATTTTGTGAAATAGACAATATTTTTTTTTTTAAAAACATACGTTTTTCTTCTTTTTTTTTGAGTATAACTGGGGAAGTATAAAAGTATGTACATAATTGGTTCAATATGAAAAGATACATGTGAAATTGACTGGGGCGTAGCCAGGATTTTGAGCAGGGGGGAGGGGGGTCGCCCCCACTCTTCGGCCGGTCTGCGGGCTGAGATGTCTATGAATCCACTCCCAATTGATTTTAAGTAAAACGCAACTTTCAAAGACCAATATCTCGAAAACTATTGCTCGTACAAGAAAACTATAAATACCGGAAAACCTAGTTTTTTTGTGAAGAATCTGATAATATTATTTATTATCACAATAAGTATTTTTGTAAATTAATGAAAAATTAACAAGGAATCGAAGTGGAAACCAAGATTATACTTCTGTAAAAGATAACCCTAAAAACACAAAACAGTGTTGCCAGTTAGCACATGTGACATGTTCATCTAACATGTCAACTTGATTGCTACAATTCTTTTCAGTCTCCCGTTGTAGAGCTAACAGGGAAGGGATAAGAACATTGTATGCTTAGGTCCCTAGGTGTACACAACAACCCTCCAATATATCTAAATCTGTCTATGGTTGACTATCATCGTTTCTGGTTGCTGCCTATCTACCGACTTAGCTGTCTTAATGTGTTTTTCAGAAAATATGTGAAAACAGTATCACAAAGCCGACCTATATTCTATATTTTTCTCTTGACAATTTTTCCTTCATACCAAAAGGTAACATATTTTATCTTACATAATATGAATTTCCCAGTGGCGATCCTGAGCTCGATAGACTCCATATTATGGAGTATACCGAGCTCAGGATCGCCACTTGGAAATCTAGCCGAGGCACTTAGGCCTTATGTTTTAATCGGGAAGTTAAAAATAATATTGAGCTAGTCGTCCTTCGGATTGGACTTTAAGCTATGATTCTAGGCTTTTTCGAATGTCAGTTTCTCGATAATGAGACGTATGTTATGTAACTAAACCTGGGTAGGTGATATTTCACATAGATTGAAAATAACCTTGAGCACGTCGTCCTTCGGATGGGACTTTACAATAGACAGATTCAGATATAGGTATCTTCGTTTCTGGTTGCTGCCTATCTACCAACATTGCTGTCTTAATGTGTTTTTCAGAAAATATGTCAAAACTGTTCCATGTAAAGCCCACCTATATTCTATATTTCTCTCTTGATAATTTTTGCTTGGAACCAAACGGACACTTATTTTATCTTTACTTGTGTTGTCTGATCAGCTCAGGATCGCGAGTTGGAAATCTAGACCGAGCCCTTAGTTGTTCTAACTGAGAAATAACCCTGAGCACGTATACTAAAACAAAATCAAAATTATATATATTTTTAAATAGTTCGATGTTTTGATTTTTGGTCGATGAAATGGATAGGTCCACATTGCGACTGTTATGGCGGCTGTAAGAACATGTATCCACTCAAGTAAGGGCAACACTACTTCCATTAAGTTTAAATGAACTTTTAAACAATGATTTTTTTCCAATAGATTTTTCAATTTATTTTTCTTTTAATACTGTTTTTTCCCTGGGCTTCTCTGACTGTAATTTGTTATTGAACATTTGGACATATCTCGAAATTAAGAGATAATATCGTTGTATTGCATCTCTTCTGTTAAGGATAGTAGAAAGAGAAATATTTCGGTTTTAGGATTAATGATGGTGGCCGAAATTAACTTCTAAGCCCCCCATCCCCCGATACGGTTGTAATTAGCTATACAATTATTATTTGCACTCTTAATTCAAGTATAGTTAGTTAATAGTTTCTTATTTACTTACATAAATACCTTTTATGATTGATATACAGGTTCAAAGTGGCACTGAGTTATGTTGAAACATTTGACAAAACCTATTTATATATATATCAATTCATAATCTCAATAACCTAATTACCTGTCGAACCAATCAACTCTGTATCTGAAATATATCATATAGGAGAACATTTTTTTTTTAAATTAATAAGTTGGATAGATCAACAGAAACTTATAGTAAACAAATGTATTTTATGACAACACTGTTTGATTCAGTTTTAACTTTCCACAGCGGCAAGTGTCTAGATCTAGGAGGATAGAGAAGAGAAATGGAGATGACTCAAGGGAAACTAACTGGGACCAGCTGATGGGTCAGCCATATTGTTAAGCACCATTTAGTAATTTGTGTCCAGATTACTTATAAATTAACTAATTTATACTGTCAACTGAGATCTCTACTACAATTTACATACACAACCATCCAAATCGTGGCTTTGGATAAGAACAATGGCGATTTGTTATTTTTAAGGGTGTTCTAATAGGACAGAGCTCAAACGGAAAGCGAGTTTCATTCCACAGGTAGGTTCGTCAATTTATTAATTTTTCTTAGTTTTTTTATTTTTTAATTCAGGCCTCAAGGAATTCTGGAAGCCCAAACAATTATTAAAATCGTTGGCAAAGAAGGGATTCGAAAGTTGGATTTCCAAGCTATGAAATATACATAGGTAGGTTACCTTTGAATATAATGTGAAGGTTAGGTCGAAAAGTTTTAGTGTTAATAAATTCTTACACCAGAATAAATTGAACTGAGAATAGACAACATAGAAATTTTCTTTGGGTACATTAGGTCAAAATTTGGTTTTAACAATAATTCCACATCAAGGCAATTTATTGCAGCCTTTAAAAAAATACTTTTGCATTGTCCTCAATGAGCAAATTGTATTGCACTTGAAGAAATGAATATATTGAATAGCTCCTCAAAGAATGCAATAGAGGGAATTAATAAATCGACATCACCATTAGAATAAGAGACGAACATAACTACTTCTTACAATTTATTCCAAATAATCTCAGGGCAAAAGAGGTTTTGGGGTACATTTCGGGTTTTGTTGTAAAAAATGATTGGACAAAAAACTAAATGTATCGATTGTGTTAACACCCTAAGAGATGATAAGTTCTTCTATCTTCCTAGGCCCCGATGCTTTTACAAACTCACAAATTAAATATTATCTGCATTAAAAAAGTATTCATTTATATTACTTATATTAATAAGAAAAACAAATATACAGGATTTATTGAAAATAAAACAAACCATTTTATTATTTATGATGGGCCTAGGGAGCCATGGTGGCCGTGCGGGATAGAGCGTAGGGCTTTGGTCGCATGATCTCACAATGGTTTGCCGGTTCGAATCCCGTCCGGGAGTGAGTTTTATTTCGTAGATAGAACTCCCTCCCGGACGGGATTCGAGCCATGGATGTCCTAAATATCTAGATAACATAGTGACATGGCTATTATGCATCATACATAAGGCAAAAAAAAAACCTTAGGCCTCAAAATTCTTGTATAATATCTGTTACCAATTATATACAAACTTTTTTTTTTTTCCCCCTCCATTTAACACTTTAAACCATTCAATTAGCCGCATGTAAGGTAGCACAGAGGTAGCGTATTTTCCTACTGTAGGCTCAAGATCGTGGGTTCGAAACCTGGCCAAGGCCCTTCTAGGGTCTACATTTGGACCTCAAGTGAGTCTGAGAGATGACTTCTATCCGTTTGTCATGTTAAAATATGTCCAATTCCTGTGTTGTAGAAGTTCGTTAACGTTCAATAGAAGAACTGACAACCTGCAGTAGGAATGTACGCTACCTTACATGCGGCTAATTGAATGGTTTTAAGTAGAAATATATGAACTAAAGTCGAATTTGTTTTTAAAGAAAATACTATTCAGGCTGAGTAACTAATATTGCACTTTTAAAAGGAAGAAAATATATTTTAAAAATGTTTGCAGTAAAAAACTTTCCTGTGCCAAAACCGCATAGCCAATTTTATATTATTTGCATTGCACGCAATCTAGGTGGCCTAGGAGAAACTATAAGGGGATAAAATGTAGATAGGCAACACTAATTATAATAAATTAATCTTAAGAAATATTGGAAAATGGTAATTTATTGGACACAAGGGGCCTTAGATGTTCTTTTCTTTCGAAGAATATCCTTATGAAAAATGGAGGAGTCTATTTATTTGACTCTATACTCTACAGTTAGTACTTCGCTGTCTGCTTTCTCAGTATTAATTATTGGGTATTATTATTGTTTATATATTTATTAATTATTAATGTGTATAACTTTATTAATTAATAATGTTTATAACCTTTTGATCAACTCTGGTGGTAAAATGTAAAGTTTTGTCTTACCTTTTTGTGACCCAACGAATTAAACCTCTTCTATTTAACAAAATGTGATGAAATTGTCTGTCACAACTTAAATGGGTGTCGTTATTTATCTGTTGTACAATAACTATCAGCTGTTCCCCTTCTATTACTAATAAATAATTCATAATATGTGAGTGGCCAGTTGGAAAACTGGGTCAGTTTCTTGTTTAGAAACGAAGGAACCTTAATTTGAATGAGCAATTTTACAGATATCTCATCCCAAGGTCGCGGAGCAAGACAAAAAGCCGCCATGTGCGATAAAAATGGTGTCTGCCCCGCCCATAGACAATCAAAAATAATTGTTTTTATTAGAACAAAATGTATTAAAAATAACTAGCAGGTTTTGACCATAAGGCCAAAAAAAAACATTAAGGCGTAGTCAAGGTTCACGCCGTAGATTTTCCGTGAAAATGTCGGGATAAAATCATAACAAGTGTATCGTATTAATATGTAATTTAATTATCAATCTCTTTAATACAATGGTTATACAGAGTAGTATGGTTACAGAAAATCACAAGTTTATTGCATGTAGCAAGGGTCTGTGGTAGCTAAAGTAACACACGTACACCTCACACTGTATTGACTACGCCTTAATGTTTATCATTTTCTTTTCGATGCTGCCGTAGATCTTGCATTTGCTTGGCACTAGACTTTTTAGGTTTTTTAAATTCCTTTTGATGCGAGCTTTCCTCTGATTTGCGTTTTCTATAATTCCGCGCATATTTACGATTCATACGAGACGACATCTTTATTTGTTTGCAATATTCAATTTAATATTGATTTTTACATATATATTTCGGCGAATATTTTTATTGTTTCACTTTGAGTCCTAGTAGTGCTCCTCAAGCTCTTTACACTGACACCCGAATCAACGTCCTATTTGAACGTGTTATCACGCTACACTAATTTCTAATTTTACACAACGCTAAATCGCAACAATCATCCGCTGGCGCCCACACTAGCCCGATAATGTCACAGGCAAAACAAACACTGCACAACAAACACGTACAGACATGCTCTATCCATTGTGACCTCAACCGTTGTTATCGCATTATTAGTCTCGTAGTTATTAGCGATTGAAATCTGACGGTATTTTGTAACACAAGAAAGTTTGACTGGCTATCACTGTGCTTAACGAGCGAATAGACGTTTTCACGTCAAAAAAAAAAAACTAGCAGGTTTCTCGGCGTTGCTCGATTTGTAAATATAAGCAGAGGTTAGTTATCTGCCCGCTTAGAGACTACAAGTAAGTGGGCTGTTTTCGGCCCTTCACATTCTCTCCGTTCAAAATGTTTATATGTCATCTTATAATCCAAGTTGGACGATCCTTGAAAATATATGCAAATTTCATATATAAAATTATAAATACTCAGCCGTTTTCCCGTGGAGCACAAACGAACATACATATTCTTATGCAAACAAAAATTGAAATGATTGTCTCTTAAGACCTTTTTAAAACCGATTCCATTCTTTACATATATATAATAATGGTGTAGTTAGTGTTAATTGTTACTTAGTGCATATATTAAAAAAAATAATAAGAAACAGGATTACCATATCATGATATAGACTAACAAAGAAAATAGGTATGATAGCACAAGAAGAGGAGAAGGCCGAAACGCATGTTTGAAGTAAAATTAAGATTAACTTTGAGAAGGTGTAGATATAAAGGTTCGAATAAAAGTAAATAATAACAATTATAAATGCGAAAATAATACAATTGAACATTACAGGAAGGGACTATTTAAATGGCTGAGAATGAAAAGGTTAGGTTAGGTTTTATGACTCATGCCCGGGCTTCAATTACCAGGTCATATGGCCTACTACCAGAGCGCTCTTTCGTCACTCTAGTGGATGTGAGCCCGATTCTACTGTGGGAGTCCTAAATTTTGCCTACCCCAAATTTTTTATTCACCTAGGATAGGGTTCGTACAGGCTCGGGACCATCGCGTAACGTCCTATCCGAAGGACGGCGTGCTTAAGTTTATTTTACCTCCCAGATGATGAGTTTCGAACCACGATCTTGAGCTCAGAAGACAAGCACGCAGCCCACTGAGCTACCGGCGGCCTCTGAGCAAAGTATGTAGGTACTACTTTGTACTAATTGTACATTCTGTTTCTAAAGTGTTTCATAAGCTCATTTCTAAATGTCAAAATGCTTGTATGTATTTCTTCAAAGTTGCATAAAATTAGTACCTATTCTTTTATTTGTTAAATATTTTGGGCATTGTACTTTCTGTGCATCGCCTAGAGCCCTCTCTTGGCAAGACGCACGAATTAACCAGTTACTATGACTCATGCCCAAGATTTGGCTACGAGGTCATATTACCTACTACCAGAGCGCTCTTTCATTGCTTTGGTGTACATTATTATTACATAAGTAGGTTATATCGTATTTGTTGTCAAGTATGTTTGTCTTCTGCAATGTCTGCAGAACAACTGGTCCTCTGACAAAACCGTTCAGCCAATTTATTGACCGAGCGATGTGCTGTTTTTCCATTTAGTCACCAGTCTTTCAGTGTGCTACACAATATTTAGAACCCTGTAGTTTTTGATTATGATTCAGCTAGTAAAAGTCACTTAAAAAATAATTACTCAAGTGCTTATATTGGTCAGACATATTGTCAATCAATGTTGTCATATGTACATATTTGTTTGGATCCAATTGTCAGTCATATTGTCAATCAATGTTGTCATATGTACATATTTGTTTGGATCCAATTGTCAGTCATATTGTCAATCAATGTTGTCATATGTACATATTTGTTTGGATCCAATTGCTTTGTATTGACGAGGATTTTTCAAAAATCAATAGAAAAATTGAATTAAATTGATTAATTCTGGGGAAGTACTTTGGCAAGGAATCTGAGCAGATTTATTTTTTTCTTCTATAGTACAAATTATAATAATACAGTATATTATAAATTATTTTTATATATATACCTATATATTTTTTTTTCCTTAGTTTTTATTTAATGTCGTATCGACTTCAGGGTCATTAGCAACGACTTTTGTGTCTACATGTCCTCGTAGTATTTTGCGTCTTGAAGGAACTGGATGAGTCCGTTGTATTCGTCGGTGGGTGTTTGAAGTAGTTTTTTCATGTCAGTCGGTAGTTTGTATTTGTTTCTTAATGTGGTGTAGTTTGTGCAGTTAGTCAGTATATGTTGTACTGTGAGCTCTGTCTAGTCTCGGCTGCAAGAGCATGTTGGCTGTTCAAGTCCAACAAGTAGGTAGGAATGTTTCCTATGTCCCAGTCTTAGTCTTGTGATGATCACCGTGTCTCGTCTGTTCATGGTGCTTGCAGGTTTCCATGGCTTGTTTTATCTTGATCTGAGCAATTATTGATTTTTATATTATTAACAAATATATTTTAAAATTTAATCACAGTCAAAAATTGAAGAAAATATATATTATAAAAATATACAATTCTTCAATACTGTATATCTATAGTTTGATGATTTATTGATGATTTTTGATCTCTTTGATATTACTAATTATAATTTTAAGCCAGACACATCAAAAATATGGATAATGAATACTGAATGAGTTTTTTTTACATGAGCAAACAATGTATTTTACTTTCCAGGTCCTCACTTTAGTTGGATATTCCTGGACACAATCTGGATCTTTGTTATCGTCCTACTAAATAAGTATGACAAATGTTAAATCTGGAGCTAAAGTTGACTTCCATTGAAAATGATGTCAGGAGACACAAAGTGGAGCCAGGTCTGTTGTTTCATTATCATTAGTGTTTATTTTACAGGTCCTCACTTTAATAGTTAGAAAAATAATTTTTAAATATTTATAATACCTAATAAATTTAATATGTTAAAAAAACACATTGAGAAGTTTGAGAAAAATGTTAACTCCAGGAAACTGTGGTATACTGGAAATAATTCATTAAACTTCCAGTAGTATAATTATTATTATATTGCTGGAAGTTTTATATTAACTAAATAAATCAGTATGAGATTTACAGTCTGATTTACAATTTTCAAATAATCTGACTTCACCACCAGTTTTTAGTAAGAAATGATTATACAGGGTGTAACAAGTCGAGAGGGCGATACTTAGGGATCTTATAGTAAACTTAATTCTGAACAAAAAAGTTCCTATAAACATAGGTCCGCAAATGCTTTGTTAAAAAGTTATAATAAAAAAACGCTAATACAACACTAATCACTTGAAAGTAAAGAGTAACTACAATAATTGTTCAAAATGTCTTCCCTGTTGTCGTACACATAATTGACACCTCCGGGCAACTGAATTTATGGCTGTTAGTACCTCTTGTTCCTGTCCTCTCATTTCGTCACAAGCGCTTTGAATCCGTTCAAACCAGTTCTTCCCTAGTGTTTACAGATTGCGAATAAACGTCAGTTTTTAACGCCCCCCAAACGTAAAAATCCATGGGCTTTAAGACGGGACTTCTTGCAGGCCATCTTACTGGTCCAAAGCGTCCAATCTATCTCCTTGAATAATTTCTGTCCATCCAATCACGAATGACTCTGCCATTATGTGCTGGGCATCCATCCATTTGAAACCAACTATGTACTCGCAGGTTCAATAGGATATCCTCGAGGATGTCCACTAGATCATTTTCCAATAGATTAAGCATTGCATCCGAATTGAATCGGGCAGGAAGAAATATTGTTTATAGGAACTTTTTTGTTCAGAATTAAGTTTACTATAAGATCCCTCAGTATCGCCCTCTCGACTTGTTACACCCTGTATACTATAGAGTAGATTTTTTATGCTTGAGTAATAATTAAAAATTCATTCATTGATTCAAAACTAATTTATTTCTTGATTTATTCATGACATAATTTTTTGTGAAATCCAGCGTTTTATCAGAAACTAAAGAATACCTACTTACAAAACCATCTATCTTTTAAGGCAAATTTGTTTTTGAAATTTTAAGAATTCCTGTTAGGACTAAACATCCCGCCAATAATAACAATAGTAATAATGAAATAAGAAATTTAAATATATTTCTATCGAAAATTTGAAAAGATCATAAAAAAAGGACTTCTCGAAATCAAGAGAGATTTTTTTATATTTAAAGATTTTTATACCAAACCACCGCCCAGTTACTGATGTTATTGGAATTATTTTTCTCAAAGAAAATGATGAATTCTTAAATTTTCTCATCTTTAATCTCTGAATAGGAATTTAGTCGAGATTATGGGATATATAGGATAGCGATTGTGAATATACAACATTTATATTTATATTGATACAAATAAATGTAATAAATAAAAAATATTATATTTATAAAATTATTAAATGATAATGTTTATGATTGGTCGCAGGATCCATGAGGAGGAAGGTCAAGGAGAAGATGTCAGTGACCTCCGTCATTGGTGGACCTTCTATCGTATTTGTTGGGCTTATTATAGCTGCTGCACACCCCGAAAGGACAGTAGAGAGTACATCCACCCTTCTTCTCCATCTTCTCCTTCTCAGTAAGGTTGGAGAGGAGGGTTGAAGAGGTCCTCGAGTACTTGTCACTCGTCCCATAGTAGTTCCAGGCCGGATAGAAGGTGATGCAGTTGGCCGCCTCATTCTGCCAGTCTCCGAGAGCTACGTGGAAGTTGGACGTGAAGTCTGCCCAAGTTTTTGGTACTTTTTCCAGCTGTGTTCCTGCTTCATCACTTGGAACAGACACAATTATAGTCGGGAAACCTGATTTAACAAAAAAAAAACATAATCATTATTCCATGATATTGTAACTTGTCCTTTCATCGCACAAGATTTATTAGAACGACTCTTTACATGTGAGTCATTTAAATTTGTCAGATCATTTCATGTATTTATTATTCATCGTTTTTTTCCCCTTTTTTGGACATTAATGTTCGAATCATTATTCAACAATTTATTGAGTATAAATCAATTATGTATTCTGGTTTCAATAAAATGTATAAAATATAAGATGCCTTAAAAATTATTTTTACCTCTTTCGTATGAAATAAATAAGTTATACAGATCTATCAGTCCAACATAGGTTTATTTAACCACAACTAGTTTCGTCAGTTCAAGTGACATCTTCAGGTGGAGAGTCTTATTAGAGAACAGTTCAAAGGACTGGACACATATCAGAGGCCAGCTGGACACCTTGACCCTTTCTCTAATAACATTCTCCACCTGATGATGTCAGCTTGACTGACAACACTAGTTGTGGTTAAACAAATCTATGTTGGGCTGATACATCTGTATAACTTATTTAACAAGTAAGTCCATTAAATTAAATGAGTTTAAGAAAGACTCCGAATTTCATGAACACACTTTCTGTAGTTTTCTCGTGAAGCTCCGCTCAGATCCAATGAGTTGGTAAAAAAAGTGGAAAGACATGTTTGCAACATTGAAGAAGGAGTGAGAGAAAATTGGACAAGAGGTGACAGTTACTTTAGATAAGTATGTGAACCTTTTATTATTATTATTTTGGGTGCACCTTGCATATGTGCAACATGACCCGTCCGTCGTGTGCCGAGAGAGCCCGGAATCAAAGTGACTTAAAAAAATTGAAAAAAGTTTACTCAATGTTGCATAAAAGAAAACGACAAACCACCTACTTAACATGTCCTGGTATCGACTAGAGCCCTCTTGTGGCAAAACGACAAACCACCTACTTAACATGTCCTGGTATCGACTAGAGCCCTCTTGTGGCAAAACGACAAACCACCTACTTAACATGTCCTGGTATCGACTAGAGCCCTCTTGTGGCAAAACGACAAACCACCTATTTAACATGTCCTGGTATCGACTAGAGCCCTCTTGTGGCAAAACGACAAACCACCTACTTAACATGTCCTGGTATCGACTAGAGCCCTCTTGTGGCAAAACGACAAACCACCTACTTAACATGTCCTGGTATCGACTAGAGCCCTCTTGTGGCAAAACGACAAACCACCTATTTAACATGTCCTGGTATCGACTAGAGCCCTCTTGTGGCAAAACGACAAACCACCTACTTAACATGTCCTGGTATCGACTAGAGCCCTCTTGTGGCAAAACGACAAACCACCTACTTAACATGTCCTGGTATCGACTAGAGCCCTCTTGTGGCAAAACGACAAACCACCTACTTAACATGTCCTGGTATCGACTAGAGCCCTCTTGTGGCAAAACGACAAACCACCTACTTAACATGTCCTGGTATCGACTAGAGCCCTCTTGTGGCAAAATGCACAAATGAGTTATTGTGACTCATGGCTTTAACTACATGGTTATATCGCCTTCTACCAGAGCAATCTTTCGTCACTCTGGTGGACATGAGCCCGACTCTACTATGAGAGTCCTAAATTTTCCTTACCCAACATTTTAATTCAGTTAGGTTAGAGGTCTTTAATGTGTACCTGACGCTGTACAGGCTCGGGACGTTCGCTTAACGCCCCATCCAAAGGACGGCGTGTTCAAGATTTTTCAAGGAACACGGTCGAGATCTTTAAGTTTTTTTGGGAAGTGAAGACACCTTGAGCATGCCGTCCTTGGGATGGGACGTTAAGCGATTGTTCTGAGCCTATACAATGTCAGGTACTAGTTAAAGACCCCTGTCATATATGAAATAGGAAAAATTTAGGACTCCCACTGTAGAGTCGAGCTGATGTACCCCAGCGTGACGAAAGAGTGCTCTGGTAGTAGGCGGTATGGCCTCGTAGCCCGGGCATGAGTAACAAAAACTAACGAACGTCCTGGTGGCTAATGCATGCAATTTGATACGAGAGGGCTCTAGTCGATGCGCAGAATACTTGACAAAAAATATTTTAAAAACAGGTTCCAATAGCGTGGAACTTTGAAAAAATACATTTTAAATTATTTATTTATAAATTAATTATTAAACACTTTAATGTGTATGAATCGATACGTACTTATTGCAGATCCCAGGGAGAGTAGAAGTATGGTAACCAGAGGTATATCTATCTCCAGAGAAGCCATAGCTGGTCTGCAACAAATATACAATTTTATTATTCGGCCTTCATTCAGAGGCTTTTATAACAGATAGTAATATCAAGAAGAGGCGCAATTCAGTTAATTTATCTTTTTTTTTTTCTTCAAGGAATTGAAAAATGTTTTCTTCTTGTTTGTGACTCATGCCCGGGCTTCATCTATGAAGTAATGTCCCCTTCCCATGGGGCTTAGGAAAAGTTCGTTTTTAGTAGAGTTTGTTTTATTTTTGTAACCCATGTCCAGGCGTTAACTACTTGTCATATGCCCTACTAATGAGTCTGAACCTGACACTACGGTGGGAGTCCTGAATTTTGTCTATTCATGTTTAGTTATCATGAATGAGGCTCTTTGACGAGTATCTGACATCGACTGGGCTCAGGACTATCGCTTGACGTCCCGTCCGAAGGATGACGTCTTGAAGGGTTTTTTTACTTCGCAAATAAAGATCCTAAAAAACTGGGGATCGAGGGACATGAGTATTTGTCAGCTTTGCCGTACACAATCGCTAACAAGCTTTTCGAAGTTCAGTGCCTCAATGACCGTATCCTAAAACGTGATTAGTACTTATCAATGCAATTCGGATTGCTTACAACCCATTGCTTATGTTCTGTTCTCAGATAATAATAACAACACAAAAGGGAAGAAAGAATCGTTCATGAATGGACAATGTACTTCCCCTACGCGAATTAATTTGTATTCTCCCGCTGAAACCAATCTACCGATTTTGTTGAAAATTAAAAGTTTTCTTACTCAGGGACTTCTGAATCCTCGTACTAAATTTCGTGTTGATACACTCGTTACTTCAAAGTTGAGCACCCATCCTCTGATCACGTTGAAAATAGACAGGGCGAGCCTTGACTCTCCATGGATACAACCAGACATGTGTTATCAGGTCACGGCGACTTCTGCGCAAGCTCTTCTACTTTAAGAGGAAGAACAGCCCTGCCTGCTCATGAGGCGGCGTCGAGACTGCGGAATCGAAGTCCTCGATTGCCCGCTATGCGAAGGGCCCAGGGCGACGCTGATTCGCCGGACAGGATCGTACCTGAGACTGGACTTGCCGGAGTCTGGCTACCTGACTTTTGGTCGGTTCGTCTCCTCCTGGCGGAGAATTAAGAAAGCCTTCTAGCCCGTAGCCTTTAAGTAGGCAGAACAGAACCCCTCGAAGAATCTCGAGCTCACTCGGCGCAGAGAGGAGTCCAAAAACCAAGGACGACTGCGGACCGTAGCCATCGAGCCGGTCCACAGCACCAAACACCAACAATTGTTAATAAAAACGGAGAAAGGTTACCCAATTCCCCGACGATATAATGGGGTGATGGGACCGACCCCCCCTCCCTCAGGGGGTCAGGGGCACCCAAAAAACACACAGGTCCTGGATCCACATAGAGAAGAAGAATTTCGTTGTCGTTACGTCACTCTGTAGCCAAGTACGTTGGGTTTTTGGGCACAACCCCCTCTCCAGATTCCTCCCTATCATCTCCTTAAGCCGATTCGGCTGAATATCAATAGATATCTTTACGAGTTCCTGTATCCACATACAAAATTGTGTCAATCTTTCTACCGGGAGTTATATTGTCCACAGACATGCATGAACAGGATTTGTTTTTTATTTTTTGAATCAGGGGGTCATCGAAGCTCTGACCAATTACGTATATTCCGCTATAATTATAGCTGAGAAGTAAAATTCACCAACACGATTTAGATACGCAATTTTACTCTTAAAAGAAGTTTCATAACAAAGTTCAGTACCCCACTGAGGATGTATGATTTGCAGAAATTTCATACGAATGATGGTTAAGTGATATTTGTAAATTCTACTCTGAATGTACTCGTTGAGCTTTAGAGCCGAGCTTGAGCATTTGTTCGCGAAATCCGCTCTGCGTTATCTTCTGTGTTCCGCTTGCAACACTCTCTAAGTGGGACACTCAGTATCCTTATCAGCCTCCTGTGTGATATTGCCCCCCTCAACAGGGTTGCCAGCTATGAAAATTCAAAAAGAGAACATTTTTTATTATCACTGGAGTATACACAAAAATGTTTGTAATAAAGTGTTGAGAACATTAAATATTATATATTGTTAACTGGAGAATAGCTAACCACACAGTATTGTCAAATCTCGAGTTTTACAACACACTTCATGTTTTAACACACAATAACTGAAGTAATTTGTGTTCTCTTTGTATTGTTATAATGCTTCTCTAAATTACTTAACGGAATTTTCGACTCTCGCCCCCTGCCACAAAGTGGAATACTCTTCTTCCCCCATAGATAACATTAATTTTTTTTACTAAAAAACTAGTGAAATAATGAAAATGCATAGAGAAAATTCTGGAAAAAAGAACTTGTTCTCTAAAAATGAGACACTTGGCAACCCTGCCTCTCAATAATCAAGTCCCTCAATGAAGCTTTAAGAATATTATTATTTTTCACTAGCAGCTTACACGGGGTTGTCCGGTTGGAACTGTAACAGGACATACAAGAATACTTACTAGATGTCGATTCTCATGAAAATTCTAACAACTGTCTCAGATCCTTCCGCCCCTCCCCCCCCCCCCCCCCCCCCCCACCCCCGAACAACAACCCTAATCCCGTTCAAACATCACATAGCCCATATTCTAGGTTGGAAAATCATTGAAAGGTCCAACAAATTTCATGAATATACGTTCAGCCGTTTCCCTGTGAAGCTCAACCGAACATAGCATAAACACACAAATTGAACTGATGGTCTCTAAGGCTTCTTCTATAAAACATAAAAGGGATTTCTCATCAAGCAAAAAAAAAAAAAAATCAATCCTATTATGTAAAAATAAAACTTTAATTATTTAATTATATATATAAGTAATTTATATAATTATACCTGTTATTTAAATACCTCTTCTAAGTTGACGACAGAGTATGTTGAAAGGCGACACTCAACAGGACCATTCATTATATATGTACAGTTAATCAGAAATAACCTATTTACCTTAATCGACGAAAGGACAATAGTTGGAAATACATAGTGCCTTGAACAGACCTGAAGAATTGGTCAATATCAATCTGATATCAGCTGTTCGATTAGTTAGATCGTCACTTAATTACAATGCAAGAAATATATGAGTGAAATGTTAACAGCGTGATTCAAAATAGTTTTATATACGTCTTATCATATCATATATTATCGGAAAGTAGAGAGATAATAAAGGTAACTAATCCAAGGTAGGCAACATTTAGGACTCATGTTGACCAAAGAGCGCTCTGGTAGTAGGCGATATGACCTCATAGTTAAGCCTAGTAGTAGCCTTCGCGTAAGTCATATAAACAGACAATACTATAGACAATAGTAAAAAAATCTGTTTATCTGTCTGTCTAGTAAGTCCTTGTCACACTCGTAACTCAAGAACAACTGAATTGATTGTTTGTTTTACTTATGCTCATTGATTCAACTACAAGTCATGTCATATTACCCTGCGATAGACATGAGCCCGACTCTACTCTTGAAATGAAATGAAATGAAAAATTGTATTATTCTGGGACTGAGGTCCCCTAAGAATAAATACATACAGAGTAAAGAACAGAAAACAATGAAATATAGTATCAGTATAACGTACAAAGAAATAAATAAATTAGAACTATATTGGAGAAAACTGGACAGTTATTAATATATATGTATACATAAAGATTAACATGAAAAAACATAAAATTGACAGCTGAATTATGAAGGAAAAAAATAAATAAAAGTATCTATTATAAATAGAAGAGAAGATGTATAAAAAAAAGTATAAAAATACGAAAAAATTAAATAGATTAATAAAATCGACAGAGCATAATACTGTGATGGTTTATTATGAAAGAGAGGGGAGGATGCCCAGACAAGGTTTGAAATAAAATTAGACAGTAGGGGCTGGATAGAAAAGTGGGGGGAGAGAGAAGAAAGAGAAAAATACATAATAAAATAAGATAACATAATAAATAAATAAATGCTTGATGAAATATATATAACAATGAATAAAAATAAATAAATCTGTCGAGGGCGCCGGTAGCTCAGTGGTATGCGTGCTTGCCTTCTGAGCTCAAGGTCGTGGGATACCCGACCGAGGCCCTTAGTTTATTTTATCTGGGAGGTAAAATAAACTTAAGCACGCCGTCCTTCGGATGGGACGTTAAGCGATGGTCCCGAGCCTGTACGATGTCAGGTACTCGTTAAAGATCCCTACTCTAGGTGAATAAAAATTTAGGGTAGGCAAAAGTTGGGACTCCCACAATAGAGTCGGGCTCATGTCCACCCGAGTGACGAAAGAGCGCTCTGGTAGTAGGCGATATGACCTTGTAGTTAAAGCCCGGGCATGAGCCATAAAACCTAACCTAACCTATATTATATATCTCATCAAGCATTTTCTTATTTATTATTTTATCTCATTTTATTATTATTTTTTTTTTTTCTTCTCTCTCCTCACACTTCTCTATCTAGCCCCTACTGTCTAAAATTAATTTTATTTCAAACCTTGTCTGGGCATCCTCCCCTCTCTTTCATAATCAACCATCACAGTACTATGCTCTGTCGATTTTATATTATATATACTCTTGGAGTCCTAGATGTTGTCTATCCAGGTTTAATTATCTAGGGTCTTTGTGTTTACCTGACGTCGCATATGCATACATATGCAAAACATATTGACATGGGGGTCTAGTCCAGTGAATGTGATTTTTTTTTTTTTTTTTTCGTGGGGTTGTGTAATTAATGGTAGATTAATTTAATTATTTTGTATTAAATCCACTGTAGCTTCTAGATGGAAAATCACATCAACTCATTCTGGAGGAAGAATTGACGAAGTAAGCTAAATTTGAGCCAATTTTGAAAAAACAAAAAATAAAAATAGGAGATGATGTATTTCGGAAATATTGAGTTTTACAATTAAAATCTCCGATAATCAACTTTTGGCTGAAAAATTAATCACTTGAAATAACTTTCAAACAAAAATATGCGCAACCAGCGAAAATGAGATAACTGATCCGTAGTAAAGGATGTAGGGAATATTCACATTCTCATTCGCAAATATTCGCTCCCGCTAAAACTTGCGAATGATGCATTAAATGTATGGTAATTCAAAGAAAACTATATGTACACATTTTTAAACATTTGTTTTACTTCACCCGAAATTCACTTATATAACAACAATATGAAAAACAACATAAAATTTCATATGTTCCAAAGATTTTGACAAGAGTAGATTCAAATATTATTTTCTTGTGAAAAAATACTTAAAATTAAAAATACTAAAAAAAAAAAAGAAAAAAAAAGGGACAGAACAAACTCAATTGGCAGTTGTCGTTTGTGAAGTTGTGAAGTTGACATTTGTTGCTGGGGATTACAACGTGAGTTCCTTCCATCTACCCTAATTAGATTACCTACGTTTACTATTTATTTCTGTGCCCCCCCCCCCCCCCCCCCCCCGCCCTCATTATTAGCAGTTTGTAAATATTTTACCCCTTCTTTCCACACAGTTATCTAATGTTAAGGAAAATGGATTAACTTCACCGACCTCTACAAAAAGTTATTATTATGACATCATCAACGGCCAACAACACCACGAACACCTTTGCAAGTATCACCAAATCATCACCACCCAAATCATCACCACCATATCCAAGTAAAGAGCAAGGTATCCTATTTCCATCAGTCGATGGAGTGCCCATCATCAAGTACATAATGGGCGTAGGGGACCTTATCGGCCCAAATAAAATTATATTTACGTCACGCATATCCAACAATATAATTGCTATATTCCTCTCCAATAAAGCAACTGTAGAAAAATTTGTAATTGATCACAAAGGTATCACTATTCGTGACAGATTTATCCCCGCTCGTAGACTAGCGGTTCAATCTAAACGGATAATAATCTCAAATGCCCCTCCATTCATGCCACATGAATTAATAACTGAAAAACTGGAGCAACTTAACATTTAGATACTCTCCCCTATCAGTTATCTGCGGGCAGGTATCAAAGTCAAAGGCTATGAACATATCCTCAGTTTTCGGAGACATTTGTTCATTAATCCAGAAGACTCAAGTGACATACCTTCAAGTATCCTAGTAGAGTGTGATGGTATAACATATAGACTTTTCCTCGGGGATGAAGAACCTAAGTGTTTTAAATGTGGGGAAGTAGGACACTTGAGCAACAAATGTGAGCTAGAAAGACAAGGGACATCCAACATGAGCCCGCCTATTGTGGGGCTCCCTCCTGAACCCACCCTCGACCCCGCTCAGAAACCAAAGTCCGGAAATAATGGCAATACTTCCCCCAGAAAGCTCCACAGTATTAGTAGTACTGACAATTCACGAGAAGCTGCTTCAACATCAGCCACCAAAACAGGCTCAGCTCAAACCAGTATAGAAAACCCATCTTCCGATAGTTTAAAAAATACTTCCGGTGACACACCTAATGAAATTCCCCCCCCCCCCCCCCCCCCCCTCCCAACCGAACACACCTTTGCCCTCAACCCCATCAGGTACTAGAACTCCCCAACCCAAGTCAGAAAAGTCACGAACAAATTGCATCGAATCTATAAAACAGATCCTGGAAAAACAAACCGATAAATTCACATCCCAACTAAGTTCTCGACAGATTTTAAACTTTATTGAAGAAACTTATCGTTGTCAAAATTTTGAACAGCTTGCAAAAAATTATACAGACAATTGTGAGGATCTTGTGATGGTGAAGAAACTACACTCCCTTTCGGACGATAAGGGGGTCAAGAACAGGCTCACTCGAATCATTAACAGAATCCAAAATCAATCTGATCCAACCAAGTCTGATTCCCAAGTACCTTTATGAAAACAGTTACCTTCAACCCATGAAACCGTACACACATTAGTTCTATGTTATAGTCAGTTTTATTACATTCTCCCTCGTGAATTTGCAAATCTTCCAGTGGAATATAAACGGTTTCTTTTCCCATCTCGAAGAGCTCCAAATCTTAATATCTGAACAAGACCCGTCAGTAATCTGTCTCCAAGAGACAAACTTTCAGGATCACCGGATCGGGAAGCTAAAAGGTTACAACCACTCCACCAAAAATCGCAATAGATTATTTCCTAGCGGTGGTGGAGTGGCAATATATATTAAGAATTCTCTATGTCATCAAGAAATCCCTCTGTCGACTCCCTTGGAAGCTGTAGCAATGTCCGTTTTGACTCCCAAAGAGTTATGCATCTGTAATATTTACCTTCCCAATAGTCAAGATCTCAGTTTAAACGAGCTGGTTGCTTTAATCAACCAGTTACCAAAGCCATGCATTATTATGGGCGATTTCAACTGTCACAGCACACTTTGGGGATCAGAAAAAACAGATAACAGGGGTAAAACCATAGAAACATTATTAGAAGATCCAAATATAGTTCTTTTGAATTCTAAAGAACCCACTCACTTGAATTTTTCAAGCGGGACGTTAAGCGCTATTGATCTGACGTTGTGTAGCGCCACTCTAGCCCAGTCGGTATCATGGGAACCTCTCGCAGATCTTTTCGGAAGTGATCACCTTCCAATCAAAATTGAAATTATGGGAGGAAAATCCCAACCGCCTATATTGGAGAAATGGAAAATGAAAAGTGCTGATTGGGATGCCTTTGGTGAAACTATTAATGACACCATAGGTAACTTAATACAGCAGAGACATTTCCGAATAGCCGACATTGGAAACATTGTTGATAGCTTTTCTGCTCTGATTATTAATGCTGCACTAAAATGCATTGGAAAAATTAAGTACACAAAAAATAGAACTTTAGTGCCTTGGTGGAACAATGAATGCAAAATGGCTGTAAGAAACTCCAAGCATGCATTCAATAGGTACAAAAAACAGAAAACCATTGACAACTTAATTAGTTTTAAGAAATACAGGGCCATTTCCCGCAGAGTTATCAAAGAGAGTAAAAGGAAATCTTGGATGGAATATTTGTCATCAATGACGAATCAAACCCCTCCAAAAGTAATTTGGGAAAAGCTTAAGAAGATAAAAGGGTATCATTCCTTTTCAGGTATAAGTGGCATCGAGACAGCCCCAGGCAACATCGTTACCGAAAGTAAGGATATCGCGGACGCGCTGGGTAGAGTCTTCTCGGAAAATTCAAGCGATGGAAATTACGACCCGTTGTTTCTAGAGCGAAGAAATGAGGATGACACTTTCTACGTTTTAAACCCTGCTGATAATGATACCGATTTCAATGCTCCCCTAAAATTCTTGGAGCTGACGACAGCGTTGGAAAGTTGTACAGGTGCTAGTCCCGGTCCCGACGATATTCCGTATGCATTTTTAAAGAAATTGCCTATTTCAGGAAAAAAGTATCTCCTTGACATTTTTAATTTCATTTGGCTCAACAATGTTTTTCCCTCTTCTTGGGCCTTAGCTACCGTGGTCCCGATCTTAAAACCGCACAGAAACAAACTTTTACCTCAAAATTATCGTCCTATTTCTTTAACCTGCACTAAATGTAAAGTCCTCGAAAAAATAATCAACAGGAGATTACAATGGATCCTAGAAAAACAAAAATTCTTCTCAAAGTTCCAATATGGTTTCAGAAAATTACACTCAACTGCGGATTTTCTGATAAACCTAGAAACTGAAATTTTAGAGGCCTTCACAACTAACGAATACGTTCTAGCAACATGTCTTGATGTACAAAAAGCGTATGAAATGGTATGGAAACCCTTGATTTTCAGAGGACTGCTCCAAAATAACATCAAGGGTAACATGCTACTATTTATCAAAAACTTCATAGCGAATAGATTCCTACAGGTAAGAGTCAACGGAGTATTCTCTGGAAAATATGAGCTCCGAAATGGTGTCCCCCAAGGCTCCGTCATAAGTGTGACCTTGTTTCTAATAGCAATTAATGATGTAGTTAAGGAAGTGGCATTACCTGCAAAAGCATTTCTATATGCAGACGATCTCACCATATGCTGTAGAGGCAGGTTCATAAACACCATCCAGGACACAGTACAAGAGTCCTTAAATAATCTAGAAAACTGGACAACTAGAACTGGCTTCAAATTCTCCCCACAAAAATCGGAATGTATAATGTTTACTCGAAAACGCATTGCACCTCAACACCCCCGACTCCTTCTTCACAACACCGAACTGAAATTTTTAGATACAGTCAAGATTCTCGGCTTAATTTTCGACTCCAAATTAACATGGGCACCCTACCTACGAGCTCTAAAAGACGAGTGTAAACGGAGACTGGATACTCTAAAGGTAATAACCCACCAAAATTGGGGAGCAGGGAGGGAAGTATTGCTAACAACTTATAGAGCCCTAGTCCGGAACAAACTAGATTACGGATCTATTGTGTACAACTCAGCGAGGGAACGAACACTCAAAATGCTAGACCCTGTCCATCATTCCGGACTGAGACTTGCCATTGGAGCTTTCTATACCAGCCCAGTGACTAGCATTCTTAGTGAAGTAGGCGAGCTCCCTCTGAGCGACAGAAGAAAGTACCTCACTCTGAAACACGCTGCTAAATTAGCTTCAAAGTCTGATACTCATGACGTCTTCACAGCTGCTCGTCCTCCAATAAACAACCAGTTTGCTCCTTTCTCCTCAAGAGTACGAAAATACTTGGTACATTTTAACATAGCGACCCGGAACAAAGTGGAAAAAAGAATGCAGAGCGGGGACCCGCCTTGGATGTGGAGCCCTGTGAACACAAACATGGAACTACACAAACACAAGAAAACAGATACACCGGCACAATACTTTATACAGAAACACAATGACATATGCAGGAGACACATGGACTACACCAGGATCTACACAGACGCATCCAAGATGGAGGAGGGTGTGGGATGTGCAGTAGTCACCCCAGATTCGAACTGGACGTTCAAAATCAATCCAGAATGCAGCATTTTCACAGGAGAACTTTTCACGTTACTGCAAGCTTTTATATTCACATCCCAATCACAAAATTCCAAATTTCTTATTTTCACAGATTCTCTTAGCTCGATTCTGGCGATTCAAAATCTATGGTCGGTTGACAAAAGCATTCAAGAAATTCACTCATGGCATTCGAAATTAATTAAAAAACAAAAAAAATTAAAAATTATTTGGATCTCGTCCCATGTTGGCATTTCTGGGAACGAAAAAGCAGACATTGCTGCAAAAGACGCTGCACTCTCCTCCTTACTGCCGCAACAAACACTTAACACAGCACAAGACCTTTCAACCTACTTCAAAAAAAAAAATTGAACAACACTGGAACAATCAATGGACTCAGACGGCAGACAACAAACTCAGAAAAATAAAAGACGAAAACAAGCCATGGAAACCTCCAAGCAACATGAACAGACGAGA
Organism: Aradus depressus; assembly: GCA_963662175.1. NCBI lineage: Eukaryota > Metazoa > Arthropoda > Insecta > Hemiptera > Aradidae > Aradus > Aradus depressus. Next base: position 45,280,863 of record OY759221.1, on the reverse strand, counting down.
CACAGTAGTCATCACAAGACTAAGACTTGGACATACGAAACTGACACATTCCTACCTACTTGTTGGACTTGAACACCCGACATGCTCCTGCAACCAAGACTACACAGAGCTCACAGTACAACATATACTGACTAACTGCACAAATTACACCGCATTAAGAAACAAATACAAACTACCGAATGACATGAAAAAACTAGTTCAAACTGGGTGGGTACCGACGAATACAACGGACTCATCCAGTTCCTTCAAGACACAAAATTCTACGAAGACATATAGAAGCAATAGTCGTCGCTAATGGCCCTGAAGTCGATGCGACGTTAAATAAAAACTAAGAAAAAAAAAAAAAATACTATTAAAGTTTGGCTTAACGGTCCCATCACAAATAATAATATTTGCTTCTAATATAAAAATATATATTAAATAATATAAAATATATTATATTACATGTGGGCAAGTTACACTATTTTTAAAATATATTGAATGAATGTTAGTTATTATGACCCATGCCCGAGCTTTAACTAGAAGGTCATATCGCCTACTACCAGAATGCTCTTTCGTCACTGTAGTTAGTGGTCATGAGCCCGACTCTACAATGGGAGTCCTAAATTTTGCCTACCCTAAATTTTTGTTCGCCTAGGGGACTTTAACGAGTACCTGACACCAGGCTCGCGTCCCATCTGAAGAGGCTATGACAGGAGACTACGGAGGATGACTTATAATTTCCCAACACAAGAGGTGTAGTTTTTGTAGGGGTATGTCTCGCATTGAATAAAATTATGTGCTTATTGACCAGAGAAGGACGTTTTCTTTCAAAGCTAACTGCAAACTGACAAGTTGTTCGCAGTAGACCTCTTTCGTAATTATCTGGTTATATTTAAAACAAATTATAATGGATAATTCTGTCCATATCGAGGAGGGAGCCTCTCTTGGCCTGCGGAATTGGAGTTTAAGGCACAACTAGGGTTTAGATACTGGCTCTCTAATGCGCCCTTTTCCATAAATCTCAAATAATATTCTTATTCTCGCCTTTTTCAAACTTCCAAACCATAACGTACTCACGTGTCACTTCCATTTCAAAATGTTACCTAGAAAGGAAAATGTTTTTCCCTCACCATAGTTGGATGAACCAGGGAGTTTTCGGTACCTTTTCAAATATTATTTGTACACAAATCAAAATCTAGCGATATTGATTGACCAAAATAAGTAAACAATAGAGATAATTTCGGAAAACTGACGTTACTTATGATATGATCTTGATATTATGTGAGTGTTTTCTTGGAGATAGAGCGGGGCTCATTGCCGGTCCGGTGTGGCTCTATGTCCTGTGTGGCTCTATGTCCATGTGGTTCTAAGTCCTGGTGGCTCTATGTCCTGTGTGGTTCTGAGACCTGGTGGCTCTACTGGGCAGTACTAAGTTTTGCCTACTCAGGTTTATTTAACTTTGGTGACATCTTACAGCCTCGAGGCCATTGCTTAATGTCCCATTCGAAGGACGACGTGCTCAAGGTTTTATTTTATTCTCCCAGATTAAAAACCTAATAGCACCAGACCAGCCGGGTTTGAACCTGCGATCTTCAGCACAGTAGGCTGCTACCTCTGAGCTACCAGCGCCCTCCGTTTTTAGTCTATTCAGTAAACAATTTTGGTAGGTTATGGGTTACCTTAAATGTTTATATCGTAAAAAATTAACATAAATAAATATATATATACATTTAATTAAATTAACTAATAATGTTAATTAAAGTTAGATACAACTATCCTTCTCTCCTACAACATTAATGTTCCATGTGTTTTTTCAATGGTATTCGAAAGTTTCCCTTACGAGACAATTCACAGATTTTTTTTCAGGTTTTTATCAAAATTGATCGAGGTAGAAGTGGAGGACGTTTTCCACTCATATTTCCCTTCCCAGACGTCGCCATTTAAAAAAATATATTCTGACTCCACTCACCATTTATTTATTTATCCCTTATTTGAATCCATCGAAATTTCTTTAAGCCCCGCCCTCTTTCCTTACCGTTTTAACGGAAAAGGTTAATAACAACATACTGACAAACAGTCTTGAAAGTATTTGGAATGCATACATACTTATGTTACATTTAATCAAAATTTGACAGATTGTTAAGGAGGACTCATGCAGGTTTTGGTACCTAGGGTAGGAGTTCCCATCCGTTGGACAACGTGCTCAATGTTTTTTCACCTTCCAAATAAAAAGCCTAAAGGCCTCGGCCGGGTATTGTACCTGCGATCTTGAGTACAGTAAGCAAGCATGCATACCACTGAGCTACATTTAAATACGTGAGGAAGCTGGAAATAAGAGGGCTTCGTCCCCCTCATAAAAAAAAAAAACACAAAATTTGTAATGACAATAAAATGTATCTTTATTCAAGAAGTGAACATCAATATTTGGTACATATTTGAGAAAAATGAATGTAAATAAGGTCAGAATTTCGGGTGACTGAAGACTGCAATACATCACCAAATGATATCAATACTCCAGTGGGATCAACTCGAAATTCCAGGTTATGGTTATTGTCACTATTACGTAAATAAACTGAATAAAGTATGAGTTCACGAGAACACAGAGAGGTGGTTATTGAAATGTACGGAAGAGAACAGATGTTTCTTCGCTAATCTGTGTAAAAGTTGTATTTTTAATAAGTAAATAAACATTGTCTGTTCTGATTACCTGAAAACCGAGATTAGCAGTTGAGTCCCTCTTGAACTGAAGCTTTATACATCTTTAACAAATGGAATAGGTAATAAAATAAATAAATAAAAATAGAAGAAATAACTTATATAAAATAATAAAAAAAAAATTCTTGAATGAAAAAAATACTAAGCTAATACAAGATAATTTCTACAAAATATTTATTGAATGCAATATTATTGGCATTTAATAGATTCTGCTAGAAATATAATAAATAAATAAAAATATGTGGAGAACGGAGCAGAATTTTCTCATAGGGTTTTTAATATATTTTTTTAAAGTTTGCGCAAGGTTCATAATTTCATTTAATAAATTGGTAATTGTGTAGTTAAACTGCACCCCTTCTATTTTTTTTATTTTTTTTTTATATTTAACTATATTCTAGAATACACATACAGAATAAATAATATACAAAAATACAATACATAAATGGCATAGAAAACATATTATATATAATACTTGACACTCGCCTGTTAATTGTGTTGTTTTTTTTTACTTCTCCAAATACATCTCGTGAAACAACAAAAAAAGATTTCTAAAACAGGGGAAATTGTACATATGTATATATATAGTTTGATCAGAAATTTTTTGTAGAGACCATCAATTAAATTTCTGTCTGAGCTTCGCGGGAAAACATCACAGATTTGCAGGGCCTTTCTCAAAACATAAAATGAATGCAGCCTTTTGAACAGTTGTTCGGATTTTCATGAAAAAATGTTCAAAACTGAAATATCTTTCAAATTAAGATATGAAGATAACATTTACTGTCTCCAAATAAACCCGCTTCTACCGAGTGTTTTCTGAAACTAAGTATATGAATTCTAAATCCAATCCCTGAACTGGCAGGCTCAAAATTCGAAGTTTGGTTCAGTCATTCTCACGTGAGAAGGGGCAAACAGACAGACAGACAAACATGAAAGCTAAAAACAGAAAATCTTCACCAAAAGCTGAAGATTTAAGTTGAGAAAGCGGACATATCGTGAAAACTTGCAATAAATATATAAAACAAACTTATTTTTTAAATTTTTTTCTTAGTAAATTCAAAGCGAAACCTACTAAAATAATTTTCTTATATACTTTATAAATCCATACTCTGTTCTGAAATCGTGAGCAAACCATAAATATTATTTGTATGAGTTTCTACATAAAGGATCTAAAGCTAACAAATGAATACTAATTCTAAAATTAATAAATAATAATTAATACTTGTAACAATTTGTTCCGTTTTATACTAAGATAGACTCCAGCTCGTGACGAACACCAGTTGTGAGGGCCTATCGGTCCTTAATCACGATGGGGGTGCCCTCCTGTTGGAAGAAAGGACACTGATTTTCTACCACCTCTCGCTGCTCCGGAGACAAAGCCTCGTAACCTCGGTTGAACCCAAACGGCGAAACGAACAACGTGAAACAATCCAACAAACCCTGCAAGTTGAGAGGGACAAAATTAGCAGAAATATATATATGTGATAGTAAGATGTTGTGGGACGAGATTTCTCTTAGAAATAAAAGTCATTGTCTTTCAACGCAACTGTACGGATAGGATGCGCCACTGATGACGACGCTATTGCGTTGAAAATCGGTTCTAGTAGCAAATAAAACAGTGGGAAGACAACGTTTTTTATTTCAATGAGAAATATACATAGCTAAGCTAATTAATCATTTATATTAATCTAATATTCACAATCCCAATAAAAATATCGGTGCAGCTTAATCTAAATTTATTCCTAATACAATTTTTTAAAACGATTCTAAGTTAATGCTAATAGATAAAACAATTGCCGATACTTTTATTCAGAAAATTCGACATGGCAGATTTGAAAAATGTAAATGTTACTATAAAGAGAAATGAGAAACGAATATTTTATTGACGCATAAACAATAATAACAAAAAAAAGATAAAAGCACCATTTGAAAATTAGTTTATTAAACAACTTATAAAAAAAGTCAAAATGTACAAGAAAGCTACTGTGAAAGCTAGTTGAGTAAATATTTGTAATTACAAACTTCATTGATCAAAACTGAACAGAAATTAAACATTTTTTGCAGAGATATTGTGAAACACTTGATTAAAAGTAAAAAACATACGTTTTTTCTTTACTCTGAAGAAAAATCAACCTATTGCCAAGTCTTTTGATAAAGGATTTTTTTTTAATTCTTTGTGAATCCTTCCTTATATAATGTGTATTATTATTTCCTTTGTATAATTTATGGTTTCCAGATTTACTTTGTGAAGCTCCATTCTAGGAATAGATAATTAAAGTACACAATCTTTGTTCAGCTTAATGTTAATAATTGTAACTATTATTTCTTGTTAAAAACTTAAAGGACCCCGCACATTTCTTATGTAAATTGGCCCCCGGTTAAATTGGTTGAAAGTGTTACCTGTGATAGATACTGAGCTCCTGAACAAATGTCTCCATAGACTCGAAGCTAGAAGAATCGAATATTTTGGAAAAAAACGCATTCAAAGTCAACCGTTTTCACAACTGTCTCAAACCTGTGAAGTGCTATTTTTTCGAAAGGAAATTCATTTTTCTGCAAATTGTTTTCTTTTCTTTTTTTAAATATTGTTTATTCTTCCTATATGATATTTTACGAAAAAAAAAGGGATTTTTAGACAAAAAATAATAAAATAACCATCGAAAAAATTCATCACTGATATTCAACTCAATTATTTATGACAATTGCAATAATTGTTGTAAGAACGATTGCCGTTATGGCTTAACATTATTTACTCTTTAAATATTGAATACCTCAATTGATTGTATATGATTTTATCGAGTGAATTGAAATAAACATGCAATGTTTTGATTCTAATGCCGATGTAAATACTCAATTTTAGTCGTCGGTTTGTATTCATACAGCACACATCAAGTAAATTCTTGATACATCTCCGATAATAATTCAGTTTGTTTGTTTGATATTAAGGATTTTTTTAGTCACCAAAACGAATAAGGACAAATGCGGTGCTACGTTTGTAATCGTCTAGGTAATGCGCGCAATATGCCTCGGATTGGTCCTAATAATGATAAAATAAAATATCATATAGGAAGAATAAACAATATTTAAAAAAAGAAAAGAAAACAATTTGCAGAAAAATGAATTTCCTTTCGAAAAAATAGCACTTCACAGGTTTGAGACAGTTGTGAAAACGGTTGACTTTGAATGCGTTTTTTTCCAAAATATTCGATTCTTCTAGCTTCGAGTCTATGGAGACATTTGTTCAGGAGCTCAGTATCTATCACAGGTAACACTTTCAACCAATTTAACCGGGGGCCAATTTACATAAGAAATGTGCGGGGTCCTTTAATCCGTGCCCCACCATAGCTTACCCCCACTTAAATAAATAACCCCACTCTCATTTTTATACAGATCAAAGTCAGATGGTCTCCAATCATTGTACAGTAAACATATAAAATAAATACATCAAGAAAAGAAAAGGTTGTGTATTCTTATTCATCAAATATCATCATAAACAATCTTGTTCGTCAAACTTCACTATATTCTTAAATAAATACTCGAGTAGTTTCGCCGTGTTAAGTCGTTTCCAAGAGTCACTTACAAACTGACAGAATTGGTTGACGGAGAAGGTACAGTTATGGAGTGGGGTTTAGGTAGTGACGGGGAATCCCTTGTTTTTGTTACTCTATACATTCCAATAAACAGATATTTACAAGATGATAATAAATATAATAAGAAGAAATATAATAAAGTGAAGGTAAGACTAAAAATGTTGGTATTTATATTGGTACAACTCTTGAATTATATAAATGTAAAATAAATAAAAACAAATGAAAATTATAGTATTCTCTAAATGTGAGTTGACAAAACATTTCTACAATCATCAGACTCTTAGCTATTTGTATATTTAAATTAAGAAGGGGGGAATGGTTCAGTTCTATTTGTTCATTTAGCATTACAATATCGTTATTTTTGTTCAGTTTATTTATTTCTACCGCTTCCAGTAAATTCAAAAGTGGACCTTTTTGGCAGATATGTATTATAGTTGGTTTGTGTTGTGTTTCTATGGTATGTCCTGTTTCTGTGAGATGTTGGTGAAATGAGGAAGTGTTGGAGTTTGTATTTCTTGTGTGTTCCTTGTATCTAATTTTAAATATTGTATTTATTTTAATTAAGTTGCATACATACATAATACATTTGTTCATTTTTCTTAAATTGTAGTTTTTACTATTTTTATAGCAATTAAAATAAATAAAAATGTCACTTTTCTGGAATTTCCCAGAACCTACATGCATATTTTCAGATTTATCGGCCAGGTAGAAGCATTAGGTGTGTACAGGGTGTATCGCAAGCAGATGATAATACTCGGGGGGGGGGGGGGGGGGGGGGGTGAATGACCTACTCAAGTACACTAAGAAACCGGGGTAATAAAAATCCGTTTCAACTTGGTGTAGAAAAAAATGAGATTTTAAATTTTTTTGACGATAACCACGTTTTTCAGCAAAATGTCCGTAAATTTTTGGTTAAGGTAAAGTGAAATCTGACTACACTGTCGTAATCTACGTTAAATTTCCTAATAGGTGACATGTTTTTTGACATGATAATAGAAAAGATTGAAATAGGAGGCTAACGTTTATTTCAAAACGAACACCTGTTTAAATTGTTTGGCAAATTTTCAGTTTACCGTAATTTGTTTTCATTATTCGCTAGGATGTCCCAAATTCACCAAAAGTTAGCAAAAATATGGCCCTTTAAAAATACCTAATGTTGTTCCTCATTGTCGACCATTGCCGGAATGAGACAGCAGAAAAGATGAAAAACATGGGTAAACCTAACTTACACAAAGCTAGACGTTTTATAAAATTAACTAATTCATTATTTGAAAAAAATTGAAATTATTACGTTATTAATTTTTAGATATAAAGAAATGTTTTGTACTGTACATTGTGTTGAAAAAAGTATAACAATTGCTATAACAGACCTCCGTCTTCTCACAATTCACTCCTCGTTAGAACGGATGTGGTGGCCCGTTGAATCTCAAGCCTGTTTGTTCCCATCTCCTCACAAACCTCTTGAATTCTCGCGATTAATTGGTCCCTATCATCATTATCAATAGGTACGCTGTACACACGGGACTTTAGAGTGCCCATACATAAAAATCTAAAGGAGCCAGGTCAGGACTCCGAGCCGGCCATCACAGGTTCATACCGTCCAATCCACCTTCCAGCAACGCGCCGGGTGCTCGTGGACGGATCATTGTAAAAGCGCTCTAAAATATCATCGACATCCCTTCGTCGTCGACCGTCATAATTAGCAGGTTATCTTGGAATCGAATCAGGTTCTCCCATAATCCGATAGACATTTTCTACGGTTCGGCGATCCGGCCATCGCCGGGAATAGATTTCGGTAAATTTGTTCTGCTAGCAGACTGTTGCCTCCAGCGGCCCGTAAGCATAAATCATGTTTACGTATTCCCGCGTTGTAAAAAACCGGCATGATTCTCTTAGACTAATGTCTCTCACCCGAATCTTTGCACAAAACTGTTTATTGGATCTAATAATGTTTACATTAGCTAATACGTCCAACGTTTGTTTTCAGTTTCAAAATCCATTGTACCGATTAGGATTATTTTTATTTTTGTTACTCTCTAATCCTCAACAGAAGCCAACAATAGGAAAAACAAAAACTTTATTTATTCAAAGGAAATGATTAATTAATTATTATTTCAGAGAATAATACTAATTTGGTGAATTTTAGAACATCCTAGCGAATAGAGAAAACCAATTACGGTAAATTAAAAATTTGCCAAAAAATGTTGTTATAATTTTTTCAACACTATGTACACTACAAAACATTTCTTTATCTCTGAAAATTAATAACGTAATAATTTAAATTTTTTTTAAATAATGAATTAGTTAATTTTATAAAACGTCTAGCTTTGTGTAAGTTAGGTTTACACATGTTTCTCATCTTCTCTGCTGTCTCATTCCGGCAATGTTCTACAATAAAAAACAACATTAGGTATTTTTAAAGAGTGATATTTTTGCTAACTTTTGGTGAGTTTGGGACATCCTAGCGAATAGAGAAAAAAAATTACGATAAACTGAAAATTTGCCAAACAATTTAAACAGGTGTTCGTTTTGAAATAAACGCTAGCCTACTATTTCAATCTTTTCGATTTTCATGTCAAAAAACATGTCACCTATTAGGAAATTTAACGTAGATTACGACAGTGTAGTCAGATTTCCATTTACCTTAACCAAAAAGTGATATTTACGGACATTTTGCTGAAAAACGTGGTTATCGTCAAAAAAATTTAAAATGTAATTTTTTTCTACACCAAGTTGAAACGGATTTTTATTACCCCGGTTTCTTAGTGTACTTGAGTGGGCCATTCACCCCCCCGAGTATTATCATCTGTTTGCGCTTTATAGATGTACAGATAGAAGCTACATACATAGATATCTAAACCCACAATAAATTACAATCATTTATAAAATATATTGGTTTTCTTATATCGTATTACTTTTGGATATGTGTATCTTTACCTGGAAGAAGAGGCCCACCTGGACGGGGCCGAAGGGGTTCACAGGGTCGGCCCGATGTGCGGAGCTGCTCCATGAAGACCCGCTCTTCTCCAGTGGCAATATCCCCCGCTCACCGCCTGCCAACATCATCAATTCATAAAATTGAACTGAAAACTAGACGTTCCTCGAGTTCCATGTCTCTCTACACTCTAATTCATTGGCTCAGTTTGACTTTTCAACTACAATATCATTATTATCACATCTTACAACTTCTGAATGTTAGTGACTTAATAAATAATCCACACTACTCAAAATGTACTACATTCTAATAGTACACGCAGTGTGTCCAGTCCAAAAGAACTCTTCTCAAAATGTGCGAGGAGAAATCACAATTGTACATAGCAAAAATAAAAAAAACCATAGACAAAAATAATAGTAGAGTAGTCTCAGAATTTCTTGGTTATCAGAACACAACTTCTAAACTTCTGACAAAGCTTCCTAACGAAAGTTTAGGGAACACAATATGCCATAATTCTTTTTTGAATGTCCCAAAATATTTTATATATATTATTTTATATAAACAAATAAAGTACCTATATTGATCGAGAAGCTAAAATTAATAGCAAATAATATTATTTTATAATAATTCTAAAATGTTAAATATTATGTTAAGTGCAATCAAGTTTACTTACTGAGGGCTGTTCCTACTGTAAGTACAAGTAGAGTTGCTAACACCAAATCCATGTTGAATGACACCATGGTAGAGCTCTGGATAATCTGAAACAAAGATTTCATATCGTTATTTAATCCTCAGAAATGTATAATAAACATATAACATAAAAACTATTTAAAGTATAAGTTCAAATAATGATATCTCAAATGTGAGAAAGAAATGGTTAGTTCTTTGTGAAAACTCAAGAAAATATTTCAAAGCAATAGATTTCAGAGCTAAAAACTGCAGGGAAAATTGTATCAAAATGGTCGAAAATCTTTAAACAAAACACATTCCTATTCCTTCCTAGGGGAAAACACTTCCCAATTCACGAAATGACCTGATGAGTTTTGTATTCAGTTAGTCCGTAAGTTAATCTAGTGATCCGTCAGTGTTGTAAGCAATATAAAATCACAACTAGTAGGTACAATATATTTCTCACGATTTACAGATACAGATATTAGTTTGAATGACAAATATAAAATAAAATATGATTTAGGTTATGACCCAAATTGGACTGTTAGGTTAGGTTTTATGTCTCATGCCCGGGTTTTAACAACGAGGTCATATCGCCTACTACCAGAGCGCTCTTTCGTCACTCTGGTGGACATGAGCCCGACTCTACTGCGGGAGTCCTAAATTTTGCCTACCCTAAATTTTTATTCATGTAGGGTAGGGGTCTTTAACGAGTACCTGACATCGTACAGGCTCGGGACCATCGCTTAACGTCCCATCCGAAAGACGGCGTGCTTAAGTTTATTTTACCTCCCAGATAAAATAAACTAAGGGCCTCGGTCGGGTTACGAACCCACGACCTTGAGCTCAGAAGTCAAGCACGCATACCACTGAGCTACCGGCAAAAATTGGACTGTTGCTGTAAAAAAAAACATTATTATAAAAAAAATATGGTTTTCATTATGGTTTGAAAGAGAAAAACATTGTCTCATAATGATAATCATATAATAATAAATTATAGAATATTAATAATGTTATCTTACAAAACATCTCCCCCCCCCCCCCTGCTACAAATGTTTTTGTTCTCCCCCAAATCTGTGGCAAACGAAGCAGTAATGCCTGTAACTCAAAGCATAATATACGCTATTGCGTGAATGCCCCTGGCTTCAACTCTGCAGTCATATCGCCTTCTAACAGAGAGCTATTCCTTCTGGTGGATATAAGACGGACTACAGTGGATTAAAAGAAAAGATAGACTAATCAATTATCTCCCTCCAAAGCCAATCGACTGTTTGAGCTAAAACTCAACATCTGGCATAGATAGTTTCTTCTGAATCCTCATACTAAATTTTGTGTCGATATATTCATTACATGGGCGGTCATTAGGGTTTTTGTGTCGATATATTCATTACATGGGCGGTCATTAGGGTTTTGGTGTCGATATATTCATTACATGGGCGGTCATTAGGGTTTTTGTGTCGATATATTCATTATATGGGCGGTCATTAGGGTTTTGTGTCGATATATTCATTACATGGGCGGTCATTAGGGTTTTTGAATTGAATCCCCTCCGCTCAACCCCCCTCCATTCGATTGACATCGCTGAAACTCGACAGATGTTCTCCTTATAAACACACATCAAATTTCGTGTCGCGTCATTCATTCTATCGGCAATTATTAGAGTGTTTGTGTTAAGCCTCCCCCCCTAATCCCCACATTCCCTTTTTTCTCTGAAAATAGATAGGTGTCGTTATTATAGATTTCTGGATTTACATATAAAATTTCGTGATGATACGTGATGTGTAAAGTGCCTACTTGAAATAGTTATTGTGTAAGTAAAGTAAGTTATTGGTTTCCAGCAATTGTTAATCCCACTTAAATAGTAAATAATTAATAGATTATTATCATAGTATCGGACATTGCAACAACCTCCGCACTCCAGTGTTTTCCTCAACCCAGCCTGTATTTGTAGATCGTTCTCTCTCACTCTCTACTGTTCATAGTTAGTTATAGTTAGTTAGTTACAATTAAATAACCTACCTTTAAAATGTATTACTGTTGAATAACAACATTAGGTATTTAAAGTGCGGCTTTATATAGAGGGTCATTATCTAAATTGGGTGCCTAGCTCAGCTCGTTATAGTTTCATCAACTATTTGAATATGAGATATGACTTTAATTGGTCTTAAGTAGATTAGGTCAAAAAAATATTTGCGACCTAAAAAACATGATTGATAAGTTTCATCGTATGTTATCACATAACAAATAAACGGATGAGTGTCATATGAATCCGGTGATAGTGAGAGTCAGGTTGTAATTAGCGAAGTAACCTGTGATTATAGCTGTAACATGTAGCAGCGCTCGGCATGGGACGTTCTACTCTCAGAAACTGTCCCGAAACAGGGGACGAGGGCTGAAATAGGACGAGAGAGAAGGCTCCCAGGCGACCGCACGCTACAGATTGACAGAAGGTATTGGCTGGAGCTCCATCCATATACTTGGTCCTGGATGGTGGTGTTGCCATATATTATTGTAGACGCAATATGCCTTTAGGGCAGAAATCGATGAGCCCTTACGCCTACCGCTGGAGCAGGAGGTGAGCGGACAGTCCAGACCAGAGTGTTGCAAGTAAATTGTCCAGGAATGGATACTAGAAAAATGGCAATAACGTTGGGCACGAAGTTTGGATGGCCGAACAACTTCTGCATACTTTCCAGATGTCCGAGTACGCCTTGACTCGACGTGGGAACAGCCTGGCCACTGGATGTCCCAGATATTATCAGGTCACGGATATTTCAACTCCAAACTCTTTTTCTTTAGGAGGGAGAACAACCAAAGAAACTGTTCATGTGGGGGCATCGAGACTGCAGAACATAGTCCTTGATTGTCCGCTGTATGACCGGGCCAGGGTGGAGTTGATTCTTGGGACCGGATCATACCTGGGACTGAATCCACGGCAGCTGGTCACGGAGACCGGCTAGCCAGTGTTCAGCCGATTTGTCGGCTCCTGGCGGCAGCAAAAAATAATGGTGTGACGGGCTGGGTCGACCTCCGATCACTAGTCAGATCCCGAGCTCCCTCTACAGATACGACGGGTGATGTTGCACAGCAAGGTGCACCCGACACAATAAACAGCAATAATAAAGGAAATTGAAGGGACAAGTGTTGGCCAGACCTAGGAATTTGATAGTTTCCTACTGCAAGGGAAACTAATATTGCAAGAATGCTACTTGACAATAGATTGATACATGGGGGATACGCTATCAGGCGGGATTTGGTTTCCAGAAGACGGTTTGAACCAAACAATGGAATCTTTTTGCGGACGGCAACGTGAGAGGTCTACCATCATGAAGAAGTGGAAATAGAACAGCAGAAAAGGTACCGGTGATCATGAGAGAAGAAGAAGACATTTCGTGGGTAGCTAAGTGCAAGAAGAGCCAGGATGACGTCTCAGGGTACAATGTTCCACTAGGTAGGTACCAAGTACATAGGTCAAGTGCAGCAACTTATTAATAGAAATAAGTTTACATTAATAGGTACCTTTACCAAACGGTTATGTACCTACTGACGTAGAAAACAATTTATACAACTATTTTATGTTTTAATATTTTGAAAAGAAATTACTTGATTTGGGGGGGGGGGGGGGGGGGGGGCTTTACTCCTTACAACCTGGTTCTGCAAAGTCTTGGCGTCGGACCGATAAAGAGTTAGCTGTGCTCGCCTAATGTGCTCAAGATCGCGAGTTCGAAACCCGGACGAGGACCTTAGGTCATTTATCTGGGAGGTAAAAAAACCTTGAGTATGCATTCCTTGGGATGGGACGTTAAGAGATGGTTCCGATCCTGTACGATGTCATGTACTCGTTAAAGACGCCTACCTCAGGTAACTATACCTGAGTAAAATAAATGTCGAACTCCCTCTTTAGAGTAGGTCTCAATGTAGAAGGAATTCGAGATTTTGTCGTGTAAATAAAAAGTCAATATTTGGCCAACGTTTCGGAAACTATCAACGAGGTGTGTTCAAAAAGTAACAGGAATTTTTTCGTTGTAGTGTTGGTAAACATGTCTGGAAAGTATCTGTACATTGTTAGCCAAACCGGATGTTTTGTCTGTTGTCAAAGAGGTTACATGTGTTGTGGTCCGTTCGGCAATTATTTATTTGTTTACAAAATGGAGCAGAGAATTTGCATTAAATTTTGCTATAAGAATGGAATAAAGTGTAGCAAAGTTTTAGAAATGTTTAATATTGCTTTTCAGACTCACCTGCTATGAGTAAAACTAGGGTTCGCCCCAAAGAAAAAAATCAAGAGGGTTAAAATCCGGTGACCTAGAGCGTGCCCTACCTGTGCCCAGTAATGAGAATTGTGACGATTTAAAGTACCGTCACTGCAAAACGTGGCTTCGTCACTGAATAGAACATTCTTGAAAAAATCACCTGATTGTTGAATTTTATTTAGTCCCTGCGATTCTGAAGGTCTTGTGGCATCAAACATTGATGTAAATAAATGTGAAATGGGTGGTATTTATGTTCTTTCAGAAACCTATGTATAAAACTTCTAGAAAAGCCAGTACGCCTTGCTAAATTTCTAATGCTGATGTGCGGGTCACGCTGCACGATATTTAAAACTAATTCCCGAGCGCCTTGTGTTTTAATGTTTCCCCTTTTACATTTGGAACTCGTAAATCTACCTTCTCTCAGATTTTGAATAATCCTTTTCAAGTCCTTCCGGGATGGATGATTTCTTTCTGGAAATCGTTCGGCGTAAACCTGAGAAGCAGCATTAAACTTGCTATGACACTCCCCTATAATAAGGGTCATATCTACTATCTCACTAGCGCTGAACATTTTTTGCAATATTCAATGAACAATTATTATCTTATACTGACCAAGAACTAAACAAATAAAGTAATAAAGGTCATAAAAAAAAATCATATTATAGATTTGTAACATTTGTGCTCTTAAGTCTTTATTTATTGGTTAGACAGACTTTATAATAATAATAATGCCTTTACCAACATTTGCAAAAGTCCATATTACTTAAAATACAGTCCAAATCTTCAGAAAATGTTCAAAATATGGCTCTAATTATGACCTTTTATTATTATAATTATTACAATCTGAGTGTTTTTATATGAAAGTAAAGAAAAAAATACATTAAGAACCATTTTTAACTTCAGTTACAATACCCACTGTTTTCAAAGGTTCAACACGTCAAACACTGGGTTTAACACTTTTCAGATTTTGAACCAACATATCTCCGGTAGTTTTAGAGGTATAAAGATTTTTTTTGCGGGGTTCGTCCCAACTTTTTAAGTACTTTCAAATTGTGTTAATTTTTAATGGGCTTAAAAGGAAACCCTTTCCTTCCGTTGACCATTTAAGCCCTATTACATTAAATTTTTCATTTTTTTTTCACACCACTGCATACCACTCGTTGAGACGTACAACTTTTATTCTTTGTAAAATTTTGCTAGCACTAATCATTTCCGAATTATTTGGATTGTGGCCCGTTTATCTGGGACACCCTGTATATATATATATATATATATATATATATATATATATGTATATCTTTAGTGGAATAGACAATATTTCAAAAATAAGTTTGTTTTATGTATATAAAATGTCTGTTTTTACCATTTTTACATTATTTCATTGGCTTTCATTACAGTTTTTTTGTTAAACTAACCTTCTCTTTCGTCGATTTGACTGAAAAACATCAGGTGGTGTCGTTAGAGGGCTCTCAAGTCATATATAAAATTTCGCGTCGATACATTTCATCTATCGGAAGTTATCGTGTTCAGACGGACAGACTTTTTTTTCATATTTGGAATCTATAGGTCGGGAAACATAAAATTCCATTGAAAACTCCGCATCGAACTTTTGACCGATTACATAACTTCCCCTATACTTTTTATAGATGTGAAATAAAAATCCAGGAAGGGAAATTTTTTTTTTTTGTTTTAGGTTTGGAAATGTTGGTCGAAAACAATTACTGCCATCCCCCCCACACTGTCAAACAATCGTTTGGTGATATGCTACGGTGTAAGTTATCGCGTCTCATTTATAATTGTTCGCGGTATAAGGCCATATTAACAATTGGTTAGGTTGCTGCTATCTATCGGCCTTTAAAAGAACCCTCTACTAGAACTGCTATTAGTTCATTTTGATCACGATAGAGTTTTCATATTCAAACCTATCAGACCTTGAGAATAGTAGGACTGTATGTAGTTATATAGAATGGCCCCACAAGCTTTAGTTTCACAGCTCTGTTTAACTACATTCTTCGCACAACATTTTTCCCAATACAATGGAAACATTGACAAATCATCATAATATTAAAATCAAACAAACCATCATCTTCTTCCTCTTTACTCAAAACGTTTCGCAAAATTACTGTACAAATAACTCATAACTACCCAGCGAGCTTTTGTTCAGTTCGGCTGTCGTTAACAACACAAAGTTGTGGATTCAGCTTCTGCCCTAGAGACAAAATTATATATTGTAAGCCCTGGTTTTTACCGGGAGTTCTTTACAAATTGAGACCATTACTTCCACACACATACTACCTCATCCTACAGTCATATTTAGCACACAGATACTAAATCGTCCGACAGGGCTATGCTGTCTCTTCGTTGCAGCCCATATTGACAGGCGTGCCGCAGGGATTTATTTTATCTACATTGTTATATAAGCTTTACACCACGGACAGCTACATACGCCCATGAGACTGCCATCTTAGCTGCTCCTGAATCTCTCATATATGCCTCGTTAACCTTACAACACCATGTCCCTCAAATTGAGAACTGGTGCAACACTTGGAAAATTAAACTGAACACAGACAAATCTAAAGATATCACATGTCCTGCTGTTTTTATATACAACAGGTTTCTACATTAGACTAATACCGTGAGACGTTTAGGACTTACACTGGACAGAAGACTGACATGGAACCCTCATGACATCCGTAATACACTAAACAAATAATTTAAAATGATTTATTCCCTCTACACAGACATTCAAAATTTCCCCTAACACAAACGCGTAACTGTTACACATTCCTACTCAAAGCTCTTGATATACGGCTCGGCTAAAACATATAATCTGAATCTTATCTAGGATTTCCAGTCAAAGACACTCAGACTCGTCACAGAACAAACACTCCACAATGCCCTAATAACACAAACACAGTAGACGAGACAATTCAGGACCTTTACAGACGTTTCCATAGCAAATTGCATTCACACCCAAATCCATACATCCATTCACTTTCTTCACCACACTTGCCACACAATCCTTGCAAGAGACTGAAGAGGAGATGGAACCGTCACTTGTTATAATCCCAAATTGCAACCCCCCACTTCTTGAAACTTAACATCATAATAACCCCAGTCATTGTTTTCATATTTCGCCCTGAGAAGCCGCCGCTGGGTTGTCTTCCGATGGCGACAGTTGCGACCAACATTTTTAAGAAAAAAAACAACAACTACAGTTCAACAGCAAAAAGGCGATTATTTTGCTTCAGATTTCTAAATTTTTTTTTTTATATATATTTATTATTTTTTATTTATTTTATTTTTTCTGGATGTGTTTTTTATACTTATGTTTGCTGGTGTATCAGTCAAAATATGACAGAAGTTCATTAAGTTTAACACTAAACGAGGTGCCATTTTACTTGCAGAGCTGTCCAGGCGTACGAAGCAATGTTACCTGTTGTTCAGTAAGTCGAGGTTGAGTTTTGCGGGAATTTCCAGGTCTCCCACTCCCTGAATCAACAAATCAAATAAAAAATGTCATGTCTTCCGTAGTACATAATGAACACATTTACCTGAAATATCGTATGTGTTTTCAAAACCCTTTAAGGGAGACATCTACTAATTTTCAACCAAAATGGCCAAAACGGAAGAGAGGGGATGATTAGAGAAGGAGGGGTTCAACATAAAACCTCTACTGCCGATGTATCGATACGAAATTATATTGAGGATTGAGGAGTCCATGAATAAGATATCGATTGATTTTCAGCCAGAAAGTAATTTAGAGAGAGAATGAAGTAGATGACATATAATTCGAGGTGGAGAAGTACTTTTCCAATAAAATCTCTTTTCTTCCCAAAATTATCGAAATGGACACAGATCGTTAGATGTATCTACATCGTAAGGTACCAAACATCGTATGCTTTTTGTTAATCAAACATTTGACAAAATGGAGCAGTTTTTACTCACACAAACCCTAATGTTATTTCTTGGAGCTGATTGAATATAAACAAAAACATGTTATCATCAAAAGTAATTAGTTAACTTATTAATTCGGACCATGGCGATGACAACGGCGTTGGCCACGTTTAGAAAGCGGTGACATCAATGAGTCTCATTTCAGATATCCGCTCACCTCTCAGTCAAATTCTTAATTTCACTTTCCTCAGTGAAATACTTAATTTTCCGCAGGTAAAATGTTCTGTTAGTCCAAAATCTATATCGAAATTCCAGCAAAAATGTTTGTTCTGACTCTTACGGGCAATGCGACATTTAAGAGAACATTTCATTAAAAATATACTATACTATACTAGAGTATATATATTATATTATAACAGCAGTGTCGTCCTTATTGAGTCCTGGATCTATACACAAAATTTCGTGTCGATATATTCATTACTTTAGCAGTCACTGGGAGTTTTGTGTTAAGCCTCCCTTCCTTTACTTTGAAAGATTAGACTGAATATCGATAGGTGTCGTTGTTATGGGATTCTCAATACACATATAAAATTTCGAGTCGATACAATCATTCTATTGGGAGTTATCGTGTTCAGAAACAGAACTTTTTTTTCCATGTTTAGAATTAGCGAGTCCTTCTAAGCTCTTTGAAAAAACGGAACCAAATCTCTGCAGGAGCATTCGCATCTTCTTGAGGGATGGCTGCGTCTTTGGAAGGTAAAAATTAATGAAACCAAATGCAAACATCGATCAAGTGATTACAATTGAAGTTGGCTAGTATTAGTTTGATAACCAATGACAAAGATAGGTTAGATTGTTTAACTTTATGTATAATTGAGACACTGCCAGCAAGTTCAAAAATGTCTCATTAAACACAAATTTCAAGATACTTTTAAATTGTTTTGTTCATAAACCACTGACCTTAATTTTAAGCCACATCTCGTCCCTGGAACGCTAAAGGTAAGTTATTGTAAAGAAAAGACGATGTTTCGGAATTTGGAACTACTAACATACATTTTTACTGTGAACGATATGTAGTTTTTAACGCAGTATTTAAATATTCCAACTAGAAATTTTTCGTTTTTTTTCTTCTCTCATGTCCATACATTTTCTCATAGTTTAAAACAGACTTACTTTAATAATTTAACATGAAAGTTATTTTTTTACGTTATTTTGCGAATAGTAAGATATTAATTATTTGCATGGGGGCCATGGTGGCCGTGCGGGCTAGAGCGTAGGGCTTTGGTCGCATGGTTTCACCATGGTTTGCGGGTTCGAATCCCGTCCGGGAGTGAGTTTTATTTCGTAGATAGAACTCCCTCCCGGGGCCATGGATGTCTTAAATAATTATATACAACACATTGACATGGCTAATATGCACCGTACATAAAGCCAAAAGAAAAAAAAAAAAAAAAAAAAATTATTTGCATGTTCCCCCATAACATGTAAAGATGTTCTTCCGTCTGGACACAGTCGAGGTGGCGAGCTCTGAAACAATTATCCGTATTAGGTCAGTTGAACAAAGACGTCATTCGGACACTTGGTGTTATTTTTTCATGAATTAGCGCATTTGAAACGTCTGCCACGGTTGCATGTGTCAAAACAATTAATTTCATTGGACGTTGCGGTTTAAATGTAACCTGGCCAACGTTCCTGTCAACTAGGGATTGAAATAAATTTGAATTTGGATTAATCAGGATACTGAATCAGGAGTAATCATTATTTTGAATCGATACTTGTTTATATCGCCCCGGATAAATGTCTGGTCATGATTTTTATTTTCCTCATTTAAATGTATCCTGTATTTTATTATTTATTTCCACTCTAACGGGAGTTATCTTGTTCACAGACAGAAATTTCTCTATTTTTGAAATCAGGGGTAGTTGAAATCCCAGTGCAAACTCAACATTGAACTTCTGTCAGTTTGCGGAACTCTCCTGAACTTCGGAGGTGAAAATGAAATGTTGTGAGCCTACCGTGCAAAGAAACATGATCTCTGAGACAAGTTTGAGAACCAACGTTGAGGGTTTGTTTTTCTTACTACATTACTCACACATATGTCGTAGGCAAATAATAATTTCTGATAGGTAGTATTTACCAGGGTAAATTATTATTATTAATCAACTTTTAAAGTTATTTGCCCAGGCGAATACTGTCATTTCACAAGGAGTCAGGCATTTAGAAAGATCCAATTTATGAACATTTTAGAAATAAGATACAGTAGACTCTCTCTTATCCGGCGTTGTTAACCGACGCGCTCCCTTATTGGGCGCTCGCAAAATATTATCAAATTTGTTAAACTAAAATTAACATTCAATTATTAGATTGAATTATCACATCAATTATATGAGCCATGTGTATTTACGAGCACATAATAATTCCGTAACTCAAGAATCTTTTATGTATTTTTATTGTACATACATACATATGAACATTGTATTTATAATGAAGGGAACGCTAATACAATATTTTATTACTTCACTAATATCCTATAAATAAATTATAATAAATACATAGTTGAAAATCAAACATTTGAAAATAACCGATTCTTTAAAAAAATAATATTTTTAGAATTTTAGATTTTGTTTTAAATATGTATGTAATTAAACCTAAAAACACTTTTTTTAATGCTTTAATTGATATATTTTTTCTCATTAATTGATGATTTCTGTTATCCGGCGCCACGTCGGTCCCGGCAACGCCGGATAAGGGATAGTCTACTGTATCTGGTTTCTATTGATATGTGTATCTATCCAAACAATATAAAATCTGGCCCTGCCGTCAGTCCTCACTAGACAGCAGCACTGGTTCTCGGTTACATTAAAGTAAAAAATCTTAAGGATGCAAGAATAAAAGTAAAAAAAAGTTACAGAGTGTGCTGCTGTCTAGTGAGGACTGACGGGAGGCCTGGTTCTATGTTGTTATGACACAAGTTATTCTATGCAGTAACTTATTATAAAACATAATATGTTATAATATATTATATTATTGAACAAACTGCCAAACAGGTAACATGAGGCATCAACGAGTAAATTATTTTAATTTCTATTTCCCAACTAATATTTAAGCAAATAACTTCAAAAATTGAAGATAAGAATAATAACGATTTTCCCTACGACTGTACAATGTACCTGACACATATACGTACCTTAGCTACTGGACAAGAGAATGAATTACTGGAGAGTAGAAGAATGAAAAATTAACTCGATCAGATAAAATATTTTACTAAAATTAGTTCAAAGGACACACACCTAAGTACTGGTGAGATTTCGTCTGCCAATGAAAGTCAGAAGAACCAACTATTTTCGAAAGTCCAGCAAATGGAGCCTATTTCTAGTTGTCATTTTATAATAATGCAGTATGAAGCAAATTCTCCGACAACTGTTTTAATAGCAATCAATGTTTGTTCTGTTTCCTTGGGTCCAGCATTCCGTTTACTGGGAATTCGACAACCCTCCTTTAAGAGTTATATTTTCGTATAAGAAAATGAATATAGGTAATGGTCGAAATCGAGAAAGCATCACAGTTAGAAAACTAATAATGTTTTTGCTATGTACTTGGATGTTTGGGAGTTGTCCCCTTATTCTCCAGAAGAAAAAAAAAAAAAAAAAACAATTTTGGGCAATAAACGAGAGAACCTTCATTTCATTCTGATCTCAGTTTGATACATATTTTTTAAAGAATTATTTGTTTCAAAATTCATTGTTTGTGATGTCAAGTTTTGCTTCCTCCATTAGTAAATTTAGTTGATAAACTGCTTTTGTTTATATTTCTTCTACAATCAGGAATTCAGCAACATTATTTCAATTTGAAGTTTTTTCTATTTGTGATCATATTTTTACATTATTGTTTTTTCTCATAAAAACAAATAGTAAAAGGGAACACTTATAAATATAATAAGTCATTGGAAAGTAGGATATTTATCTTACAATATTACAACATTTTACAGTTTTCATAGGAATTGTACAAATTGAAAAAGTTATATTCTACAAATTAGTATAAAAAGTAGCTTAAATTGTAAAGGTTGGAACAAATGTGGCTAGACGTTGACATTAGCTGCTATACATTGGAGGAGCTGATTATAGGCGGCGCTAGTGTCAGGGGGCGCGTTCCCGCTGATCCCGCCCCTTCCTTTCGGTATTCCCTGGGTCAGGTAGGTCTCCAGATTAGGGATGTTCTTGTTAGCTAGCATCGGTAGCTTGGCAACGCACTTTTGTACAGCGTTTGCGTTAGCGAATAGATTGCTTGCACTACCAGGAAGAGCGCTCGGTTTCTCGTCACTTTCTGGTTTTCCGCTACTGCTCGGTTTTCCGGAGTTGGTAGGCCTTTCATTGCTACTAGGCTTGCCTTCGTAGCTTGGCCTTCCTCCACTGCTACTTGGCTTGCCTTCGTAGCTTGGAGTTCCTTCGCTGATCGGCCTTCCTCCACTGCTACTCGGCTTGCCTTCGTAGCTTGGCCTTCCTCCACTGCTACTTGGCTTGCCTTCATAGCTTGGCCTTCCTCCACTGCTACTCGGCTTGCCTTCGTAGCTTGGCCTTCCTCCACTGCTACTTGGCTTGCCTTCGTAGCTTGGCCTTCCTCCATTGCTACTCGGCTTGCCTTCGTAGCTTGGCGTTCCTTCGCTGATCGGCCTTCCTCCGCTGCTACTCGGCTTGCCTTCGTAGATTGGCCTTCCTCCACTGCTACTTGGCTTGCCTTCGTAGCTTGGCCTTACTCCACTGGTACTCGGCTTACCTTCGTAGTTTGGCGTTCCTTCGCTGATCGGTCTTCCTCCGCTGTTACTCGGTTTGCCTTCGTAGATTGGCCTTCCTCCACTGCTACTCGGCTTGCCTTCGTAGCTTGGCCTTCCTCCACTGCTACTCGGCTTTCCATCGCTGATCGGCCTTCCTCCACTGCTACTTGGCTTGCCTTCGTAACTTGGCTTTCCTTCACTGATTGGCCTTCCTCCACTGCTACTTGGCTTGCCTTCGTAGCTTGGTCTTCCTCCACTGCTACTCGGCTTTCCTTCACTGATGGGCCTTCCTCCACTACTACTTGGCTTGCCTTCGTAACTTGGCTTTCCTTCGCTGATCGGTCTTCCGCTGCTACTCGGTTGTCCTTCATAGACGGGCTTCAGGTTGGTCGGCCTTCCGCTACTGCTCGGTCTTCCGTTGTTGGTCGGTCTTCCATGGTTACTGGGGTTTCCGTGGCTGCTTGGTTTCCCGGCGTTGGTCGGTCTTTCATAGTTGCTGGGCTTACTTGGTTTCCCTTGGTTATTGATGTATTCGTTACTACCTGAATAGTCGTAGTTACTTGAAGATTCATAACTGTATGGTCTGTCGTTGCCATATTCACCGCTCTCGGAATAGCCATAAGCGTTAGGATTTTCGTTGTTATATCCATATTCTTCACTTTGTGGATATTCGTAGTCGTCATAATTCGCATTATTCAAAGGTTTGTGGTTACTTGGTTTACTGTGGCCACTCGAGTATTCGCTACCACCATTGTTGTTATTTGACGGCCGGTAGTTATTACTGGGGTATTCTTCACTGTCCGCATAGCCGTGTACGTTGTTATTAGTGGGCTTATAGTTACTTGGTTTGCCACTGTATTCGCTGCTCTCAGGATAAACATAGTGATTATTGGACGGCCTGTGACTGCCTGACGGACGTTCGCTACTCTCCTCATAACCGTTGCCGCTGTTTGGTCCATACTTATTAGGAACTCCGCTGTACTCGCTGCTCTCAGGGTAGTCATAGTTGCTGCCGCTTCCTTTGTTATTCGACGGTCGGTAGTTACTTGACGTCACTTTATTATCTGTATATTCGCTACTTTCGGCATAACCATAGCTGCTGGAAGTCCCTTTCGAGGGTTTGGATGGCCTCGTCGTGTATTCCTCACTATCAGGATAGCCATAGTCACTTTGAGGGACGTAACCTGCAGCTCCGTATTCGCTGCTATCCGAAGTCTGCGAAGTGCCATAGTACAACTGGGATGCCGGTTTGTTCGAACTCACATAATTCGCTGGGTATACGTTCTCTTCGCTGCTCTCTGGGTGCACATTGTGACTTGGTTTCTTATTCGGTTTGTAGCTGGGAGCGTACTCTTCACTATCAACGTAGTCGCTGCTAGAAGAATACTCATTGCTCTCTGAGTAACCGTGGCTGATTGGACGCTTGTTGCTGGTCGGACGCTTGTAGCCGCTGGGCCGCTTGCCTCGCACCTCTCCAACCAGAGGAGCAATTTCTTGCTCTAGCAACAAAGCAAGTTCATCACCAATTGGTGACACAACATTTTCCAAAGCTAACGTTTCAACTGGTATTTTTTCTATTTCAACAATTTTGGTTTTAACAGGTAAAATTTCTGCTTCAGCTACAGCAGGTAAAACTTCAGTTTCAGAAAGTGATACTTTTGTTTCAACAGGTAACACTTCTACTTCAGCTGGTGCACCTTGAACAAAATAAATATCAAAATAAATTAAAATCTAAATAATAAACATATGGCTTGGCTTATTGTGTAAACAAACAGTTTAATGGAACTCCAGCAATCGACGATCCAAAGAGCTATTCAATGAACAAATTGACACAGATTCAGGAAAGCTAACTGAAATGCTACAATGAATTATGGCATTTCAAAAAAATATAAAAATACTTACTGTAAGCAGAAACAAGTAAAGTAGAAATTGCAATAATACATTTGAAATCCATACTGCTGCAATCAAGAGGCTCCTTATCTGAAAAAGTATACTTTCGTTAAACTGGGCTTACACAATGATAATAATATGACTGGGTGTCCAACACAAAATGACTTTTAAATTTACTGATATCTCCCTAATTACAGTTTTTATTTTTACTATTGTGAATCAAATTAATACAATAATAATTTATAATTATTAAAAAATAACACTGGGTAAAATAACATTTAAAAAAAAAAAAGGGAGAGAAGCAATTAAACTATATTAGATAGTTCCTCAATATTAATATTTTAGGGAATAAACTATTACAGTTGAACCTCGCTTAACGAGCACCGATAGCATAACGAGCAAACCAAATTGTAAAAAAATGACTCGCTTAACGAGTGACGAGGAGAGAAGACCTGGATTGTGTCTTTGTTTAGCACTTGTTCCGCCAGCACCTTAGTGCCGCTCGTCATTACACATTTATCGAGTTAAGCGAGGTTCCACTGAAATTATAAAAAAATTATTTCAGATTGATTTTATATCAAGATTTTTATTACTTAAAGCAATTAGGCAGACTGGAAATATACATATATCATCGTATATATACAAATTAGCTAAAATTATAAATAAAATGCTATATACTAAACTAAAAAACATTGTTCTTTTATCTGTGACACTGTGAAAAGAAAAACTGGAACTGTAAATGTGGGAGAGGACCGACAGCTAACTACCAACGTATGCAGTATTTCCAAAACACAAAAATCTCTACACGATGATAAAGTATATAAAATTTTGTGTCGATGCATTCATTCTATCGGCAGGTAATAAAGCCTATGTTAAGCCTCCCCCCTAATCTCCTCTCCCCTTTGGTCAATTTGACTGAAAAATAATAGGTGCCGTCGTTGGAAGGTTCTGAAGTCATATAAATGTTGTATCAATATTAGGAGGTGCCTTTCAGACCATTTTATTAGGTGGTACAATAAATAAAAAGGGGCAATAGCTTGAACTTGTCGAAGCCCCTATGTAAGTTCAACTATAGATTTTTTTTAAAAATTGGTTTTAGAGGCAGAGAGAAGAAAAAATAGAAAGTTCATTGTACAATTCGTGCTGGGGGAGTACATTGACGGTGATTCATCGAACATTTTTGTCTCTCGACTGAAAAATGAACTTTTCTGAAGATTGTCAAGTTTGTTTCCAACAGACATTCGACAATGTATAGGGGTAATTCCACACCAACTCAGCATGACGTTACACCCACCGATTTTTTTATGGAAAACTAATGTCATTTTTGGATTCCACTTCCAAAAATAAGCTTAAATACAAATTTTCAGCCTTTTTCGATCGATATTTTTTTCTACAGAAGGAAAAAATTTTGTTGTATTTTTTCGAGTTTTTTTATTTATAAATTGCCATTTTCAGTGAAAAGGTCAATTTTTTTTATATTTTCGATAACATTTCGAAATCTACAGAAAATTTCCGATTGAAATCATCTGTAAAACATATTTTTTCAGCCGATATTGATAGTTAAAATCAAAAAATAAAAAATCGTATTGTGAAAAACTCGAAAAAAGACAACAAAATGTTTTCCTTCTGTAGAAAAAAATATCGATCGAAAAAGGCTTAAAATTTAAAAAAATCGGTGGGTGTAACGTCATGCTGAGTTGGTGTGGAATTACCCATAGATAGATTTATAATAAGCCTGACCTGACAAATACCAGAAGCCTGGTGAAGATCTCTCAAGATGTACCCCTGGAAGCTGTTCAGAGGTGGGGCCGCTGTACCTGAACAAATGTACACATTGTATTAAGAGGCAGTGGAGAAACACAAAAATAATGTATATTGTCTAATTATACAAAAAAATACAATACATATATTGTACCAATTTCTGACTATATCTCTTCTGTGGAGCTTCCCTTGGGAGAGTCACAGCCTCAGGTAATCTCAGAATAGTATAAAGCAGTGTGAGCCGAAATCGGAACACTATATGTATTATATATTTGGCGGAATGAAATGATAAAATCTATGGCGTGGACCGTGACTACGCCTTAATGTTTTTCTTTAAATTTTTAAAAAATGTTATTGATGTTATGTCTGCGACCTATCTTTATGTCAAATTTCAATTTCTAGTTTAAAAGTTATAATATGACACACGAACGGACGGCAGACACCGCGAGCTTGTAGTAAGGTTTTTTTACCAATTTGTGATATGGAACCCTAAGAATGTTGCGTTACGGGGGAGGGGGAGGTCAGAAGAGAGTGACACTTTGTGACAGTGGGGTAGGGGTCAATATTTTTTTTTCGAAAATTACATTAAATACTTTATGAATAGCCCCAAATGTACCTGATCACTGACAATAAATGAGGAAGTGGACAATTGTGCACAGTTATATACGGTGGAGTTTATCAGAAATTAATAATATTCAGAGTTTCCGTCCATTATAAACGATGTATATATTAATGTATGTTATCAAAGTAGAACAATGCTCACTATAATGGCAACGTGCAGCTCGAAGATATTGTTAAAGAATGTGCTGACAAATGTAAATGGGAAAAAATATTACAGGCAAGTCTAGAACATAGCAAGACACATTGAAGGGTTCCATAGCTTTCATTTTTACTGACAATATTTAAATTATATAGATAGTTAGTTATTATGACACATGCCTGGGCTTTAACTATGAGATCATATCGCCAACTACCAGAGCGCTCTTTCGTCACTCTGGTGAACATGACGACACACAACTCTACTGTGGGAGTCCTAAATTTTGCCTACCCTAAATTTTTTTTCACCTAGGGTAGGGGGTCATTAAGCGACGTGCTTAAGTTTATTTCACTTCCCAGATAAAATAAACTAAGGGCCTCGGCCGGGTTTCGAACCCACTATCTTCAGCTCAGAAGACAATACCACTGAGCTACCGGCGCCCATCTTTAAATTATACTAGCAGTAATACCCGGCGTTGCCCGGGGAACTTTGACTTTTCTCCTAATATCTCTCGTTCGAATCCTATTCAATTTTTCAACAGTAAATTCATGATGTTATAATTTTCAATTATTCATACGGAATAAGGCTTATAGTCCTTCAACGGCAGACATCCCAGCTAGTAAGTTTTTAGGACCCCTGGGCACCATAGCTAGTACGCGCCATTCAACGTCGGAAACCACAGCTCGTGAATATTTAGCGTCACTGGACGTCGTAGTCAGTGCGTACTTCAGAACGCTTGTGACCACAGCTCGTATGTGTTTTGCAACGGCGGACCCCACAGCTAGTACGTAGTTAGAAACGCTGGGCGTCATGGCTAGTATGTACCTTGCAACGGCGGGCCCCACATGTCACATAGCGTATTTTTGAATTTGCCTTCTAAGAATACTACATATGAAATCCCATGACAATCCGATCATCCGTTAATGACAGCACTATCTTTATATTTAGGCCCACCCCCAAAACCCCCCCCCCTCACGTTCACTATTTTGTGACGTCACACACCCTATTTTTTTACTTAGCCTTTAAAAATACTACATATGAAATTCCATGACAATCCGATCATCCGTTAATGACTTAGCACTATCTTTATATTTAGGCCCCCCTTACAACCCCCCCTACCGTTCAAAATGTATGGACGCCACATAGCCTATTTTTTAATTTGGCTTTTAAGAATACTACATGTGAAATTTCATGATAATCCGTCCATCCGTTAATGCGCTAGAGCTATTTTTGTGCTTAGCCCCCCCCCCCCCCCCCCCTCCAGTTGACCGCTAGGAACTCTCTTCATAAGAACCTTCCTCGGACTTCAACGAATATTTGAAAAAAAAAATTACCTTAATTGGTCCAGCCGTTCTCGAGTTTTGCGCTTAGCAAAATTTAGCATTCATTTTTATTATATAGAAGATATGATTTAAAAGATATAATGAAAATTTCAATAATTAATTTGGGGACCTTTAACATGTGATATGATATGATTCTATGTGATATCCTGTTTTTTTCAGAAAATATTTTGTCTTTGCGACCCTCTAATTTTCGCCTCCATAGAGAGAGGAAAAATTGTGGGGAAAGTGCTAATGATTTTCCTGGTGTTGGACCGTATTCCTGGACGCAACTTTCTACCTCAATTGGTTTGGTCTCTGGAGAGACGGACAGACAAATAGACTCAGCACACTATAAGGTTGCGGTTTTGATTATCAACCTCTGGAATCCTAAAAACAGAGATATGACATTTCCTAGGAAACAAGGTGGCACTTATAATGACAATTAAATTATTGTCAATTTTCCATTAGAAATATACATCAGTGTAATGTTCAAAAAATGGGCAGAGGATCAACAAATATACCAGTCTGCTTTATCTCCATATATTTGCACAATTTGTATCAAAAACATCACATAAATGAAAAAACTAAAAAAAAAAACTCAAATCCTTACTTGAAGTATTAGACATTTTTAAACATGAAAAAGAAAAAAAAAAACATCTTTTTTTCATCCATCTGTCTGGATGGATGTGCATGCGATAACTAGAGAATGCCTTGGATCGATTTCAAAAATTCTTGCATAATTCTATTTCTAATATCCGATGCAGTTGATTAGATTTTGCTAAAATGGGGCAAAACACAGACGACGTTACTTCGGGGCCCCCAAGATACCGCTTTTATTAATGATTTAAAACCCCAAAAACCTGCTAACCTTACATCAGTTGTAGAGAAAACTCAAATATAACATTTTCTATGAAATGCGTTGTTTTTACAGGTTTTGCGAGATACCTGACAAAAACCGTCTTAAAACAACTCGAAACCATTTTTTTTTAGATTTGTTTGATTTACGCAAAAATGGTTAATCCTATCAAAAATTGTTTATCACAAAAAATGTTTCTTATGAAATTTCCAAGCATAGACTTGCATTGAGATCTGCGGTAGGACTAGTTCCTGCGGTAGGACCAGTTCCTGCGGTAGGACCAGTTCCTGCGGTAGGACCAGTTCCTGCGATGGGACCAGTTCCTGAAATAGGTCCAGTTCCTGAAATAGGTCCAGTGCCTGCGGTAGAACCAGTTCCTGCGATAGGACCAGTTCCTGCGGTAGAACCAGTTCCTGCGATAGGTCCAGTTCCTGCGGTAGGACCAGTTCCTGCGGTAGGACCAGTTCCTGCGGTAGAACCAGTTCCTGCGATAGGACCAGTACCAACAAAGTTATACCACTTCAAAGAATTTTCATTAAATTGCTTTAGGAAATTGTTCAATGTTTACTTTGTAACGCATGGAAACGAATTTAATTTTTTTATTTTTTATTATTAATAGTGAAGTTCATTTTATTAAATCTTTACAAAATATTTGTCTTTATTTGATTATCACTAAGAAGTAGTTCCATTGACACAAATACAGCAGACTGAATGGATTCCTCATAAAAAACGAATATGAGTTGGTCCATATCACATTCTGATACAGAACAAATTACCAAAAGCCAGACGGGAAACACCCGGTGCATAAAAACTTCGGACCCAAATCGCCATTTTAATTTGTAATTTATACGACTATAACTTTAAAAAAATATGACCATTGGGCAGAGGATCAACAAATATACCAGTCTGCTTTATCTCCATATATTTGCACAATTTGTATCAAAAACATCACATAAATGAAAAAACTAAAAAAAAAAACTCAAATCCTTACTGGAAGTATTAGACATTTTTAAACATGAAAAAGAAAAAAAAAAACATCTTTTTTTCGTCCATCTGTCTGGATGGATGTGCATGCGATAACTAGAGAATGCCTTGGATCGATTTCAAAAATTCTTGCATAATTCTATTTCTAATATCCGATGCAGTTGATTAGATTTTGCTAAAATGGGGCAAAACACAGACGACGTTACTTCGGGGCCCCCAAGATACCGCTTTTATTAATGATTTAAAACCCCAAAAACCTGCTAACCTTACATCAGTTGTAGAGAAAACTCAAATATAACATTTTCTATGAAATGCGTTGTTTTTACAGGTTTTGCGAGATACCTGACAAAAACCGTCTTAAAACAACTCGAAACCATTTTTTTTTTAGATTTGTTTGATTTACGCAAAAATGGTTAATCCTATCAAAAATTGTTTATCACAAAAAATGTTTCTTATGAAATTTCCAAGCATAGACTTGCATTGAGATCTGCGGTAGGACCAGTTCCTGCGATAGGACCAGTTCCTGCGATAGGACCAGTTCCTGCGATAGGACCAGTTCCTGCGATAGGTCCAGTTCCTGAAATAGGTCCAGTTCCTGCGGTAGGACCAGTTCCTGCGATAGGTCCAGTTCCTGCGGTAGGACCAGTTCCTGCGATGGGACCAGTTCCTGCGGTAGGACCAGTTCCTGCGGTAGGACCAGTTCCTGCGATGGGACCAGTTCCTGCGGTAGGACCAGTTCCTGCGATAGGTCCAGTTCCTGAAATAGGTCCAGTGCCTGCGGTAGAACCAGTTCCTGCGATAGGACCAGTTCCTGCGGTAGGACCAGTTCCTGCGATGGGTCCAGTTCCTGAAATAGGTCCAGTGCCTGCGGTAGGACCAGTTCCTGCGGTAGGACCAGTTCCTGCGATAGGTCCAGTTCCTGCGGTAGGACCAGTTCCTGCGGTAGGACCAGTTCCTGCGGTAGGACCAGTTCCTGCGGTAGAACCAGTTCCTGCGATAGGACCAGTTCCTGCGATAGGACCAGTTCCTGCGGTAGGACCAGTTCCTGCGGTAGGACCAGTTCCTGCGGTATGACCAGTTCCTGCGGTAGGACCAGTTCCTGCGATGGGACCAGTTCCTGCGGTAGGACCAGTTCCTGCGATAGGTCCAGTTCCTGAAATAGGTCCAGTGCCTGCGGTAGAACCAGTTCCTGCGATAGGACCAGTTCCTGCGATAGGTCCAGTTCCTGCGGTAGGACCAGTTCCTGCGGTAGGACCAGTTCCTGCGGTAGAACCAGTTCCTGCGATAGGACCAGTACCAACAAAGTTATACCACTTCAAAGAATTTTCATTAAATTGCTTTAGGAAATTGTTCAATGTTTACTTTGTAACGCATGGAAACGAATTTAATTTTTTTATTTTTTATTATTAATAGTGAAGTTCATTTTATTAAATCTTTACAAAATATTTGTCTTTATTTGATTATCACTAAGAAGTAGTTCCATTGACACAAATACAGCAGACTGAATGGATTCCTCATAAAAAACGAATATGAGTTGGTCCATATCACATTCTGATACAGAACAAATTACCAAAAGCCAGACGGGAAACACCCGGTGCATAAAAACTTCGGACCCAAATCGCCATTTTAATTTGTAATTTATACGACTATAACTTTAAAAAAATATGACCATTGGGCAGAGGATCAACAAATATACCAGTCTGCTTTATCTCCATATATTTGCACAATTTGTATCAAAAACATCACATAAATGAAAAAACTAAAAAAAAAAACTCAAATCCTTACTGGAAGTATTAGACATTTTTAAACATGAAAAAGAAAAAAAAAAACATCTTTTTTTCGTCCATCTGTCTGGATGGATGTGCATGCGATAACTAGAGAATGCCTTGGATCGATTTCAAAAATTCTTGCATAATTCTATTTCTAATATCCGATGCAGTTGATTAGATTTTGCTAAAATGGGGCAAAACACAGACGACGTTACTTCGGGGCCCCCAAGATACCGCTTTTATTAATGATTTAAAACCCCAAAAACCTGCTAACCTTACATCAGTTGTAGAGAAAACTCAAATATAACATTTTCTATGAAATGCGTTGTTTTTACAGGTTTTGCGAGATACCTGACAAAAACCGTCTTAAAACAACTCGAAACCATTTTTTTTTTAGATTTGTTTGATTTACGCAAAAATGGTTAATCCTATCAAAAATTGTTTATCACAAAAAATGTTTCTTATGAAATTTCCAAGCATAGACTTGCATTGAGATCTGCGGTAGGACCAGTTCCTGCGATAGGACCAGTTCCTGCGATAGGACCAGTTCCTGCGATAGGACCAGTTCCTGCGGTAGGACCAGTTCCTGCGATAGGTCCAGTTCCTGAAATAGGTCCAGTTCCTGCGGTAGGACCAGTTCCTGCGATAGGTCCAGTTCCTGCGGTAGGACCAGTTCCTGCGATGGGACCAGTTCCTGCGGTAGGACCAGTTCCTGCGGTAGGACCAGTTCCTGCGATGGGACCAGTTCCTGCGGTAGGACCAGTTCCTGCGATAGGTCCAGTTCCTGAAATAGGTCCAGTGCCTGCGGTAGAACCAGTTCCTGCGATAGGACCAGTTCCTGCGGTAGGACCAGTTCCTGCGATGGGTCCAGTTCCTGAAATAGGTCCAGTGCCTGCGGTAGGACCAGTTCCTGCGGTAGGACCAGTTCCTGCGGTAGGACCAGTTCCTGCGATAGGTCCAGTTCCTGCGGTAGGACCAGTTCCTGCGGTAGGACCAGTTCCTGCGGTAGGACCAGTTCCTGCGGTAGAACCAGTTCCTGCGATAGGACCAGTTCCTGCGATAGGACCAGTTCCTGCGGTAGGACCAGTTCCTGCGGTAGGACCAGTTCCTGCGGTATGACCAGTTCCTGCGGTAGGACCAGTTCCTGCGATGGGACCAGTTCCTGCGGTAGGACCAGTTCCTGCGATAGGTCCAGTTCCTGAAATAGGTCCAGTGCCTGCGGTAGAACCAGTTCCTGCGATAGGACCAGTTCCTGCGATAGGTCCAGTTCCTGCGGTAGGACCAGTTCCTGCGGTAGGACCAGTTCCTGCTGTAGAACCAGTTCCTGCGATAGGACCAGTACCAACAAAGTTATACCACTTCAAAGAATTTTCATTAAATTGCTTTAGGAAATTGTTCAATGTTTACTTTGTAACGCATGGAAACGAATTTAATTTTTTTATTTTTTATTATTAATAGTGAAGTTCATTTTATTAAATCTTTACAAAATATTTGTCTTTATTTGATTATCACTAACAACTCACTATGTACACACATTTCTACTGTTCTATATTCTGTTAACAATTTTATTACCAGAAGGTGGAGTGTTGGAGACAAGTTCTTCATTGCTTAGACTGCCACTTCACATTGTGATGTTCATATAGCCATAGTTTTCTGCTACGTCTCACGCCAGTCGAGTCGTTTATGACCATGCTGAACTGTCAACATTTTTCTGCACGACCCTTCTTCAGCCGAGAAGTCTTAAGATGCGTCATCAAGATCAAATTGATAATTCTAAAAAAAGAAAAAAAAAAAAAAAAAATTATCAAAGTATCTAATAATGAAAAAAAAAATAGAACAGCTTGGGAGAAATTGGCAGAGCAGTTTTTACTTTAATATGCATCAATATACAAGAAAATGTTAATACTTCTCATATAACCCTATTTTATTCAACAAATATTGTAAAAGTCCAAACAAATAGATTAGGTGAGCTAACCTCACATTAGTGATGCACTGTTATTGACGTAGCAGGTATTTTATAACATATATTCACCTGTCATTGTAACAATATGCTCCACGCTACTGAAAATATTAGTTCCTCAAAGTATAAGCCCTATTTTGGAACCTTAAAGCAGCTTCTGGAGCCCTACAAATAGTGACAGGAATGAGCAGGAACGGATTGTCAGGAACGCATTCAGACAGAGTTTAGCTACTGAAACTACTAGCTATTTTTTACCGTATAGCGACGAAAATGAGCAGTAATATTTACATTTTAAGGAGAGTTTATTTCGAGCATGATGGACTCTAAAAAAAAATAAACTTTCTGAGATTAGTTTTTTAATTTAAATGCTAAATTGATTTTCAAATTTTTACTCAAAAATAACTGGTCTAGCGTCAAACTTAATTCAGTAGAATATTCAAAAGTAAGAATTTCTTGGGGGCCATAGTGGCCGTGCGGGCTAGAGCGTAGGGCTTTGGTCGCATGGTCTCACCATGGTTTGCGGGTTCGAATCCCGTCCGGGAGTGAGTTTTATTTCGTAGATAGAACTCCCTCCCGGGGCCATGGATGTCTTAAATAATTATATACAACACATTGATATGGCTAATATGCACCGTACATAAAGCCAAAAGAAAAAAAAAAAAAAAAAAAAAGAATTTCTATACAATGTATATAATAACTCCTGTTATAACCTCAACAATGTTTACCTGTTTACTATATAAGTTGTTTAGTAGAGGTTATGGCGTCACCTTTTGGCCAGTCTCCAGCTGAGCGCTACCTTCATCGAAAGCTCAGGATCAAGCTAGATGCACTCCGACCTTATCATCCAGCTAAAAATCCAGATTCAACATACCAGGTTCTCCGCACTTTTAAAGTGGGGGAGAGTGTCCAAGTAAGGGACTACTCACAGAACAATAAGTACACCTGGGTTTTTGGTACCATCATTCAAAAATTGGGGGTACTGCACTACATTGTGAAACTCGACTCTGGCTACACCATCAAACGACATCTGGACCAACTCCGCCATACCCTGGTGAAGAAGGTCCATTTTAATCTGCAAGCCACAGAACCTCGGCTATGGCAAGTTCCTCTGGCTACTCATCAGGAAGAGAAGCCTATTTCGGTTCCAGAAAGAAACCCTGCATTACCTCAGTACACTTCCGCCTCAGCACCAGCACCGGGAGATCTAGGTCCGAGAGCTCCTACGGTCGAGCCGAGACGTTCTGGACGGACTCGCCGACCTCCAGCCTATCTGGGGGACTATCAACTGAAGTTTTGAACCCCATGAAATTTTTCAATATTCAAGTTCCAAATTAAGGGGGAAGACTGTTATAACCTCAACAATGTTTACCTGTTTACTTCATAAGTTGTTTAGTAGAGGTTATGGCGTCACCTTTCCAACCAGACTATTCTAATGTATTTCATGTTACATTTTCTATCCAGATTATAGTGAAAGATCAAATGCGTGCTTATATTATACTTCCCTGTTTTCAAATAGTAGACCTAAATAGACACAACAACTCCCTACAGACGGATTAAGTTTTAATCTTTTAATAAAGAATTTATACTTCTTTAAGATAAATAAATGTGCTTTCAGCATTATATCTGATCGAGATGTGCGATCAACGCTATCGTCTGGATGGTTTTGCCGAAACACATTTCATCGGCTGATATTTCATTCAATATCCGATCGTACATGGTCACCAACCAGTCTAAACGGATGTAATACCGGAGGGAGTGTTTCAATAAGAAAGGAACTTACGTTATCACTTACAAATACAATAAACATTTATTCAAAAAAACAAAATTTAGCTTACTAACATTTAATGTATAATGAATGACTTACGCTCGTGGAAGACAGTGAACTTCCTTTCGGCTGGAGACTGGACTACAGCCGCCACATCTTTGATTTCTGTCTTTGCCTCCATTTCCTGGTTTCTGCAAAAAAAAAAATTAATATAACTAATAAACCTTGTCACACTTATGGGTTACATTCTATAAAACTTGCATCATTGAATATAAGAAGAAAGAAACGGTGTTTACCAATATTTAATTTCTTGTTTTTGTTAAATAAATGTGAAAAAAACAAAAAACCTGAGTATTATTGCTGAAGCTCTCATGTAACATCTTATCATTGAAATGACCTACTTTTCGTAATTTAACCGGTGCGCTGAATGGTGTAGTGAAAATTGTCTTTAAGAGGGGTCATTCACCGTTTCGCTATTGCGTAACACATAACGCTATAGGTTTTCAAGTAGGTACACTTCGTATATTTAGAAAAAATATATGAAATAATCACCAAAATATACAGAAAATAAATAGAAGATAGATTTTGATTGTACCCGGCAACATTTACTATGTTATTCGATAATTTTTTTATGTTCTAGCTAAATTGCCTGTCCTTGCTAGGAAACTGTAAAAATGGCTTGATAAAGAGTTAAATTAACATCAAAATTAGTTTTAATAATGTGGATTAACACTAATTTGATTAAGTGTAAAAATTAAAAATGTTTATAAGCAATTGAAAATAAGGAAAAAAATCTGATATAAAATTCATAAGTTACGTAAAAACTAAATAACGGCTCAGTCAATTCTATCTTCAGTCAAACTCCGCCATTTATGTCAGGGCTTCATCGATATCATTTCGATAGCAAAGATTATCATTTCAGGTATGGCAATATTTTTGGGTGCCTTTAAGAACAAAAGAAATTCATAACTTTAAATCCGATTTAATTGAATTATTAAAATTTTTAGAGTTTTTAAGTAATAAAATGATATAGCACTTTAAATTAAAAAAAAAAAATATTGAATATTACATCTCAATGTGTGAACTCTGTTAAAATGATAATTTAAGCTGATATAGTGAGGGCGCCAGTAGCTCAGTGGTATGCATGCTTGCTTACTGAGTACATGGTCGCGGGTTCGAGGCCCATAGTTATTATCTGAGAGACAAAATAAACTTAAGCACGCCGTCCTTCGGATGGGTCGTTGCGATGATCCAGAGCCTGTAAGATGTCAAATACACGTTAAAGACCCCTAAACCTAGGTGAATAAAAATTTAGGATAGGGAACATTTAGGACTCTCACAGTTGAGTCGGACGCACGCTGGAAGAGCGCTGTGGTAGTAGGCGATTATGACCTTGTAGTTGAAGCCCGGGCATGAGTCGTAGTAATTAACTAATTAAAATGATATACTATGTGGAGGTTGGCAGGAAATTTCGAGAAAACTGGTAAGGCGCACTTTCCCCCTACATGGTAGCCATTTTTGTTTTATAAGAAAATGGTATTTCCACAATTACAATACCTCCTTAATAATATATATAAAAACGTGAAAATGAAGAAAAATGTTTTATTTATTTATCGATAATGCAATATTTTAACTGTACTTAAGTAGTATAGAGAACCATAAAGATGAACAATTAAAACGCAAACTAAAACCGCACAATAGAACAAAAATGTATTTTGTAAAATCTTTGTCTAGTTGTAAACTCTAGAATTCATAACATTATGTATGAAAATTTATTGTAAATTATTCATTTTAATTGACACATATTCAATAGACATATAATTAACAACATAATTGGTCATTTTATCATCAGCAGTTATAAAACTTAATTAGGCCTTAAAAAAATTTATAAAAAATTAACCTTAATCATACCGAGTATTAACATACATGTTTAGAGTAAATCCCCCCCCCCTTTTCTCAGTAGTATGGCAATCAATGTTTTTAAATAGGCTTCAACAAGATACCGTCCTAACAACGATAACCGAAAAAGGAATAAACAATACGGGCGGATCTTGTTGCACCAATTGGTTATAAATTGTGAAAAAAACACACATTAATACAACAATGTCGAACAGAGAGATTTTAACCAGATACCATGAAAGTCAATCATAAGTAAGGAAAAAAAAATATATATATATTGTAGTTGGTTCTAACCTAAAAAGTCGAGGAAGAAATATAGAATAGAAGTATACTTGTATAGGTGACCGATTCTTTATATTTTTGAAAACACTGTAATGCAAAGAATCATCTAAAATTCCATGATACTTTTTCTTTTCCTTTTTCGAGTTTTTTCAAGTATAAAACAATTTTTGGCTTCATAAGTAATAATTTTGTTAATGTTTAGTTAACAACACTAAACGGAAGTAAATGACATAAAAGACAATGTAACAATAAAAATATTATCTAAACTTTCAAGAATCAATCGCCAATTGTTTTATATTCATATTAATCAATTTTATATCAAAATGTAGCATGTTCTCTTTCTGAGCTGTCGACACTAAACCCGGCCAAGGCTCTTAGGTGACAAACCTTGAGCATGCTGTCCACCGGATGGGACGTTAGCGATGATTCCGAGCTACGATATCAGATAGTCGTTAAGGATCCCTATACCCACATTTGATATTTTTTGTCATACTTTAATAAAAATTATCTGATTTTGTCCAGCTTCTTCACCATCTTCCTTAATTTGTCATCGGCTTCGAGAGGAAGGAATACTCTGAACGGCTTTTCTTCGATATTGCTGCTGCACTCGACATCGTGCAAGAGGGTCTTATCTTCAAGCTCTGGCGGACGGGAGTTTCCCCGTACCTTCAAGGGTTTTCAGGTCAGGATGAACCTCTCCATCAATAAGAAGACGTCCATATGCTCTGGAGTTCCCACAAGGACAATTTTAAGTTCTATACTGTTCAATCTCTACTGCCACGATATGCCAGACTCTCCATCTACGCTTTTGGCTATGCCGACGATACGATGCTTGTGTCTCAAAACAAGGATCTGTCTTTGGCCGCAGTGGCCCTTCGGTGGAGTGTGGAGAGTGTGACAGAGTGGTTCGACAGGTGGATCTTGAAGCTCAATACTGCCAAAACGGAGGCCAAAGTTTTCTCATTTCGTAGAATTAACGCTAACACCACTCAAAGTCAATAATACAGATATACATTTGACACCCAATGACCAAACAGTCAGATATCTCGGCATACACTTCGACATTAAACTTACTTGGATCCAACACATAAACAAACTACGACTGACACAATTATATCCACTCATTAACAGAAACACTCCACTCAAGCACAAATGAAGAGCACGGGCAAAGAACCAGGTTTGTCACCAGATGTTGAAATTGAAGAAACTGAAATTTAATGTTTGAAAGTCCGTATCTATCAATTCCCCGCACGTCATATTTTCAGCTTCAGTTTTCGTAGTGACAAACCGTCTTTTTGAAGCCCCTAACGATGGTGAATCGTGAAATATGTTTAATATACTATACTGTAGTGGCGACATCTCACATTCGAGAAAAAAGTGACAAGCCTGGTTCTTTCCCCGTGCTCTTCAAATGTACTACACTTCTTTACACCTCATTACTACGATCATTGCTCACATACGCTTGCCCTGCCTGGCTGGAAGCCAGCAAAACAAACATTAACAAATTAAGGAACTTGGAAAACAAGGTTTCTCCAATTGGCAGTAAAGGCCGAACAACCAAATCCGTAGTGAGTTGGGAGTACCGGATGTTGCAGACATCACCCAGGTTCCTCAAGAGTTCCAGATAGGATGGTCTTGTCCATGTTCTGGCCGCTACCTCTGTCGGATGGCCTTCAACAGGCGTCAAAAACCCTCGTCTATACCAGTACATAATATCATTATGTTCCCCTTCAAGTGTGAGAGCACTAAGAGTGCTAAGCCAATAAACCTTTTTTTTTGTCCCGCATCCTTAAAATTTCCCGGATTGTGGATGGCCATACAATTTTCTGTCTTACTTTTATCTGTCAATATGTATCAAAATACACAAATTATGAACAGTAACCATTCGAATGTACATTTGAAGCCAAATAACTCTAATATTTGAGGCGTGTCACGGATAAATCCACTTTTTCAGGATTTCATTTTTATTTATTAATTTCAAAGTCTTAGTATACTAGAACGTAGTGCTGGAAGCGTTTCTTTCAAACTCCGTTTTATCCTACTGAAAGGGGTTTTGAATTTTTCGTTCGAAACAAACTCCGATAAATCCATAGTTCCCTTTATATCCAAAAGGGCCGCTAGTTGTGAGGAGAGTAACCTTTTACACGGTTTTTATTATTATCACCGTTCACTTGTTGATTTTAGCTTTCTCTTCAAAAAGTTTTTCTAACTATTAATACAATTAATTACTTTTGTAGAAATGAATGTGGCTATTGGTTGTCCATCAAAAAACAAACTAGATGATCCAAAGCAATGGAAAAAAGAAAAAATTAAACGACAACGATAAGTAAAATCCGGTAACTTTAGAACTGACTACTTTCGATAAAACTTGGCCTTCAGGAATACTACTTGTGAAATATCGTAATAATCCGACCGTTAGTTATTGACCTACCGGTTTCTTTATATTTAGGTACACCCCCACAAACCCCTCCTGTTAGGACATTGATGTTTATTGAAACATCTGTTAATATTATTATGTTGGTCTTGTATATTATACATGTGTTATAAAATCAGTTTTAGTTTAGAAATGTAAAATAAAGT
The DNA here is from genome assembly GCA_963662175.1 of Aradus depressus. Taxonomy (NCBI): domain Eukaryota; kingdom Metazoa; phylum Arthropoda; class Insecta; order Hemiptera; family Aradidae; genus Aradus; species Aradus depressus. Next base: position 45,240,229 of record OY759221.1, on the reverse strand, counting down.
GAAAATATGTTGTGCAATTTTGTCGTACTAATTTCTTAACACCTCCCGTTCAAAATTTTGAGATGTCGCAAAGCGTATTTTTCAATTTGCGGTCTAAAAATACTACATGTAAAATTTCGTGACAATCCGACCATTAGTTAATGACTTAGCACAATACTGATACTTAGGCGTACCCCCACAACCCCCCTCCCGTTCACAATTTTGGGACGTCACACACTCTGTTTTCCTATTTGGACTTTAAGAATACGACATATAAAATTTCATGATTATCCGACCATTAGTTAATGAGTTAGCACTATTTTTATGCTTAGCCTCCCTTACAACCCCCCCTCCCGTTCAAACTTTATGGACGCCACATAGCCTATTTTTCAACTTGGCTTTTAAGAATATTACATGTGAACTTTCATCATAATCCGTCCATCCATTAATGCGCTAGAGCAATTTTTAGGCTTAGGCCCCCCCTTACAACCCCCCCTCCCCTTCAAAATTTTTGGACGCCACATAGCCTATCATTCAATCGGGGTCTAAAGGATGCTACATGTGGAGTATCATGAAGATCCGTTCAACGGTTTGGGCGTGATGCTGGGGCAAACCCACAAACAAACCCCGTTTCAGCTTTATTGATGTAGAAGATTATAAAAGTGGGTGGTAGAGAACGAGGAGTTGAGAGATTGCTCAATTAAAAATCCCAATAACTGCCGATGTAATGAATGTATCAACATCAAATTTCGTATTTAAAAAAAACATCTACTGCAGACATGACCAGTCAAATTTCATTCATTACATCGGCAGTTATTGGGATTTTTGAAAAGGGCCCCCACCACGGAACTCCCCCCAACCGATATCGCTGTAATTTGACTGGTCATGTCCGCAGGAGATGTTTATTTTAAATACGAAATTTGATGTTTATACATTCATTACATCGGCAGTTATTGGGATTTTGAATTGAGCAATCTCTTAACTCCCCGTTCTCTTCCACCCACCTTCATAATCTTCTACATCAATAAAGGGGAGGGGGGGTTGTAAGGGGGGGGGGGGGGGGGCCTAAGCATAAAAATTGCTCTAGCGCATTAATGGAAGGACGGATTATCATAAAAGTTCACATGTAATATTCTTAAAAGCCAAGTTGAAAAATAGGCTATGTGGCGTCCATAAATGTTGAACGGGAGGGGGGGTTGTGGGGGGCCTAAGTATAAATGAATATCGCCCCCTCCCCGGAACTCCCCCCTCCCCTCAACCGATATCGCTGAAATTTGACTGGTCATGTTCGCAGTGGATGTTAATTTTAAATACGAAATTTGATGTTGATACATTTATTACATCGGCAGTTATTGGGATTTTGAATTGAGCAATCTCTTAACTCCCCGTTCTCTTGGACCGACCTTCATAATCTTCTACATCAATAAAGTTGAAACGGGGTTTGTTTGTGGGTTTGCCCCAGCATCACGCCCAAACCGCTGGACGGATCTTCATGATAATCCACATGTAGCATCCTTAAGACCCCGATTGAATGATAAGCTATGTGGCGTCCCAAAAATTTGAAGGGGAGGGGGGGTTGTAAGGGGGGGGGGGGCCTAAGCATAAAAATTGCTCTAGCGCATTAATGGAAGGACGGATTATCATAAAAGTTCACATGTAATATTCTTAAAAGCCAAGTTGAAAAATAGGCTATGTGGCGTCCATAAATGTTGAACGGGAGGGGGGGTTGTGGGGGCCTAAGTATAAATGAATATCGCCCCCTCCCCGGAACTCCCTCCTCCCCTCAACCGATATCGCTGAAATTTGACTGGTTATGTCCTCATAGAAATAAAAGACGTTGTCTTCCCACTGTTTTATTTTATACCAGAACCGGTTTTCGACGCAACAGCGTCATCATCAGTGGTTCATCCACCCACACAGCACAGCGGTTGGAAGATAACTGGCCAGTTATCTTCCAACCGCTGTGCTGTGTGGGTGGATGAACCACTGATGATGACGCTGTTGCGTCGAAAACCGGTTCTGGTATAAAATAAAACAGTGGGAAGACAACGTCTTTTATTTCTATTAGAAATCTCGTCCCACAACATCTTACTATCACATATGGTTATGTCCTCAGTGGATTTTAATTTTAAATACTAAATTTGATGTTTATACATTCATTACATCGGAAGTTATTGGGATTTTTGAAAAGAACCCCCACCCCGAAACTCCCCCCTCCCCTCAACCGATATCGCTGAAATTTGACTGGTCATGTCCGCAGTGGATGTTAATTTTAAATACGAAATTTGATGTTGATACATTTATTACATCGGCAGTTATTGGGATTTTGAATTGAGCAATCTCTTAACTCCCCGTTCTCTTGGACCGACCTTCATAATCTTCTACGTCAATAAAGCTGAAACGGGGTTTGTTTGTGGGTTTGCCCCAGCATCACGCCCAAACCGCTGGACGGATCTTCATGATAATCCACATGTAGCATCCTTAAGACCCCGATTGAATGATAAGCTATGTGGCGTCCCAAAAATTTGAAGGAGAGGGGGGTTAATGAGCTACTGGTATCTTTGTATTTAGGCCTACTCTTACAACCCCCCTCCCGTTCAAATTTTTAAGACGTCACACACCCTATTCTTCTATTTGGCCTTCAGGAATACTACATGTTAAATTTCATGATAATCCAACCATTACTTAATGAGCTAGCACTATATTTATACTTAGGCCCCCTCACAACCTCCCTCCAGTTCAAAATTTTGGGACGCCACATAGCCTATTATTCAATCGGGCTCAAAAGGAGCTACATGGGAAGTTTCATAAAAATCCGTCCAGCGGTTTGATGATGCTGGAACAAACAAACAAACCCCGTTTCAGCTTTATTAATATAGCTTTGTTAATTCGGTATTTTGTTAATTCGTGGCTGAAGATGGTAACAATACCGAAAGTACTCCCATATTACATATATTTCGTGAAATATACAATATTTTTTAACCTTCCGCCACTCGCACCGTTTCCACCTTCAGCTTTTTCCAAAGAAAATCAAGATAGATTTGATGAAGGAATCATCAAAAATGTTGACATTGCCTACCGACATAAGAGATTTTGAAAATAAAATATAACCAAGAAAAAAACATTGCTGCGGAATCAAGTGAAGAACCTCCCGCCAAAACAAAGATAGGTTCATGTTATAATTGTGGGAGAAAAAAAAATGTCAACATATCGATTACTTGTGCAAAATGCCAGCAATATTTGCGAAGCATGCATAATTATGTGTAACATGTAAAATTAAATTATTATTTATTAAGAAGTTTTGAATTACTAAGTTTTACTTTTTTTATAATACCTATGTCAGATAATAGTAAGTAATACACATCCTGAATAGGTTTTAGTAAAAAACAATGAGCAAAATGATAAATTATTAAATGTATGAAGAAATCAAAAAGAAGAGAAGAAGAAATCTTGGTAAAATCAAATTAAGAAAAGGGGGGCGAGTGGAGGAAGGTTAAACAACGTTTTTTCTCTATTTTTGCCTTTTGTCTTAAATAACTCTTTCTGGTGGAGCCCCAGGAGGCTGGAACGCTGGAACACCAAAGTGGGAGACTACACGCGGGAGCGGAGAAACTCATCAACATACTCTACAAAATTATAATGAAAATGAACTCTGGTGTTAAAATAAGCTTACCTTGCAGTCATGATTACGATTTGTCTACAAGCTGTAAGCAGTTGCTACTATGTCAATAAGAGACTAAATTGTCTAAAATTTTCCACCTCCCCGAGTTGTAATAAATATAGGTGGGGAAGAATTGTGACACTTTGCGGTTTCGCAATCTCACCCCTCATTAACATACAAAAAATATACCTATATAATAATAATAATTAGAAAAAAAAAAAAAATGGTTGCCGTAGAAAAGTATTTTACATATAGTTAGATAAATTATCAAAGAGGACGCACCAGAAAGTTTTGATTTCACCAATGCTTTGTATCACTGATACCCTGATAATTGGCCATTTTCTGAGTATTACATTTTTTTTTTTTGCAATGTATTAAAATAATTATAATGACAGCCTTAGAGACAAACAGTTCAATTTCTGTATGTAGGTACCTAGTTCTGCCTTAACTATTGTTACAAGGAAATACATACTTCAAAAAAACTTTATTAGAAAATAAATTGTTATAAACATAAAATAAAATAACTCAAATGTCCCCCTTTTGCCTACACACAAGCGTTTAGTCTCCATGGCCAGTCATCAACGGCAGTACGCAGCAGTTCTGGAGGAAAACTCTCAACTGCATGGAGGCTTTCCAAGTTAGGGTGTGGCAGGCCATCCTCTCCAGTTCTTACCATACCCGGTAGTCGAGTGGGTTCAGATCAGGGCTTCCTGGGGGCCAATCCGAGGCGGAGATGAACTTAGGAATGTTCCTCTGCAGCCACTGCTGAGTTGACCTGGCCTTACGAGCAAGAGCGGAATCCTCCTGAAAAACCCAGTGACTTCCAGCAGAGCATCATTCAGAGGCTTCACAACAGTTTCCAAAATATTGTCCTGATCATTTTTAGCAGATGTTTTAACTCCTTTTTCACAAAAATGGAACCGCCGCAGTAGCTCACTTCCCACCAAACCATCACTGAAGAAGGATAATGACCTGTTTCCTGAGCCTCTTTAGAGCTGGCGCGTACACACGATCAATATGGCGATTAAAGTTTTCTTCAATCGTAAAAATTTTCTCATCGCTGAACAAAATTTTCCGATGGAGACCATTGGCGTAACGACAAAGGAGCACTTTTGATCTCTCCACCCTAATTCTTTTTAGGGAAGCGGTCAGCCTTTGTCCGGTCGTCCTTCGGAATGCACCCATCCTAAGGTCACTTTTTATTATGCGAGACATCGATCTGACAAAAATTCCCATTTCCCGAGACATGATTTTTTTTTTTTTTTTGATAGAATTTCTCCTCATTCGAGCAGCCATTGCAGTCACTGCATTATCCGTTCTCACAGTGCGGGGACGGCCTAATCGAGGTTTGTCACATACAGATAGGGTCTCATTGTAACGATTTATAGTGCGGTACACAAACATACGGCTGATACCCAAAGGTTCCAAAGTGCTGAAAATCTCTGAGTTAGATTTTCCAACTTTGTACAAGGCGAGCACGGCAATCCGGTTTTCTTCATCCCCCCACTCCATGTTAACTGAGCGAAAGAAAAATACAAACTAATTGGGATTATTAGGCTGATGTGCAAAGTAAACAATCTGATATAGGTGAGGCCTATGTAAACAATACCCAAGCATTTAATCAAAGTCCAACTTTTGTAACAGTATTTATGCCAGGACTACGTATGTACGTTTGAGCTTTTTTTTTTTTTTTTTTTTTTTTTTTTTTTTACATTGGAGGGGGAAATGCTGTGACGCACATCCAGGGAAGGTAGCCCTGGATAGTGTGGGACTCGAGACGATTCACCATCACCATACCCACTAAAACCCCCTCCTTGCTGATCCTGATTCCCTTCCGCGGAACTGACGGTCTGTCATTACTTCGCGGAAGGGAGGAAGGGTGGCTGGTAACGCCCCTTCTTCTGTTTTATTACCGCTACTGTTCCTTGTCAGCCCTCTCCTGAAGTCTCGCAGCCTTCATCCCACGACTCCTGGGAGCGCAGCATAGCGTCCACGTAACTGGTAGCAGTCAGCGGGGCGCCCATGCTGCACTCCAGATTTTTCCTTCCCTCCTCAAATCTGGGGCATTTGAGGAGGACATGCTCCGCCGACTCCGTCTCACCAAGGCACGCGGGGCAGTCTGGTGTTGTTGCTGCCCCAATTTTGTGGAGGTACCCCCGGAACCCACCGTGTCCCGTGAGTACCTGGGTGAGGTGGTAATTCACCTCCCCATGCTTTCTGGTGAGCCAAGGCTCGACTCGAGGGATGAGCCGATGGGTCCACCGTCCCTTTGTGGACTTGTCCCATTCTTCCTGCCACTCCCTAATTGTCCTGGCCCTCTCTGGCTCTGCTGGACCAGGGCTTCTTATAAGCTAGGTACAAACTTGTATCATAAATTTGGGAACAGAAAGAGGGGGGGGGGGGGGGGGGGCTGAAACAGAAAACTGTTTTTTTTCTTCATAGAAAGACATATTGGCTAGATACAAAGACAGGAAATGCAACTCATAGCATGTCCTTTTCAAAAGAAGCTGTTGGCTCTGAGGAATGGCGCTGTGATCTGCTCTTATGTTTACGAATGTATGCCGTTGGACCGTTTATGTGAGGAGACGTCACGACCCTCCCAGCAGCTTAGCAGAGCTAAGAATTGCTCTGGTAGACACCTGGGAGAACATACCCCAGGACAGCCTCAAACACCTAATAAGGAGTATGCCAAGGAGGCTAGAAGTTCTTCAGGCTTGAGGGGGTACAATAAAGTACTGAAAACAAATTTGCTACTAAAATGTAAGGTCAGAAGCAAAATTTAATTGTTGATAAAGTGTTGTTTTTTCATTAATTTTATTAAAAAATAAATATGTATTTTTTTTAGTTTTCCAATGTATTATATATATATATATATATATATATATGTACCTATATATATATATATATTGATACCAACTCTCTTCCCGTGACATTCTCGCACGTGCCGAGAACCAGTATAAAAACTTCCCCAATTTAACATGATTGGCCCGTGATAGTAGTTCACCTTTAAGCTACTAGGTAGAACTACTATCACGCCACTGTCCCCAAACCTTTTAGGCCCCTGGCGAGCGCGGGTGCGGTCCGGGGCTGTTGGGCGGTTGGGAATCCGTGCTAGAGGTCCCCTAGGGTCAGCTGACGCCTGACCCTACCCCTGATCGGCTCCCACTCCCTCAGCAGCTCTGGATTAAGGGGCCGCTAGTCGGAACTTTTGATACCATTGGTCCAACTAGTGTGCCCTGCCCAGCTCGCTCGGGGTTCGACATATATTCAAGTTACCAAGCAGGAGCAGAGTGCAAAGGACAAAGCCAGTTGAAGTAAACCAGTATCCAGTCTATTCTATCCAGCTGTGAAGCCAAGGGAGTCATCTCCACATCCCCCCCACGCCTTCCGGGGTATTTTTGGGCGGCCGGCTCTGCTGGCCAGTACATCACTCTACACCCCCCCTCCGACATCATTTTGGCGCCCAACGTGGGGCCCGGAACAGAGTGATCACCCGGCACTGGATATGACTAGACGGACACCCCGAGCTTCCCACAGCCAAGAAGGCAGTCCCAATTCTGCTGCGGGACCGACTACTGCACAGGCCGCACTGACCCTTCCCTGTCCATGTGGGGAGTACGGCTTTAAACATCCGTACCTTCTTCACCATGCTGTTGATTCGTCAGCTCAGGCCACCGCTACAATCGTGGCAAGCACAGTGAAGGCTTTGAAGACCCCAGAAAAACTCCCTCCAACATTCGCTGGGGATCCCGTGGAGGAGACAGAAACGTTTCTCAGAGAAGCCCGAGACTATTTGGAACGAATGGACGAGGCTACATCCGAGTGGACCCGGCGGACTATCACCATGCTCCGAGGACCTGCGGCCGAGTGGGCTCGTCAATTCGCATTCGAACCGCCCGAGTTTTCAATATTCTCCGAACAGTTCAAGGCCACGTTTGATGACGATTGTCGACGAGGAGAACTACTCTACATCGTGCAACAACGAAAAATGAGACCCGAGGAAACAGTGGCCGAGTTTTTAGAGGATGTCCGACCTATACGTAAACTCCTTCGATCTATGCCAGAAGCATTCATCGTTGGTGTAATAACTCCTCAGCTGACCCCGGAGCTCCGCGAGAAGGCTAGAAAAGTCAATGCACGGAGTTTCGCCGAGCTACTCACTCTGGACGGAAGGAACCCTCGACTTCTCCCAACTGTAAGTGTGGCCACGAGACGACAGCCCGAACAAAGATGTATGGACCCCATGAAGTCGGAGCAGTCCAGAATAGATCTGAACGGACAGAAGCGATGTTGGTATTGTCCCGGATAACACCGAAATAAGGACTGCCCCGATCGACCAGACCGCCCGACGAGGACCCCGCAATCAAAAGGCCAAAAAGCGGTTCTGTTCAACCTCCGAGCACGGAACAACGCCGTCATTGGCTTCAACCCTAGCCAGGTCTTGTTCGGCCATCGTCTCCAGAGACCAGGCGGATGGCGGTTTCAGCGGCCAAAGGGGACCGCAATCCAGAAGGTGGGGCGGTGTAACCAGGCCGGTTACCTGAATAGCAGGAGAGCGAAGGCGTTTCCCAAGAGGAGTGTCCGCAAGGTAGGCGACCGAGTCCTGGTGAAAAATATGGCTCAAGGCAGGACGTTCCAACCCAAGTGGCTGGGACCCTACATCGTAACGGAGGACCTCGGTAGCGGCGTTTTCAACGTTCGGTATGGGGAAGCGGAGTTGAAGGTCACTCGTCGCTACTAAAACCCGCCGCCGACTGGAGACCCACTACATCTACCGAACCTGATCCTGACTCCCGGCCCAGAGGGAATCCTCGTGCCGTGGGACGACGCCGGCGGAACTTGCCGGGTCATTCCCAGCCAGACACAGAGCATCCAGGTGAGCAGCCACCGTGAACCATGCCGACTGACCGGACGGACATCTTTACCTTGTTTTGTTTTGTGTTGTGTTTGTGTTTATTCTTGTTTATATTATTGTGTTTCAATTGTTATCTTTAATAAATGAGGTGCTTCGTCCTCCCGTACCTGCTCCTGCCGGCCGTGCGAGAATAGTCAACCGGGGCGGGGGAAATTGATACCAACTCTCTTCCCGTGACATTCTCGCACGTGCCGAGAACCAGTATAAAAACTTCCCCAATTTAACATGATTGGCCCGTGATAGTAGTTCACCTTTAAGCTACTAGGTAGAACTACTATCACGCCACTGTCCCCAAACCTTTTAGGCCCCTGGCGAGCGCGGGTGCGGTCCGGGGCTGTTGGGCGGTTGGGAATCCGTGCTAGAGGTCCCCTAGGGTCAGCTGACGCCTGACCCTACCCCTGATCGGCTCCCACTCCCTCAGCAGCTCTGGATTAAGGGGCCGCTAGTCGGAACTTTTGATACCATTGGTCCAACTAGTGTGCCCTGCCCAGCTCGCTCGGGGTTCGACATATATTCAAGTTACCAAGCAGGAGCAGAGTGCAAAGGACAAAGCCAGTTGAAGTAAACCAGTATTCAGTCTATTCTATCCAGCTGTGAAGCCAAGGGAGTCATCTCCACATCCCCCCCACGCCTTCCGGGGTATTTTTGGGCGGCCGGCTCTGCTGGCCAGTACATCACTCTACACCCCCCCTCCGACATCAATATATATATATGTACCTATATATATATATACATATATAATATATATATATATACATATATAATATATATATATATATATATATATATATATATATATATATATATATATCGTATTCTGTTATGCCACATCAACGGAGACGAGCACTGCCTCCTGCATCGTTGGTCCTTGCCCCACACATCCGGTGTTTGCCAAATAGCAAATAAATGGTGGGACAGCTGATAACAACAGAGATTATCTTTATCTATATGCAGTAGAACTCCTCTAATCCGGCATCCTGTGATCCGGCACGCCCTATAATCCGGCACTGGTTTTGGTTGGGATGGGGGGAGGTTGGCACTCGGTCTAGCTCGCAAGTTTTCGGTACCACAAAGTTGGTTGCACAATTTGACTGTACTTTGTCTAGTGAACACTGTTGTTTTAAGTGCGGGACTCTCCTTTCGAAGTCATTTTTCGTTTTGTGAAAGAACTGGTGTAATTTTTACGTAGCACAGAAGTCACATAGCCATGGGACCGAAAAGGAAACACGTAAGTCTGAACCTTATTGAAAAATCAGAAATCCTTAAAAAACTGGAAAAGGGGGTGAGCAGGCATTTAATTATGAACGAATATGGTATCGGTTCATCCACCATCTATGATCTCATCAAGAAACAGAAAGAAGAAACTATCAAATTTATAAAAGAATCGGAAAAGTTGGAAAATATGAAAAACAGGCAAACTATGAAAAAACCCAAGGCTGATCAGTTAGACTCAACTTTGTACAAATGGTTCACGGCAAAAAGAATTGAAGGGAAACCTGTTACCGGGCCTTTATTAACTGAGAAAGCAAGGCAATGCCAATCTGATTTTAATATTCCCGAGAGTGAACACGTTAAGTTTTCCCAAGACTGGTTAAAGCCTGGATTCGTTTATTTCATTCACAGAAAAGAGCAGCACTTCAATATTATAGAGGTGATGCACGTTCATATAATGAGGAACGATTTCCATAAGAAGAGAAGAGAGTCACAAACAAGACAAACAGACATTGGAACCTTCCTGACTTCTACACTTGTACATATTTATGTAGTGATAATTTATTATGCTTGAGTTCCACACGTTTTTCCATTATACATATGTACATTAAACTATGAGCAAATGTGAACACTTATGTGTTTTACTGTTTTTAATGTTAATAAGTTCTTTTTGAGACCACATCGTGTTAATTTTATTTAACATCCTGTAATCCGGCAAATCCTATAATCCGGCATGGGTCAGGTCCCGAACATGCCGGATTAGAGGAGTTCTACTGTATTTAGCTTTATCAGACAACACCTCACCAATTTTGGTTTATTTTGTCATATCAAGCCAACAATGTCAGCCCAAACTGAAGCAATAGTTGACAGTAAGTAGGTACACATTACTTATTCTTGTGTATAAAATAAATAGTGAATCTATTCAACTATCTTCTAATCTTTTCTAAGGATAAAGTTTAATCCTATTTTTATTTCAATGAAGAAACTGCATGGGTCGGGGATTTGCAATATTCCCATTTAGTTGTGTCTATTTGGGGTAAAATAACAGCAAAACAAGAAATTACATCAATTATTTTATATGAATTTTAAAATTTTTTTCAGCATAGGCATTGCTCTTATGGCAAAACGCACTTTGTGACATCATTTATTTTGTTTAAAAAATACTTTAAAAATCTATATGTCGGCCAATTCAGGCGATATCAAAATTTTGAAAGTTCTAGGCTTAACTTTTCATGTAACTTTAAGATGAAAAAAAGTCATGCAGGTTCTTCATTGTTCATTTCAAGTTTTATTATTTATTTTTTTATTATTTTATTTTTAATAATATCAATATTTTAGTTATATATTTAATTTCAGAATGGTCAAATGAAGCAGTTCTTAAATTTCTTGAGAAGTATAGGGAAGAACCAGTAATTTGGAAAGCTGGACACCCCCTATACAAAATTCGCATTGAAGTTTACTTTGTTCGTCACAAGTATCCGTATTGTATGGATTATTAATGGATAATTATATTTATATCCAGACAACAAGTCACTTGTTATCAAAAGAAGTGTTCATATTGAATGTTCCGCTAATGATCGGTGCGTGGCGAACATTCGGCCAAGCTCGTATATCTGTTTCAAGTAGCTCGGCACTCGGAGAACACCAAGCAAAGTATCTAGACGAATGGGGATTGTTCGTTATGTGACAAACATCTGCATGTTTGGAGCCGGCTTAATGTCCTTGTTCATCCCGTTGGACCGCCTATGTGAAGAGACGTCATGACCCTCCCAACAGCTTAGCAGACCTAAAAACTGCTCTGGTAGTCACCTGGGAGGGCATACCGCAGGACAGCCTCATAAAGAGTATGCCGAGGAGGCTAGAAGTTCTCAAGAGGTACAATAAAGAACTGAAAAACAAATGTACTATGAAAATGTAAAGACATAAGCAAACTTTTATTTTTTAAATTTTTGATAAACTGTTGCTTTTTCAATTATTTTATTAAAAAATAAATATATTTTCTATAGTTTTCCAAGTATTTTGATTTTTCTTTCCTAATTTCTTATGAAAATGAAGTTTTCAGAGTTTTTTTGTGGAGCAGTGTATGTATATTAAATTAAAATATGTTTTGCGTTTCGCCCTACTTCGATTTAGAAATAAATTAAGTAACCTAAATAACAATTAAAAAATAAAGCAATTAATAAAAAGTAGACATATCAATGACACATTTAGTTCAGGTATAATTAGCGCAATAATTATACGTATTGAGTAACGATTATGTTGTTATCGGTAGCGATTCGCTTCTCTGAAGTGACGCAGAATTGATAATGACAAAAAGAAAATACTGTAACCTAAATAATTTACATATTATATAGAAATATCTATTTATTATTATTTTTTATTATTATGTTTTCTATTGTGTGTATATATTTATATGAAATCTAAGACGCCGTTACTGCCAGCCTACAAAGCCGGCGGGTTCGAAACCCGGCCGAGGCCCTTACGTTTTCTACTTGGAAGGTGAAAAAATCTTGAGTATAGCCGTCCTTCGATAAGCGATGATCTCGAGCCTATGAGATATCATGAAGTCGTTAAAGACCTCTAAACTATGTGAATAAACCTTGGAACGCAAAATTTAGTACTCTCTCTGTAGAGTCGGTCGTCATGTCTACCAGTGGTCAGTAGTCGGCGATATGACCTCGTAGTAAAAGCCTGGGCATGACTCATATTATCTAACTATATATTCTAATATACTAAAATTGAATCATCGTTTATAACGGATGGTGGGCAGTAGAGCCATGTTGCTGAAGGATGCTAAAAATAAAAAAGTGAAGAATAATAATTATTATAAGAAGATTCTTGTACTATTCGTTCTATATTATTACGGCTGTTGTTGCCTCCACTTTCAAAATGAAATATCTTCCCATTACAGGAAATCTCTAATAAAGTTGTCATTTGTTAGACCTCTTTTTTCTCCCACTCTATATAAAAACTTTTTTTTTCTAAATGAACATTTTGGGCTGCAAGCCCAACCTTAGTATTTGTGTTTTGGTCGCTTATTTTTTATATTTAGTAGTAGTAAAGTCTTTATTCAATTAACAAAATAGAAAATTACGTACAAAACATATACCTATACAATAATGTGACCTTTTATGAAGACAAACTCAATTTTATGAAGAAAAACCTAAGGGCCTTGACCGGGTTTCAAGCCCGGATTATGTATGAATAAATTATGAATGAATTAAGCTATATTAACAAATGGGAAATTCATTATTTAAATTATTTATATTTTTAATTGTTATCAACCAAAAATGAGTGCAGTTAATAACAATAATTGTTATTAACTGCACTCATTTTTGGTTGACAATTATTGTTAACATTGTTTTCTTGTAATATCGAGTTTGGTATCGATATATAAACTTAGAAAGGTTAGTTACGTGTTAACAGTAGTTGAGATTTTTTTTGTATGCGTTAGTTTTTAATACAAAATCAAATACCACATTTTGAATAATTAGTACAGTGTTGTATTATAGATCCGAATTTTAGACTTTCATCCGAATAGAACAGTAGAACTATCATTGAACTCAAAATCAATGGAAAACTGATCTAGCTAGCGGTGTTCGTTCCAGAAATTTCCAACTATCCTGAAATTCTCTCCTATAGCGTACATGAACGTGATTAATTTGTGAATATTACTTAGTGAATTCTTACTTATTTTTCGGTGAATTATGAGACTCACATTTGTATTATAGTGCACTACTGCATTGGGGTTCGTAATGGAGCAATAATTATGGATACATTTTTTATTAAAGCACCAACATTTAGTTCCAGAGCGAATACAATTTGCGAATTCTTCACATGGTGAAACAATCATTAAAAAGGATTCTGATTTGCCGTATACTACATTTCAAAAGAGACAACTAGACAATTGATGATATTTCAACAACAAAATAAAAATAAAAACAGTAAGCTGCAGGTATTTTATTTTGTTTTTTATTATTTTTCATTATTCTGACTTTTCTTAGGTGTGTTTTATGATGTTGCATTGTTTATTTACTGGTGAATATTTGTGATGGGTTCACCGCCAATGGGTCCATGTTCAAATAGTCAACAAGTGCCAACAATGAACCGTTACTATACTTTCAATATTTTTTATTTATTATATTTAAAAAAAAATTTTTTGTTCAATATGAAGGATATAAGTATCATATTCCTAAGCGGACTGGATATTCTCTATTTTTATTGTTTTCTAATTCTAAGAGATGTACAGCTGCCAGGGGAGGCATTATTTTTTAAACTAGCCTAATTACGTTTTTAGCTCATAAATGTAAAAACAAAAGAATTGTGAGAAGGAATAATTATAATTGTAATTGAAAACCGCTACAATTTAACAAGAGAGGGAGCCTTATGAATTACTTTTTTTTTCTTTTTTTTCTATTAGTTTATCTTTATTAACTAAAATTAACAACCTTTATTCTTTGCAAAAACAAAAATAGTAAATCCTCATTGAAAAAATAAATAGTATTCTTCAGATAATCAAATAAATAATATAAGTAGCTATAATGAACACAGCAATGGAATTATCCTTATAAATATTTGACATCGATAGTCATTATTACAACTTATTATTATGTTAATTAGCTCCAACTTGAGCTAATGAAGAAATCACCAATCAGTCTTCATTCATTGTACTTGTCATCCCATTCTGATAATCCCCCTCGAAGACTGAGGCGGGACTGGCCGAGAGACCTACTACTGTAATTTAGTAAATATATTTTGGGAGTGCCAGTCACCAGCTTCTTTCGAGTAATCCTCATATCGCTTTCCTACTTGGTCTGCCTCCACTGCTGGACTGTGTATTAGCGGAGAGGAATTACTCGAATTCCCGCGGCCTCCTCTGCCTCCATTAAGTTGGATGGGATGGGAATTATTTATTTATTGTTTTGTTCATTACCATATTGCACTGTGAGATGACAACTGTTTTAACTTTCAAAATGACAATTTTCAGGTTTTGATTGATTCTTTTGTATTTTTTAACCCCATTTTCACTGGAACTCTGTTGTTACTTCCACCTTTTACCGTTTAGGCGCTATTGCCAACAACAGTTCATAAAAAATGCACAGTCTGTGACAGAAAGACTGTTGTATGTTACATACCACGGTACTCATTTAAAGGGATAACATTTAATTGTATTTATCATTCCTTTCTTCTTTTTATTTTTTTAGTTATTTCGTAAAATTTACTTATGGTCACATTAATTATTATAAATATTCAAAATAAAGAATTACTATATACTGGTTTAAAAAAAAAATAGTACTTAAAACAAATGTCTTATAAAATTTTTTACTTTTTAAAAACATCTACGATAGTAGAAAATTTATAAAAAATATAATCTTCTTTCATCATCAATTCTTGTATTTGGTAGTAATGAATGTGATGGAGTGTAACGTAAGGTATGTCATTATTGTTAACCATGCCATCATTATCGCATTATTTCAAAAAAATTACTTTGATTTCCTCTTCGTCGATATCTTTGGAACAAGCTTGTTGCGTATCAGTGCTTCTTTATGCACTTAACTTGACTGGAATGAAGTCTTTGTTGGTAGGTTCTCCTCTCCTCAAATTCCACCAACAGTGTCGCATTCATTTTCAGACTCGGATAAAGGTCTTCAACTGCTAAAACATCAGGCATCATATTGGAATATTGAACATATCCTAGTTTATAATGATTACAGCCTTCTTAATCCAAAAAAAAACAACTTATAGAACTTTCATCAAAATCTTTTTTTAATAATTATCTTTCGTAAATAAATATTCCTACAAACTTGATGGACATGTTGCAAGCATTTTTTTTGTTTTAATTTATTGGATTCAGGAGCCAGAAAGCTTTAAAATTCAGTGAAACCTCACCATCAAATTTCGCCTATACTACGTACCTGCAGAAGTAAAATTTAATGTTTGATTGTGCCTGTTGAATAAATATGTCAACCCTGGTAACTGGATATATTGTCTTGAAATTGTACTCATATGTGGATTCAGAAATGTATAAATAAAATACCTATTGATTTTCGAAGTAGCATGCTTGCCTACTGTACTGAAGATCGCGGGTTCGGAACCCGACCCTTGGCTCTTAGGTAAAAAAAAAACAGAGCTAGCCGTTTTCGGATTGGACATTAAGTGATGATCTCGAGCCTGTGCGATGTCAGGTACTCGTTAAAGACCCCTACACTAGGAACCAAGATAGGCAACATTTAGGACTCCCAGAGTAGGGTTGGGCTCATGTCCACCAGAGCGACGAATGAGCGCCCTGGTACTAGGCGATATGATCTCATTGTTGAAGCCCGGACATTTGTCACAAAACAAAGCAGTGGTTCATAAAAGGAGGGAAGAGGTGAAGTATAATTCAGTATATATACATACAATTTAGAACACGTCGTGTTATATTATAAGTTAGTTATAAATTATTTACGTTCTTCTTTTACATTAATAATATTTGTTAGTTTCTTGTACATTCCCCATCCATGCTAGTTGTTAATTCATGAAGACATTTCAGTTTGAGACATTTGAAAAATGTCTATGATATGATAATCTTCTAAAAACGTTCTTATTTTTGCTTTGCCTCCATTTTGTGGCCTCTACTTCCTTATTTACTAACTTGATGTTTCGACATTTTTCAGGACGTTATTGATGCCGGACCAGAGGATGTAATCTCCAGCCGGAAGCCAACCTTGAAGAAGAGGAATACATGAGAGCCCTGCACTGAGACAACTTAGATATACGGACATGTAGATTTTTAGTACATATGTAGGATTAGGATTAGGGTTATAGATGCTCAACATCTAGGTCATAAGAATCTAAATACTTTGGGATGGAGACAGATGCATATCCATACACATATATACATATACACACACATCTATACATATATATATACACATATACAGACATACATCTATTGTGATATATTGAATATCAGAGACCTAGTAGTAGATATAGTTCTGAGAGCGACCACGAGTAGCGCACTAGTTGGAAGATACATAAAGTGGAGGGGATGAAAATTCAAGTCTGTTCCTGTGCCGTATGAGGTAGACATTGCTCGTTCAGCTGCCGAGGTAGGCAGTCATTCCTGTTTTAGGTGTCAGAGGAGGTAGACACTTCTAGTTCATCTGCCGGAGAAGGCAGACGTTCGAGTTACCGCTGCCGTGTTAGGCAGACTACTAGTTGAGCTGTCGGAGAAGACAGACACTTCTTTGGTTGGAGCTGCTGTGTCAGGTAGACTTTTCCCGAGCCGGTGACGTAGGAGACAGAAGACTCTCGTTTTAGCTGCTGGAGGGAGAGCATCCCCGATGTCTATTTCCAAGGGACTGGAAGTTCCTCACCTCTTCGTGAATTCTGGATGAGAGACCGCAGGCTGGAGTGTGGTTTGAAAATAGAAGACTTTTAAGGTAACGCAACCATTTATTTTACATTTTTCTCCGACATCGAGACGAATTGCGGGCTGATCATCAATAGACATCTTCATATTGCGGGGGGTACAAGGACATTTAAGATCATATAAATTGTTTCATGTTTTATTGATAATTTATTCCAGATGTTCGATTCTTTGAGGGACGCCTCACTATTATATGGTCAATGATTGTTTTAATAAATGTATGTTGTCTTATAAATTGTTCTCTGAACTCTCTATAGCCTAGCTGACCTTCTGAGTACGCACGTTAACCCCAAAAGTAAATTCATTTTCATATTAAATAATAAAAGTTTTAAAGACCCCAATTAAGATCATCTTCAATGTATGGTGAACAGAGCCGGGTATAGCTTCAGTTAATAATAAGAGGTAAGATCATTGCACTATATACATATATTTACAAATATATATATATATTTTTTAAACTATTATTGTTTACTTTAACATTTTTGCTTGAATTATAGCTCGTCCATTAGTTTTTTATCACTAAAAAAGTCTATAGTTCTCTGGAGTGCCTCTCGGTGGTTGCCCAGGGCTGCTGGCAGTGCTCTGGTGATGCCTCTCCTGGCCAGCTCCTCCTGATAGAGTGGACACTCCTCCAGGATGTGCCGCACCGACAGCTCCTCTGGTTGTCCAGGGCTGCTGGTAGTGCTCTGGTGATGCCTCTCCTGGCCAGCTCCTCCTGATAGAGTGGACACTCCTCCAGGATGTGCCGCACCGACAGCTCCTCTGGTTGTCCAGGGCTGCTGGTAGTGCTCTGGTGATGCCTCTCCTGGCCAGCTCCTCCTGATAGAGTGGACACTCCTCCAGGATGTGCCGCACCGACAGCTCCTCTGGTTGTCCAGGGCTGCTGGTAGTGCTCTGGTGATGCCTCTCCTGGCCAGCTCCTCCTGATAGAGTGGACACTCCTCCAGGATGTGCCGCACCGACAGCTCCTCTGGTTGTCCAGGGCTGCTGGTAGTGCTCTGGTGATGCCTCTCCTGGCCAGCTCCTCCTGATAGAGTGGACACTCCTCCAGGATGTGCCGCACCGACAGCTCCTCCTGGCTTGCTCTCTTCTTATCAGGTCGCCGTGGCTCAGCCGACTGTGACCCACTCGTAGCCTCATCACTGCCACTTCTTCTCGTCGGTTATCCCTGATGGACGTTTTCCATGGTTCCACCCCTTTTTTGATGTTTTTTAATTTGTTGCGGCCGTCAACTTCGTTCCGCATGTTGGTCCAACCCAGTTTAACCTTACCATGTAGTATCTCTTTGAGATCCGATTTTATAGAAATTTCATTACATTCAGCAGCTGAAGTTGAGGCTTCTTTTGCAGCAAGGTCTGCTTGTTCATTTCCTTCTATGCCTACATGTGATGGAACCCACATAAATATGACTGACTTGCCCTCAGATAAGATATAATCTGTGTATCTATGTATTCTACTCACGAGAGGATTATCAGTATACAATACTTGGGTTGCTTGTAGTGCTGCCATCGAGTCTGAACAGACGATGAATGATTGTCCATCCATGGTCATCACATGATGGAGTGCAGCAGAGAGAGCGCACAGTTCTGCAGTGAAGCTACTGCTGCATGATGGTAATTTGTGTTTTATTGTAACGCCTTTAGCAACCACAGCAAATCCAGTGTTTCCACAACTCTTAGACCCATCAGTGTACAAGAATTCAAATTTATGATGTAGGTATATATAATTACATTCGAAGAGAAGAGCTGTTGACGTTCACATAACTCAAATTTTTTTTTTTTTTTTTTGGCGAAATCAATCCACAGAAGGGATATGCCGAAAATGTGAATTAACATTTATTGTTCTGGTGAAATCGAAATTAAATTTTGAGAAAAAAAAATAAAAAAAAAGGTCTGCCGCTGTCTCTCTCTCTCACCTAAATGTTTCCGAGGTCTTATAAAAACATTGTTCACATTGTAAATGTCTCATATATTGGAGTTATTGGCCTTTTAAATGTCATAACTCCAACATGTCAAGACAATCATCACCACATCCTATTATGATCATTAACTCCCATAACTAGCTCAATACTGTTTTTATTTTTTTTGTGACTGGTCAACAAAATGACGATTATATATTTTTTAGATTTATTTTAAATTGTTCATAACTCATCGTACTTTAAAACACAAATGTATTCTTTGTTAGTCCTTTCTAACACTCTTTTAATATCTAAAAGATAGAATTTTGTTTCATTCTTCTTAAAATTAAGATCCGTTAGTTAAATAATGTGATGTGATCCATATTGTAGATATGTATTTGTTTTTAGTTAAATTTTCTTGTAGACTTGATTATTGTATTTAGTATTCTTTCTATAATTTGTTTCTTTAAGATTTCTTTCATAAAAATATAAAAAATATATATTTAAATATTTAAACATTCTTACATCTGCACTTATTAGGGTTTTTGAGTTCATCCCTCCTCCTCTGACCCCCCCCCCCCCCCTCCCTCCCCCGCCACTTCGACCAACAGTGAAAGTTAATAGGCACCGTCCTTATGAGTTTTTGAATTTAGATAACAAAAAATTAATTTGGATACATTCATTACATCGGCAATTACAGGAGTTTGTGAGTTCTTCTTCCCTTTTCGCGATTCCGCTGAAAAGTAATATGCGTTGTTCTTGGGAGGGGGGGGGGGGGGGGGGGGGGGGTTGTGCGTCGAAACATTAATTTATTTTCTAATGTTTATTTTATTTTTTACTAGGAATCCACGAAAGACTGGGATCTTTTTGTTGCAGGTCACATGGAGAAGCTGGTGAAAAATCGGGAGAAAGGTCCTTGTGAACTGTTCCGGGGGGCTGTACCAGGTATTGTACAGTAGGTGAGCCTTTACCCGGGAGGCGACTCAGAGACGGTACCAGCACTTCCTTCTTTACAACCTTTGTTTTATATGAGAGTATTTGTGCATAACATAATGTATTTTGTTGATCCAAATAAATCATATTCTTTACCATTAATAATAAAAATGTTTAACTCGTTACTAATCTAGATTTAATAAATAATTGCCGATAATGTTTTTGTTTAAATTAAACATTCAACAATGTTAATGTTTGTACATGACCGTATACATTATTGACTTACTGGGGCGGAGCGAAGCCTTCTCATGCCCGCCCGTTTGTACATGTTTGAGATCTAATATATTCAACATTTTCTGAGGGATTTTGAAGATATTCAACATACATATTCCAAATAAGTTCGAGAGCGTGTCTATATAATGGGGTTTCTACCTTCTTATTTTCAAAGATGAGGGAGAACATATTGAATATAGTTAAGTAGAATATCAAATAAAAGGTTATAATAAATAGAATCAGAATATATTTTTGTTAGTTTTTGAAAAGTTCGTTTCTTTCGGCGTGAAGGGGGGATTTCTGTGAGCAAAAATTTGCCCCCCAATTTGAACTTGAACAATTTTGATGATAAAAAAATTCTGTGAATTGTCTTCAAGGGAAACTTTCCAATAAAATTATTTCGAGACATTGAGAGGAGAATAATTAATTGTTGCTGACGTTTCTCTAATTTCAAAAATGTCCCATTAATAGAGAGCTTTGGTCTCACCTTGGTTTGCGGGTTCGAAACCCGTCTGGAAGTGAGTTTTATTTCGTAGATAGAACTCCCTCCCGGGGCCATGGATGTCGTAAATATAACTAGATAAGACAATGACATGGCTAATATGCATCGCACATAAGACCAAAAAAAAAAAAAACTATAAGAGTATTGTACAAATCCTAATTGACTAAATCAAATATTTATACATAAGTATGTTTTTTTTCTCTTTACCTTAGCAATAGAAGTTCCAAATTTAATTTAATTTTCGCTATTTATTTTAACGTAGTTTTTATCTTTTTAACAATATGTTATATGAACTAAAAACTGTTGTAATCATCACCAAATGTTATTTTAATCGCATTTTGTTTCCTGAGAATTCCTGAAGATGTTCTTAGATATGGGTAGCGAACATGTTAATGTTAATTATAGTCTATATTTCGGTTTATATTAAAAGGAGAATAAAGGACGAGCCAGAAGCCTGGCGGACCGCTGTTGAGCTATTTTAAAATATAATTAAATTGAATATTTAATGTGTTTTGTTAGTTTTTTTTTTTTAGATCAAGTTCCTCTTTCTCATTTTACTCTTTCATGTTTCTTATTGCCATAATCTGGTAGCTTCTCTCTTACTCACTCTTTTGGATTTGAATCCGATATAAACACACTGTATTTTTAGTAAATTGAATTTATTTCTTTATTTTAGTTGAATTCCAAGGTACGTACTATATTAGGTTAGGTTTTATGACTCATGCCCGGGCTTTAACTACGAGGTCATATCGCCTACTACCAGAGCGCTCTTTCGTCACTCTGGTGGACATGAGCCCGACTCTACTGTGGGAGTCCTAAATTTTGCCTACCCTAAATTTTTATTCATCTAGGGTAGGGGTCTTTAACGAGTACCTGACATCGTACAGGCTCGGGACCATCGCTTAACGTCCCATCCGAAGGATGGCGTGCTTAAGTTTATTTTACCTCCCAGATAAAATAAACTAAGGGCCTCGGTCGGGCTACGAACCCACAACCTTGAGCTCAGAAGTCAAGCACGCATACCACTGAGCTACCGGCGCTCTCTCGTACTATATTATATTATATCTGTAAAACAGATTAACATCCATACAATATACAATTTTGTCTATTTACACACACATATATAGGTATATATATGTATATAAAATTTCATAAATATATATTTCACTTTAAATTTCTATTTTTATATAAATAATTTTAATTATACGGTTTTTTAATAATTTTACAAGCATAAATATACATTTTCCTAATTTATTTTAAAAACATTTTTTTTACATACAAGATACATACATATCATAGCCTCATTAACATAACACCGACACAGTAATTATACAACTATCATATAACAAGCAAATTTCACATCTTACATGATATTGATCGAACAAGTATTTCTGTAGATACTCAAGGTGGACCAAACTTCAGTAAGGTCGGAGCCCCCCACATCCCATGGGTAAGGGGCAAGTTGAATGGACGATTTAAAATTATGACAACAATGAGAAATGAAAGTGTTTTTTCCAAAATCTGGGAGAAAAATGCATATCGGATTGAAATTTGGGTAGTCACAAATATATCAACAGAAAAATATGTTAATCGCATATAAGTTTGTGCCACGGTCTTTTGTGGTACTTTTCGGAATTTTATGTAAATAAATAAAATGTTAATGTTGTTTTTTTTAGGCCATGTTGTTCCCTTCGGCCGCTGCATTGCCGCAGGCTTTCAGAATCACCAGCGATGGCCTTAGGTGAAAAGAACAATTTAAAACCTCAATTCAAGATTAACTTCCTTACATTTTGTTTTTCTGAATTCCTGATGGTGTTCTTAGTTAGGTAGTGGGCATATATATGTTAATGTTACCAATACTATGTTTTGTGTGTGGTAGGACATTCCAAATTTTTATTTACCTACTTGTTTATTTATTTTTTTTAACTTTATTTACATTTCCTATAGAAA
Source organism: Aradus depressus (assembly GCA_963662175.1). NCBI lineage: Eukaryota > Metazoa > Arthropoda > Insecta > Hemiptera > Aradidae > Aradus > Aradus depressus. The sequence continues at coordinate 45,217,496 of OY759221.1, read as the reverse complement.
TGGTTTATTTTTAATAGATTAGCGTTAAAGGGTTATCACTATGTTTTTGGCCTCCCACCACAACCCCCTTACCGGTATGTACGATGCTGCTAGTGATATCTTCGTTGGTGTTCTCAAATGTCAACGTTTCAACAAAATGTCATCTGGTTACTATTAAAATTAATAACTTGAGTCATAACAATATAAAACCTGACCTTGCCGTCACTCCTTAGTGGAAAGCTGTTCTGGGTCTCGGTTATATCAAGGTAGATACGAACTTAGCGAGATCCAGCTCCGGTGTCCACTAAGAACTGGCGGGAGGTTCAGTTGTATATTGTTCGCGGACATAAGTTGGTTACTAATTTTAAACAGTAACTTATTATAACACAACATATATTATTAAACAAACTGCGAAATCTAACTTTAAGAACAGATGACAACCAGTAGAATATTTTTATTTAAATTTGCCCAAAAAATAGGAGGCAAATCTTTAAAAGTTGAACAATAAGAGTAATAACTATTTGCCTACGATATAGATAATATTGTAAATGGTTTAATTAATTGTAATTGTGGCAAAAACTTAATATTTAAATAATATTTATGAAATACTAGTGTAGGGATAATTAACACAGCGACACCTTGGATATTTCTGAGTTTGAACCAACAGTTGATTAGTTAGTTAATAACAATTGTTTAAATTATATCAGTGATTAATTTGAAATAAAATTATTAATGATAACGAACCGTCTGAAATTTGGAGCATTGACCCCATATACCTATAAATGTGATCCCCCGCTATCCACAACTCTTGGTCGCCTTCAAAACACAAAATGTCAATATGCAATACAGTGATCTGCCATGTTTAATCCTTCCATTGCCAAGGCTGCAAATAAAAATTGTGATGTTGAACTGACTCTACTCTGCCATCTGTTGGCAGCAGAAGGAACTTTAACAATGTCAAAGTTTTCTTATGAAAGGCTTGCTATTATCTCTTCGAATTTGACGATTTGGAACAAAAACAATTCGGGCATGATCCTTTTTGGATTTAATGCTTCACTATTCTTCGTGGAGTACATTCAGAGACAAAATTGATTATAACTGAGCATCGAATCGGTAGTAATGACTCATTTTAAAATCAATTTGTCAAAGAAAATATTTCATTTCTCAAAATTCAGGATTTTTTTAAAATTAAATTTTAAACATTATAGTAAAATAATAAAAGGAGGGATTCGAGTTACAAACTCAAGGGGGAGGATTTTAATTCCTCAGCTACACGTAGTACAGAGGAAGTTATGTAATCAGTCAAAAATTCGATGTTGACTTTTCACCAGAATTTCTTGTTTTCCGAGCCGCTGAATCGAAAAGATGGAAGATTTATAGAGGGAACGGAAATTTAGTCGTTTGCAAATAATGCGAGCTGGCGAAGTACATTGACGACGATTTCTTCCTTTTCTTGAGGCTTCCGTAGGCAACCAGTCTGATGACAACTGACAAGAAATGTCCAGTTATTTGAGGAACATATATTTTGTAACAGGTATCTCTGTCACTCCAACTATATGTTCCTCGCTCTTGAACGTATGTTCCTTTTTCGAAAAGGGATTTTTTACGATGTCGCTCCTGTAGTCATATAGCGACGAGGAGCAGTCACGGGACGTCACGAACATATTCTGAGTCATAGCTCTTCAAAATATTAAGTATTTTTTGAAACACATTTTTTTTATTATGTTACTTTTGTAGCCATAGATATATATTTGTTAGTATGGGAGATGGCGGAATAATATTAAAATTCAATAAGAAAATAAAACAGGATGTGGATGGCTGTGACTTACAATTGTAACTCAAATTATAATAGTAATTCTAGTATTAAAAAATTCTATACTAGTTAATATATATATTTTTTTATATATAATAAGTAACTTCATATAATAATACTAATAAAGATTCTAAGAGAAGTAGTATTTGAATTTTGAGCATTTCGTGTTGTCAATGTCAATTTTGAAAAATTATTTAACCTAAAATGACAGCCGGAGAATCGCAAGAGAAAAACATACAGAAGAGTATATTTACTTGAATTTTAGTATATAAAGCACGCTCGAGCGCAGTTTCTCAAGGATCACCAGAGAAGACCGTGAGGTCTAGGTAGATGTAAGAGGGACGCTGTCAGAGGATGTGTTGAGGTGCGTTAGTTAATTTTCCTGTATAAAATCATTTAATGTCTTAATGTGTATATCTGGAACATTGGCGATATGTAGAGTCGTGTACATTGTCAGTGAGAAGTTGATAAATTCACATATTTAATGAAAATGTGATCATATTATACCTGAAGAAGGCCAGGACGCCATCCAACGACGCTACGAGGTATCTCTTCCAACATTTTAGTGAAGAAGGAGAATAAAGTACGATTCATCGACGAGCCAGATGCAAAAGTGCTGAATGTGAAGCTATTTTAAAATATAAATTAAACTGAATATTTAATATGTTTTGTTAGTTTTTTTTAGAGATGCTCTTTCTCAATTAACACTTTCACATTTCTTATTGCCATAATCTGGTAGCTTCTCTCTTACTCACTCTTTTGGGTTGCAATCCAATATAAACACAGTGTATTTATAATATTTTTTCCACAGTTTTTTAATAATTTTACATAGTTACATAAATATACATTTTTCTTACATAATTAAATTTATTTAAAAAAAAACTTTTTTTTACATATTTACAAGATACATACATACCATAGCCTCATTAACATAACACCGACACAGTAATTATACAACTCGTATCATATAAAAAGCAAATTTTACATATTACATGATATTGATCGAACAAGTATTTCTGTAGATATTCAAGGTGGCCCAAAGTGCGAAATCTGGGAGAAAAATGAATATCGGATTGAAATTTGGGTCCACATGAGTATATCACCTGAAAAATATGTTAATTGTATGGAAGCTTGTGCCACGGTTTTTATGGGACTTTTAGGAATTTTATGTAAATGAAATATTAATGTTGTTTCTTCGGCCATGTTGCCCCCTCGGCATTAAATCTGTATTGCCGCAGTCTTTCAGAATCACCAGCGATGACATTGGGGTGAAAAGAACAATTTTAAACCTCAATTCAAGATTAACGTCCTACAAGTGGGAACCATGCATGTAAACCTGAATAACAAGTACTCTCTGAAAGCTAAATGAGCTCTGCCAAATGCCAAATTTTTTAAACAAAAATTCTTCATTATTGGACAGTTTAATAGTTTATGAAATTATATTCATAATCATTAGGTGACAATAAAATGTATCTTGAGTGTTTCATAAAGTTTTACTGAATAGAATGTCTTTATAAGAAACATTAATTTGCAAAAAATGGAAAAGAGGTGTCATGACTTAGTTGCTAACTAGAAGTCTTCAAGTCAATGTACCCTTCAACAGTCTTGTGTTCATGAATATCGAAACGAAAATTCTAGAAAAGTATATCCGCTTGGAATTTTTCAAAAAGAAGGTAGGTCCGAAAAAGAAAAGATGAAAAATGAAAAAAAATTGAATCTGAATACAACTTAGAATATAACGCACATTTTTCAGAAGTGCATTTTTATTTTCTGAAAAAAACATTCATCTTCCATTTTAACATAAACAACATTAACTTAACGGAACGTTATTAAAAAAAAAAAAAACGACGTTTCTGTTTTGTGACGTACGACATCATTTTTAGAAAATCACCTTTCTTGGTCTGCAGAGGAGGCATAGTGAAGTCATGCGATGTCGTACCGTGACGCCAGGGCTCCAAACGCAGATCGTTCTCCAGGGCTCCAAATCATTGAAAGTGATACACATTCGGAAAACTCTTGGGTCTCCTTTGCCGATAAGGAGCCAGGCAGCTTCCATACATTGAGGTTTGATGTAGAAACTAACAGCGAGCTTGCAGTTTCAAAATAAAGGAAATGTTCTGCCTTGTCTTTGACTTTGAAGGGTTTAGAAAGTCAATAATGACATTCTTCTACACCTCAGCTTTCGCAACTTCTATCTAACGCAGCGAAACTGTGGCCCATCATGGTTTCTGTGCATACTTGATGGTGTTCTCCAATGTCATTCAGTATAAAACGACATTGTTCTGCAGTCTGTTTCATGCCGCCGTCTCTGGACAGGTAAGATCTCAATGTGATCCAAGAGGTAATTCCCTGCTGTTTGTGGACTCATTGAACAACTTCGTCACCTGGTTTTCGACAACTCTTCGCACCGGCGTATCGGCACTTGCAACTTTCCTGGACAGAGGAACAAAAATTACTTTATTAGAATGAGTTGTAAAGAATAATAACGAATCAAAACTGTAGAAGTAGAAATACCATAAATCGTTGGCATACTAGAAAAAAAAAAAAAAAGGACAAACGAAGCTGCAATTAAGAAGGATCTATGTGCTTTTCTGTGTTTTACTGCCAGTCAAATAAGGTTCGCTCGTCAATCGAGCTTCAAGCTGTCTCTTCTTAAAAGGACCTTCACTCCTTGAAGATGTTTCAAATGCTATTCTTCCACAAGTTTCTTCCTTTATTGCACAAAAATCATCGGAACTCAGAAACAATCGACAACTACAACCACACAAGAGAAAACCAAAAAATAACTTGTCACTATATTGACCAGTGTTGATAAAGACAGAGGAGTCTGCTCTTCTAAAACTTCAACATGGTCTGGACAAACAACCAGGGCTATCTTCATGTGCAAACAAGAAACAGTAGACAGGGAAAATGACTCTTGTTATTCGACAAAAATGGCACTTAGCTACTTTAGCTTTTCGATGTATATATTCGATTTGTGAACAAACGTTACATCACCCTACCCACGAAAACTTTGAGTTATAGAGTCTGCAGGTTTAGGAAATTTATAGTACTGTCAAATTCTCGTAATTGAAATAATGTAATATACTCTTTTTAAAGTAAATTTAGTGTTCTATACGATGCTCTAATTACATTTTTGTTATCGTTTACAGTTAAAGAGTCATAAGAGATTTTAGACCAAAAAATGTGCTAAGTGAAAATAATCGAAGATGTTGAATATCTCTGAAACGGCTACGAATCGGGATTATGTTTATAGGAACTTTTTTGTTCAAAATTAAATTTCCTATACGACCTCAACTTTTGTTACCTCCATCCTGGGACACCCTGTATATTCATTCTATCAGGAATTGTATTCACAGACAAACAAAGAGGACATACATTTTTTCTATAATTTTTCCGGTGGAAAGTATGAAATTTCAGTGAAAATTCAGCACCGAATTCGTGACCGATTACATAACTTCCTCTATACTTCGTAGCTGAGGAAGTAAAAAAAAAGAAGTAAAAACACATGTTTTCAACTTTCTTCTAAGAAAAAAAAAACTAAAAATAAAGGTTACCAGAAAAAAACAATTCTAAATATATGTTGGGATTAACTGAGTCGTTCCACAGCAACTCGCTTTTTTCTTATGAAAACATTGTTTTTTTATAAATGTCCCCAAATCCGCTCCCCCCCCCCCCTGGTTCGCTTCCTTTCCCAGCCCTCCTGTCCTCAATCTGGTCGAGTCCACAGACTGGACCGGACCACCATTCCACACACACATACACAACTACCTCATTCAAACTTCCATTTTAGAAATAATCAACATATACAGGGGTGCGTGCCCCCCCCCCCCCCCCCCCTCATCGCCAGAGCAAAAAATCAAGATAAAAATTAAATAAACTTAAAAAATAGTTTTTATTAAAAATGGATTGCTTGCAAGTTACCAATAGGATCTTCAAATTTCCCATGATTCCTAAATCAGCAATCAGCTGTTACATAAATGTACATGTACAAAACAAGTCATATTACATTTATTTAAATATATATGAATTCGATCATTTCATTTCCTCGCTCAAAATCGTAATTTATGTTATACTTTATACTCTTAAAGCTGATTTTGCATGCGCAGTAAAAATGCAAAGCGCAGCAGCAGCAAATGCATGCGATTGGATGTGAGTCATTTAATTCTAAAAGAACAGAAACCACAGCGTGCATTTGCTGCTGCTGCGCTTTGCATTTTTGCTCCTCATGTAAAGTCAGCTTAATTATTAAGTCAGTGGTTACCTCAGGGGGAGCTTCTAGATGACGGAGTCTCCCAAATTAATAACAAAAAGACTGCAACGCTAACCAGGAAAACTGCGGGCTGTGTACAAAAATTTGTAACGATAAATTATTTACAAAAAAGGATATAATTATAAAAAGAGGGCGCCCGTAGCTCAGTGGTATCCGTGCTTGCCTTCTGAGCTCCAGAACGTGGGTTCAAAACTTGACCGAGGGTTTTAGTTCATTTTATCTGGGAGGTAAAATAAACTTAAGCACGCCGTCCTTCGGATGGGACGTTAAGCGATGGTCCCGAGCCTGTACGATGTCAGGTACTCGTTAAAGACACCTACCCTAGATGAATAAAAATTTAGGGTAGGCAAAATTTAGGACTCCCACAGTAGAGTCGGGCTCATGTCCACCAGAGTGACGAAAGAGCGCTCTGGTAGTAGGCGATATGACCTCGTAGTTAAAGCCCGGGCATGAGACACAATAACTAACGATAATTATAAATAAACCAAATGCATACTGTATCTATTACTCCTTTCTCAATATGGTCATCTCTTTATCGAAATTTGATTTCCTCTGCATATCCTTCACCCCTAAAAAAATACCTGACTATCCTGATAAATGTATAAGTACTATAGCTCAGAGGTAGCGTGCTTGCATACGCTAAAGCGTACGTGTTCAAGATCGCAGGTTCGAATCCAGGTCGAGGCCCTTACTTTTTTTTTATAATCTGGGAGTTAAGGGGCGATCTCACAAAGCCCAGGCGTCAGGCACAGAAACTCCCCCGCACCAGCTATATGTTGAACCGATTTTAACTAAAATTGGCAAGTATGTATGCAAGAGAACAATTTTTTGATCTTGGATTCCAACATTTTTTTCAGATCTTTGCGTTTCAAAACAAAACGAACATTTTTTATTTCGTCTCTGACTAAATTTTTGTCACAAGCTCAACTCAAGAACCATTGAATAAATATATAAGTTCAGTTCGGCATTTAGATGGTTTCATTTAAACTTTTGAAAAATTCAGTAATAACTAAGGATTTGTCGAAAGGGTACATCTTATCACAACATTTATAATGATAAAAAAGTTTCCTTTAAACAAAATCAGCTGAAGTATCATTAAAGGTACTGGCGAGGAATCTCTGTGCAATTACTTGAAAGACTTGTTTTCTTATTTTTTCTCTCTAGTTTTAATCAAAAATGCACTTGGGGGCCAGACAACATGACCACCTTTGACCCAAGAATCCGCTTATTTAATAGAAGAGAAATTTCTTTTGAAAGAGTAAAAAAAATAAATAAAACCACCACCAACAATTGTTACTGTTGATGCTGAAAATTGGGAAATTGAAGAAAACTCAAGTTAATGAGAGGGAAAGCTAAAGGTGTTTAAAGGATGGTGGAAGTTGAAGGGTGGCGTTAAAGTCTCCAGAGTGGATCAAGGTGAGGACCGGTTGGTGTCCCCACCAGAAGGAGAAGGGAGAAGGGGCCCTGCGCAGGAGAGGGGAGCCGCCGGCACCCATTCTGGTCAGCACCTTACCGCAGCATGTACCTTACCCTCTGTCCATGTGTCCCTCCCTATCTATAGTTGTCTATAGCATCCTATATATATCGAGTGTGTTCCGCCTATGGTGACCATGTGCCAGCCGAGATCCCCGGCTTGGTTCCTTCTTCTTCTGCTGCTTCCTCTCGTCACCGCTCCTGTTAAAGGTCAGTCTCTTTACTCATCACACTATGTATATTCGTTTTATCCTTGAGATGTTCCGTTCAGTTAGAATATAGCTGTTAATACCTGTTACCAAACCGCTGTTATCTCTCCAGGAACTGTTACTTTGTATATTTCCTCCTTTCTCCGCTTGTCCTTCCTTCGGTATTCATTCCTCCAGTGCTTCAACACAAATATTCTTTCTTGACATAACAGTTGCAGCCAGTGTTACCAACATTTTACAATGAAGAAGTGGAAAAGAAGTAACACTTTAGGGCAGAAACAGTCTACAGGAGAAGAAATTGCCAATTTCAAATTTCAGTTAAATTTACTTGTTTTATTATACATAAAATATAATTTTTTTTTTTTTTATATGAAACGTTGAGGGGAGTGGTAGTAAAACGCTAGCGGAATTAGTTTCAAATTCTTTAAGTCTTTCACACTCCTGATCAAATCAAATAACTCGAAAAATCACAATAGAGTTTCGACACGATAAAAACATTTTTACTGAAACCATGATGGAAAGAGCTTTGGGGGGGGGGGGGGGGGGGGGGGGGGGAGGGCCTTGAAGGCTTAGGAGAGGCTTGGGAGAGAGGGGCTTGGCTTTATAAACATTTGAGCTTAAACTCCAAGTCTCTAGCAGTAATAGAGGCCAAGATGCCTACACAGGCTCTGATGAAACCTGAATATCTAAGAACCATTTTGCAAATACCAGCTTTAGGAAAATCCGCTTTGAAATCGGTTCAGCCGTCTTGTAGCTACGATCCTTACAGACAGACACACACACAAAGGCTTCAAACTTACAAATAAAACCCCTTCTTTTGAGTCGGGGGTTAAAAAATAGGTTCCTATTGTATTATTTTCTCCTATTTATTTTTTGTCTTCTCAAAAAATAGTAATTACAAAATTTCGGGCATTACGCCCAAAATCACTGTACTATATCTGTTTGTTTCGTTAATAAAAATCTTTCTTTTGTGGAATATTATAGTGTCTTCCATAATCGAACACCCAGTTGAGGATGAACAATGAGAAGCCCATTATGATATTTTTTTAAATATAATTTCCAACTAGATATAAAAAAATACCACAAAAAATAAACAGGGACATCGTTTTCAATAAAAACATTACCTCGACTTAACATTAGCTCAAGATTTTGTTTTCGTAAATCTGTTTAACGCTGAATAAATATTTAAAACTTCATCTTTATTTAAATTCAGTAACAATTCCTATGTTATTATTTTTGTTAATTGAAGATCTTTTAGTCAAAATTATCAATTAATAAAACATTGATCATTGTTTAATATTTTATTTTGCTAAGTACTACTTTTTTGGTTTTGTCTTTTTGAAGGAGTGGAAGAGAGGTTATTTACCCCTCTTACCCTCCCTGTAACTACCCCTTGCGCAAACACTCTGTTTTTTTCTTTTTATTTAATATATTTTTCTAGTTATTTCAACAAATCAATGATATAATGTAAGTTTGTACGTATACACAACTGAGATTTTTGACGTATTTGTTTGTTTACGTGTATGGTGTAATAGATGGTGTGCTAAACAAAAAGAGGCCGAAAATCGTAGTTGGCCTATTCGCGAATAATGCGGGCAGTTCCAACATAGGCCAACTGAATTGATCACAGTTGGAATGCAGTGATCTGCTAATAACATCACATGCTCATATATCCGAAATAATAAAATATTGATCCTCGCATCGGTCCTTTTGGTGAAACATTGCAGGGTCTCCTGTCGTAAATATAAATATATATATAATAATATATTGTCATATGTATAATAATATATTCGGGCTGAAGTTATACATAAACATTGTAAATTATCGGATTTGGCCAACTCAGCCAGCCAATGAGTCAACTAACTAATTATCACCTTTACTCTCCCTCTGCCTACGCCCACGAGGGAGGGGAGAAGGGGGGGGGGGGGGGGGGGGGTGGGGGGGAAGTGCAGTAGACATTCAAAAAGTACACATATGATGTATCATATCGACAGAAGTATTGAAAACAAATCTGAAATAAAATTTTCTAAATGTCGCATTTTCAAACTTCAAACCTTCGCCTGTTCTAAAGTCCGAGTAATGTGTCAAGATAATATTTTAAAGTCTTCAATATCAATTTGAATTCATTTTTCCTAAACTTTCAAAATGGTAGTCGACAGGGCAGAAAAAGAGTGAGCACATTCAAGTTAGGCACTATAGCGAATTTAATGGCACTGAAATAAATATTAATAATAATATGTTAATTGAAGGATTTAGTAAGCTACTGTGCGGCACTAATGTAGCGCACAGAACTGACTGCGCGGCACTAATCCTGAAGCAACATCTGCATATGTGTGACAGACTGTCTCGAGCTATTTTAGCTGGGCTGTTACATTTTCGACAATTTCATTTGTAGAATTTTCCTTCTTGACAGGTAGTAAGAAAATGAAGAAGTCAGTGTCGGTAGTCACTTAACAGAGGTGATAGTCAGTGTCACTTGTCAGTTAGTAAAAAAGTGCATTCTAATGTAAGAAAGCCCTAACTCACCTTGACGGACGCTGCTAAAGGGATGAAATGACTCCCTGCAACCTCCCCAGGATGTACATCCACAGCTCCAATTATTTCCTTCTCCTTTCCTCCATCCAACTCAAAATCAGTAGTTGTCTTAAAAAATTGACTTTGTGTGTGTAGAAACCGTATAGGTATACAAGTTATGAGGGTTTTGAAGTTAAGCCCACCTCTAAATCACCCTTCCTATTTGGCTGAGAATCAATAGGGGTTTTACTCTGGTAAATCATAATCTCCCCCCCCCCCCCCCCCCCCCCCACCTCAAATATCCAAGGTCAACGTTTTATATAATGTATATATCATATTATGTTTTTTTTTTTTTTTTTTTTTCCGAGGGCTGATTTGTGTCACCGCGGCCAGAGTAGGCCTATTGTGTGTTTTTTATATATGTTACGCGATTTTGTATTAAAAACAAAAACCTCTACCTTTCTCTAAAGAGATTGACAATTCCCATCTGAAGAGACTTATTTCAATACAAAATATTTTTATAATTACAGTTCATCGTTCCTTTCATTGTATTTCTTGTTATTTCGATGATGACTTTAAAGTAAAAGGGTAAAAAATAATAGTAAAATTATAAACACTAAAAAGTAGAGTTAGTCATGCCCGGGCTTTGAATAAGAGGTCATATCGCCTACTACCAGAGCGCTCTTTCGTAAAATAAAATTTCATGTCAATATATTCCTTCTATCAGGAGTTATATGTCCACAAACTCACACGCACACAGATAAATATTTATTCATTTGTATAATCTAGAGATAAGAATTCCGGTAAAATTCCAACATTGAATTTTGACAGATTGCCTAACTTTCTCTATACCTACTAGGTACAGCTAGCCAAATTGAATAAATAAATTGTACTCCCCTTATATATTATAGGGCACCGCTCGAAATACATTTTTTTTGATGCAAGTTAATTAGTAATTTAAATAAATTCTTGCCAAAATCATGGAAGTATAAAAATATGTAGTTAAATTTGGTGGTGGCCTCGTCCGAAATAAGCCGTTATTAATGTAACGGAAAAACAAATTTTGAAAGAGTTTTCCCTCAAAGTGGACTATGACTCCATTGTTTTTCTTTCGTTTCCCTGCTTCCTTATTAATTTGCATCTATTTTCCTAGATTTTACCAAAAAAAAAACTGTGCGGTAACTCCCAGATTTCTTCCGTCAACGAGACACTTTCCGACATTTAGGTTTTTTTTTATATTTTTATTTTAAGGTAAGAAAAACGTTGAGCAGGCTCTGCTTCGAGCCAGGAACTCGTTAAAGGACTCCTGCCCCAACTAAACTTGGGACTAGACAACATTTAGGACGGCCACAGTAGAGTTGGGCTCCTATCCAGCAGAGGCAACGTTCTGAGACACAACACAACAAACTCAAACTTTCTAGTTGATCGGGATAGGATCGTAACACATTCAAAACAATGAATTGAATAACATTCTCAGAATTTTTGTATTATATTATAGTTAATTACGAATTTATGAATTTGATTTTAATACTTAATCAATTAATCATGAGTGCAAAATGTCAAAAAGTGTAAGTGTGTAAATTTCCCGAATTTATTTGGAGAATCTATTCAAGTGCTCATAGAGAACCACTTTCGCCATCACTGAAAAGACCATACTTTTTGTATTGTGTATTTAACTATATCTGACAATATTAATAAATCTTATCCATTTTAGCATATTCTCATAAAAGATAGGTGAAATATGTGAAAAAGACGCCGGTGAATCACCGTTTTCCCTCCTCCTTCAAAGCCAACTCACCGTTTGAGATAAAACTCAATATTTGACTTACTTAATTCTCATACTAAATTTTGGGAATATATATTCAATACATCGATAGTTATTATTGAATTGTTCATAGACACACAGACATTTTTTTTTTTTCTCTCCGCATAGAATTTCTGACCGATTACGTAAATTCTCATATACCTTGTATGGCATATAACACATTCAAAACAATGGATTGAATAACATTCTCAGACTTTTTGTATTATATTATAGTTAATTACGAAGTTATAAATTTGATTTAAATTCTTTGAGTGATAACCAACGGTATTATGATACCATTTCCAACAATATAGTTGTATCTAAAGTTGAGTTTCATCGGAATTTCCAATTTTCCAACCCTCTGAATCTAAAAATAAAAAGTGATCTTTGTGGACATGATAAGTCCCAACAGAATGAATATATCAACACACAAGGCGGTACAAGGCGCCGGTAGCTCAGTGGTATGCGTGCTTGACTTCTGAGCTCAAGGTCGTGGGTTCGTAGCCCGACCGAGGCCCTTAGTTTATTTTATCTGGGAAGTAAAATAAACTTAAGCACGCCGTCCTTCGGATGGGACGTTAAGCGATGGTCCCAAGCCTGTACGATGTCAGGTACTCGTTAAAGACCCCTACCCTAGATGAATAAAAATTTAAGGTAGGCAAAATTTAGGACTCCCACAGTAGAGTCGGGCTCATGTCCACCAGAGTGACGAAAGAGCGCTCTGGTAGTAGGCGATATGACCTAGTAGTTAAAGCCCGGGCATGAGTCATAAAACCTAACCTAACCTCAACACACAATCTTATATTTGTATTTAGAAGCCCATTAGGACACCTGTTAATCTTCAGCCAAATCGACCGAAAGGAAGGAGGTTTAAGAGGGGGAGGTTCAATTCAGAAACCCCAAAGTTGTACATATTAACACAAAATGTTATAAATGCTGTGGTTAATAAATTATGTAAAATTAAAATAATTAAATAAATATATAATTCAAATAATAAATATAAAAATAAATAAACAATAAATTACCGAATTTCCTGTAGACATTTTATAACTGGTCTTTTACTAAATTTTGATTTCTACAGTAGTTTTTGAAATGGGTCCTAAATAAATATCAAAAGTTCAAGATGTGCAATTTTTAAGAAAGTGCACGTATTTAAAAAAAATCAATTAACCAACTTTTTATTTGAATTTCTATTGTTTTCCTAAATTTTACAAAAATATTAAATCTAATCCAATCGTAAAAAACTAAGTTCTTAAAACTATTTCAATCCTTTTTTTTTTTTTTTTTGTTTTATATTTTGGCCATTCTTCAAATCATAGTTATATATTTTTGGGCAAATATATTTTGTACATATAAATAAATAACAGTACCTTCTTTGCGGATCAATTTTATTGTTAATTCACTCCTACTAAGTTCATCACAACTTAAGCCTAAACAACTCTCTGTCCACCTCCACATCTCAACCCAGACCATACACCATTGGCTCCTCTACACTAATTCAAAAACAGCTGATGGCCATGTTTTGTTTTCTACTCATTTGTTTTAAAAGAAAATTCATTCCTATTATTTATTTATTAATTCAGTTGCTTCTTGAATTTTACAAAAAAAATAAATATAATTAATTTTTTTAATATTAATAATTTAAATGTGTGTATTTTTTATACATCACAATGCATTGAGAAGTCTGTAAAGAGGATATCAATTGAGTTTCTGTTAAATCAGGCAATAGAGAAGAAGGGTTTCGATGGAGACCAAAAATTTAGTTTATAAACAATGAGTTGACCTGGGGAAGTACATTAGTGGTTATTCTTTGGTTTTGTTGTTAAATGAAGTTAAATAACTGTAACAAACTTTATTATCTTCGCATTAAATAGAACTGAAGTTTTTTAATAGAAATCTTTAAATCATTTTATTTAATATAAAATTTAGTTGTTTTATAATTACGGTTGGAGATAATTGAAGTAATCACTGCTTTCCTTTTGTTTTTGTGATGTACATTTTTTTTCATATAAAATAAATATTCATTTTTGTAGTTATATTGCGAAGGATTCTCTCCCTCAGTTTAGTCTTCTTTTGCCAACATTTAAGACATTTTTTTTAACAAGAAGAACTTTTGTTTCAAATGTTTTATGTATCATATCGTAAAATGCATAATTCTTTGATACTGTCACCAGCTGTAAATGTACGTACGATCGGCCTGACACCTACCGGTGAGTGTGAAGTAGAGTTGCGAGTTCTCATATGCATTCGTTTTGTACTGTGTAAACATCAGAGACTAACCTATTTTCAAACGTAAATATACGATAATTTTTAAACATTGTAAATTGTTAACGTTTACTTGAACTAAGTGGCGAGGCGTGGTCGGGGAGTAAAGACTGAACCCCCCCACAGGTCAAATATCCAAGGTCAACAATGTTTTATACATGTTAAGTATCTGAATAAACACGATTTTGTACAAAGAAAACAAAAACCTCTACCTTTCTCTAAAGAGAGTGACATCATCAATTCCCACCTGAAGAGACTTACTTCAATACAAACTATTTTTATAATTACAGTTCATCGTTCCTTTCATTGTATTTCTTGTTATTTTGATGTTGACTATAACGTTAAAAAAAAAAGAAGAAAATAGTAAAATTATAAACACTAAAAAGTAGAGTTAGTCATGCCCGGGCTTTAACTAAGAGGTCATATCGCCTACTACCAGAGCGCTCTTTCGTAACTCATGACATGACTCCAACTCTACTGTGGGAGTCCTAAATTTTGCTAACCTAGGTTTATTCACCTAGAGTAGGTGTCTTTAACGAGTAGGCTCCGGACTATCGCTTAGCGTCCCATCCGAAGGACTGTGTGCTCACACCAATTGGAAATATATAATTATTTAGACTAAGAATAGATAATTAAAAATATGTACACAATTTCTTCGTCAAACGTCACTATATTTTTAAATAATCAACTAGTTTCGCCGTGTTAAGCCATTATCAAGAGTCACTTACAAACTGACAGAATTGGTTGACAGGGTAGAAGGTACAGTTATGGAGGGGGTTTTTAGGTAATGACGGGGAATCCCTTGTTTTTGTTACTCTATACATTCCAATAAACAGATATTTACAAGATAATAATAAATAAAATAAGAAGAAATCTAATAAAGTGAAGGTAACAGTAAAATTGTTGGTATTTATGTTAAGCTAGTAAACACTGAATCAATCGCGAATAATGCATTTTCGAACGTTCAGGGATTACTGTATAAGAAAGTAAATAAAATAAGTTATTTGTATACCAATGTATCAGAATTGACCGAAGAGAATCCGGTAGATAGAGAGAGTGGATGAAGTTCTGGTAATGGAGTTATGTATAAAGAAAACTGATGATATTTGAAGATGAAGACAGAGTGGAGCTGAGGTGAAATTGTGACCTGCGGGCTTCCTTTCACCTCTGTGAAGGCTACACAGCCTTGAGAGCCTTGAGCTACGGACAGACAGGCTGCACTGCCTTGAGCTATAGGCGGACAGGCTGCACAGGCTTTAGCCTTGAGCTACAGACAGACAGGCTTGAGCCTTAAGCTACAGACAGACTGGCTACAGAGCCTTGAGCTACAGACAGACAGGCTGCACTGCCTTGAGCCTTAAGCTACAAACAGACAGGCTGCACTGCCTTGAGCTACAGACAGACAGGCCTCATGCATTTTCGGAATGTGTAGATAGAGTAGAAATTGTTTAAAATTCATATTGTATAATTCCACAAAAAAAAGGTACATGCAGGGTACTGGTCGGCCAAATAAAGTTCAACAGAACCGTTGTTCTTATATTATTATATATTACACAGAGAAATGTGATCCAGTCACACTTACTTAGATGAACAATCCTCTCATATACTAAGAAATAAATATAATAAACATATAGTTGTGTAAGTTATGAATCATACCCGGGCTTTAACTACAAGGCCATAACGCCAACTACCAGAGCTTAACGTCCCATCTGAAGGACTGCATGCTTAAGTTTATTTTACCTCGACCGGATTTGAACCGGCGATCTTGAGCTCAGTAAGCAAGCACGTTTACCACTGAGCTACTGGCGCCCTTCAGATAGTTGCGTAATACATATTTAGATTCTGCCTACGCTATCTATCATGTTAAACTAATTGAAGCATTGACTTTTCAGTGAACCACCATTTGCCCATCTCAAATTGATACACAACTTTTATGCTCCTTTTAAAATTAATCGACAGATTTGTGTGAAGATCAGTAGTCAATCCTCCCTCATGGACCATTTCATGTCGATACATTCCATTGCCAGTTATTAGGGATATGGAGTTGGCCTCCCCTTCAATCCATTTCGTCCACATGTACAATTTCGTATAGATACATTCATTCCAAGAGGGATTATCCTAATCAGAGACAGAGATAATGTTTTTTTTTTTAATTTTTGAATTCTGAGGGTCGGAAAACATAAAATTGATATTCAGCCAAATCAGCGAAAGGGCAGAGGGATGAGGAAGGGCAGAGGGATGAGGAAGGGCTTAACACAAAAACTCTTATACATCCTCTTAAAACATATGTATTTATTTTATTTATTTATTTATTTTTATTTTTCTAATAAATGTATAGTTATACTTACTTGGACAATCCTCTGATATACCAATAAATAAATTTTCATAAACAAATGATTGTATGTACAATACATATTTAGATTCTGTCTACACCAATACATTAGACACTCAACGATTCTATGGTTTAGATTCTAACATGTATGGGCAACCTTTGACATGTTGCGGGCCAAACTTTAGTGTGCAAATACGTTCGCGGGCCACGTAGATGGTTCAAAATAAAATAACGTCGGACTTTAAAGTAGTGTTCATAATTTTTAGCGATAGTAATCAGACATGAAATAATAAGACAATGTTATTATAATACAACTTATTAAAATAACAAAATGAAATGAAAAAAAATAGGTACAATATTATAATTAAATCGTGAAATTTGGAATTATTACAAACTACGAAAGTTAAGTAGCGACACCGAAATCAATGAGACACTTGAGCTTGAATTTGGGAAACTAATCCATTGATGTTTGGATTAATTCCACTGAAACAAAGACGTAAAGAATTTTCCAAATTATCTTCAGTGAGCCTTGTACGATGTTTTGATTTATTAACTTTTATCATTGAAAAGAACTGTTCGCAATTTGGAGTGAGTGTGAGTAAGTAGTGTAATATTATTTTTTTTTTTAATTGGGTTTTTCAAAATGTTTCGCGAGCTGGATCCGGCCCGCGGGCCGGTTGTTGCCCACATATGGTTTGGAATATCTTTCATATAGATTCTAACTGATAAATTAATCTTAAGAAGTACATCCGAAGAGACAGTTTGTTAGCCCAGATGTCCAAATTCTAGATCATGTGTTTCAAGATGTCAGACACTTCAGGAGGGTCATACATTGCTCCATTACCTGTAAATAATTATTTATTTATTATAAATCATATATATTTAAAATATATGAAAAGCTATATTTATTTTATGAGATCAAAAACATACTTAATATACACAAGTTCCTGGTACATTCTCCCAACATCAGTTTTCTCATTCATTTCATTGTTTCTGTATTTACAGAATATTTTATCTATTAGTTAGGTTAGGTTTTATGACTCATGCCCGGGCTTTAACAACGAGGTCATATCGCCTACTACCAGAGTGCTCTTTCGTCACTCTGGTGGACATGAGCCCGACTCTACTGTGGGAGTCCTAAATTTTGCCTACCCTAAATTTCTTAAATTAGGGTAGGGGTCTTTAACGAGTACCTGACATCGTACAGGCTCGGGACCATCGCTTAACGTCCCATCCTAAGGACGGCGTGCTTAAGTTTATTTTACCTCCCAGATAAAATAAACTAAGGGCCTCGGTCGGGTTTCGAACCCACGATCTTGAGCACAGAAGTCAAGCACGCATACCACTGAGCTACCGGCGCCCTCTCTAAAACAGTATATTTTACACTTGATCTTTGGAATAGCGGTATAACTCAAAAAAATAAAATATCAATTGTTTTATCAAATTATGTACCTATATATACAATTTTTTATTTTTCGTACTATTATAGAATCATATCAAAAATCTCGCAGAGTAGCATTGCTATAAATTAATTTTTACTTAGGTTCCTAAGTTTTCACATTTTTCTCAAAACGTTGATTTTCGAGTTATACCGTTATTCCATACATCCCCTCAATTATAACTGTTGCTTAGAATCGAATTGCTTCATCGGGAGTTCATTTTTTGCAACCTATGGAAAGTGTCCTGAGGATTTATTTAATCTATGAGAATTATATCTCTCTTCTGACATTTTCCCAACGGTCAGATTATTCCACGCCTAGATAAATTGCGAAGGGGGCCTACTTTAAGAGAGAAGTCTAAAGTTAAGTGCCCCATTGCAATTTATGTAGGCACGGAATAGTCTGGCTGTAGGGAAAGTGAATGATGGAAGAGATAAAGTGGTGAGAGGTTGCAGAAACTTCTCCACGCAGCAATTCGATTATTTACAATTGACTTCTCAACATTGTTTTTTTTTTTTTTTTTTTAATGTGTATTTTACGAACATCAATTAAAATTTTCAATATGATTCGGCAAATCCTTTGTGTTGTCAATTAATATAGCAATCCTGTATTTGCTGAGATGACATAGTTAGAACGTAGAGTTGACACAGTTATCCCTCGACTGTGTGACAGCTCTGTTGACAGCAGTCAGTCAGGGAATGGTCAGTGAGACTAGTAATCACACCGACTTAGTTCTGTTAACTATCACAGATATAATACCTGTGATTCAGTAACAAGATCCTTGTCACAGATAGTTACGGTGGCGTGAATCCAGCTCTACTTCCAACCATAACTCTGTACTGTCCTATTCTCATATTAGGACGAAAACCTTCGATTTCTTATAGAATCCAAACCCTACAATCCCGTATCCTTCGTAAAATCACAAACGCTCCATTCTACGTCTCTAATGCTATCCTTCACAGTGACCTGCAGATTCCCTTTGTAAGGGATGTAATTAAATCCCGCTACAGAAAATTCCATTCTACCCTTTCCTTTCACCCTAATCCTTTAGTCCGCAGACTTGCCACAAGAATCCTTCCTAATGTTCATGTTCGGACACTGAGGCGGCAATGGCCTCGAGACCTACTAGTGCATTGAAGACTAATCATCTACAAACGTTTTATGTTTCTTTTTCATCTATTTTTTTTTATATATATTTTAAATTTTTCTTTCTCATCCGTAATAACAAGATAATGGAGTGACATTATTGAATGATTTCTCTTTCAACATCCAAAACATTTGTTTTTTATGTATCACATTTGCTTATTATATATTGTATATATATAGTTGTAAAGGGGGCACCGGTGGCTCAGTGGTATGCGTGCTTGCCTTCTGAGCTCAAGAACATGGGTTCGAAACCCGACCGAGGCCCTTAGTTTACTATATCTGGGGGGTAAAATAAACTTAAGCCCGCCGTCCTTAGGATGGGACGTTAAGCGATGGTCCCGAGCCTGTACGATGTCAGTTACTCGTTAAAGACCCCTGCCCAAAAATTTAGGGTAGGCATGTCCACCTGAGTGACGAAAGAGCGTTCTGGTGGTAGGCGATATGACCTTGTAGTTAAAGCCCGGGCATGAGTCATAAAACCTAACCTATAGTTGTAAATACAAAATTTAAAAAAAAAAAAAGTTTTCACTGGAATCTATTCATCGATTTGGTGGAAAATTAATAGATGCCTCGCTCCAAGATTTCTGAATCTTCATGTAAATTTAGTGTTGATTCATAGACAGCAATTAGGGTTTTTTGAGTACAAATGACGACATAATAAATTCAAACTGATTCAAATTTTTAAGAAGGGTTTATTTTATGGAAGAGAGAGAGAGAGGGTCCACAATATATTGATTAAAATACAAGGATTTACTACGCTTTTGGTCGAGACCAAGACAAAATGGTCCGGTAAGATGGTTATACGACCTTTAGGAGAAGTTTCACGGAATATATACTTTATGGATTGCAAATAAACAAAAATAAAGGTAGACAAACCGATGTAAATGTTAGGTTGAGGAGGTGCGAGTGGCTGGTCTGTTTCCCACTGTAGCTACCAAGTAGAAAGCCGGCTTTCACTTATGAACTTTGACTTGTAAACATTCCTTCTCATTACACATATTTTTTAATCAATATAATTTTAAGTTTAATCCAACATTAATACTATACTTTTACTTTCATTTAAGTAATGATTCTAAGTTTTGTTATTAATATGACTTATTCTTTTTGAACGAAATAACAACTTTCGTTCCCTTTCCGTGACTGGAAACAAAATGAAGAGAATCAGCACAACAAAGTGTTTCTACCAAGAAAGTTTCTTTTAAGAAATATTAATGTGTTTACTTCCTCAACTGTACGGAGTATAGACTAAATTATGTAATCAGTCAAAAATACTATGTTGAGTTTTCAATAGACGTTCATGTTTCTGAATCTCAAAAAAAAAAATGTGAACCTCATAAGAACGACACCTATCAATTTTCAGCCGACTCGGTTAAAGGGAAGGACTATAATACATGTATCCAGAACACATGAGGACGACATCTATTGAGTTGACGCTTAATCGAAAACTCGAATGTCTGCCGATGTAATGAATAAGGAACATTTATATCAGAATTAAGAAGTCCCTGGCAGCTATTGAACGAACGGATTCTAAACACTATATAGCTCAAATTAAAAAAAAACGCATTATATAATCTATTTTTGACAGAAAATAACAAATCCGAAAACGTAGCGCAAAAATACGAATTCTGTTCGTAGTTGGGTCACCGGAATTTCATGTTTTCCAACCCTCTGATTCAAAAAAAAAAAATAATAATAAATTACCTGTCTTTTGACACGAAAACTCCCGATAGAAATGTATCGACACTAAATATTATATGTGTATCGAGGACCATACAAGGACGACAATGTATTGATTCTCAGTCAAATTGGAGGGGGGTTTAGGGGAGAGGCTTTACAGAAAGGGGGGATTAGGGAAGATGGTTAACACAAAACTTCCTGTAAATAGCAGACATTTTACAGGTGGACACAAAATCTCATAAGGAGGACACTTATCAATTTTCAACAAAATCGGGAGAGCGAAAAAGTTGTTTAATTCGCGCTGAAGAAGTCCTATGCTGCTGATTTACCGAAGAATAGTTCCAACAGTTTCTATTGAAAATATACAGCTCTTCAAAATACAGCACGAATTTGAGCATATTACAAGAAGGAACTACATTTTGTACTGTCATAACTTTCTGAAAATTTAAATTTCTGCTTGAAAACTGACATCGCGAGCATGTGTTCAATGATTCTTTAAAATTTTCGCGTCATCATTTCCCTCCTTTTCGGTAGTGCGATCAATTAGCAGTTACGTTAGGACAAGTGTTACACTAAAATTAACTTGTAAATGTTGTCAAAAACAGATATTAAGTAATCCGGAGATTAAGTAGTTACACTTTTTGGTATTACGAATATAAAAAGGAAGCGACCGACACAATTTTTTTGGATTTTCGTATTTTATACATTGAATTAGGTGTAAATAAGTCTCAAAATATGGGAATGTTTGACGATTTCACTACTTTCTCTATCTGTGAAAGTAAATAGCAATAGATTTTTGTAGCGAATAGGAGACAGTTTCCCCCTCTTCTCTGTAAAGCTCCCATTCCCCCCTCAAAAACAAATGTTTGGCTACGTCTCTGAGACAAGTTGTCTGCTGTATGGTGGATGGTGGATGGCTACATCTGACCCCAATCTCAAGTTCCGCTGGTCACTCAAGTACCGCTACCTTCACTATCGGCTAGCCTTACCTGCTTCCTACGTCTTACCTTCATGTAGCTCTCATCCCTCCACCTGTTCCCTAAATGTACTTCCCCCGATCGAATTATACCAACTAAGTTCTGCATTCTCACCTTTACGATCAATTTGGGTGATTTGTGGGAGTCTTCTTCCTTAAGCGCTTATCAATCCTCATCAAATTTCGTCTCATAACATTCATAGTTATTCAGAGTTTTTGAGATGTTTTTTGTAACTTATGTTTTTTTTTATAAAAATAGTTAAAATAAAATAACATAAAATAAATAAACACTTGATAAAATAAATATATATGTGTGTAAAATGAACAAAAAAGGAATAATATTGATTACGATAGAAATTTAAAAAATATATAATAAAAATAGAGAGAGAAAAAAAAAGGATAAGAAAATAATTTAAATGATTAGGTTGACGAATTAGAGAATACGGGGGAGAGATCAAAGGGAGAGGATTAGACGAAGGAAGTGGAATAAACCTAGGAAGGCAAAATTTAGGACACCCAGAGTAGAGTAGGGCTCATGTCCATCAGAGTGACGAAAGAACGCTCTGGTAGTAGGCGATATGGCCTTGTAGTGATAGTCCTGAAATTTTCTACAACATACCTCTAATATTTATGACTTAATCAAAAATATCTTTTAATAAAAGTTGTAGGCAAAACTGAAAGAGACATTTTAAATGAGATACGAGTTATTGAAGCCGGTTTGCGAGATGCCGGAAACTGTCTTAAAATGCCTTCTCCAAAGCCATTTTTTTAGACTTTGCTTCATTTACGCTCTCTATAATCTCTGGGTATCGAACCGGGAACATTTACGTCAATACTTCACGTGTGAAAGTAGGGAAGAATATTTCAGAAGAAAAAAAAAAAATAATAAAAGAAGGTAGATTTGCGGATATCTTAAAACATTCTCACGCCTTCTATCATAACTTTTTTATTTTTATTTTCATTTAAAATAAACTTTCTCTGGAGTTTTAATTGATTTTTTTATGAAAAAAATTTTTTTTGCTAATATTTTAAAAAGTGTTCTTATTTTTTGCGATGAAATCAGTAATAATATGTTGTTATACTTTTTTTTTGCTGAGGGCGTTTCGCCTTGAAACAATTTATTCAAAAGAGAAAATATTTAAATTTTAAATTCTCTTTTCTTGAAGGGGGGGGGGGGGGGGGGGGGCCTTAATTCCACCTCACTGAAAATAGATCGCAGCCACATTCATTTTTTTTATTTTATAAAAAATAATTTTGAGAGTGGGTCGAGTCTAGTGGTCAGCTTTCTACAGGAAGGCTCGTTTGTTAAATTGAGTTAAATTATTATTTATGTTGAGTTGTACATAATTATATTGGCACGATCTGTGAAGAGCCTCATTACACTTACTTTACTCTCACACGCCTACATAACATACACATAGCCTTCTCAGCTCCTAGTAGGGTGGATACCTCAAGATAGTTAAGGTCATGTCAAACGATGCCAGTCACTAAAAAGAAGCACTGAAAGTGTGTATTTACTGATTGCGACTCATGCCCGGCCTTCAACTATGAGATCATACCACCTACTACCAGAGCCGTCGATCGCCGCTCTGGTCTTGAGCTCAATACTAGTGTGAGTCCTAAATTGGTGGAAACTGAACATGGAACCTCTTTTTTTTTTTCCGGTTTCCATCCAGTTGTATCCCTACTGGAAGGGAATATATTTAACTGCATGCGCCATATGTATATTACATGCTTTAACACAACTTAATTTTGAATTCTACATACAATAATTTAGATAGACAATAAAGTTATAGTTCATCAAAATTAATCTTCTGTACAAAATTTAAAAATTCTTTATAAAAACGTCGCACTAAAATAGTTGTTGACAAAGGCCAACTTTCACCATTGACCACTACAAATCTCACTAGAGAACTTCTTACACCCTCCAATAGTTCACAGGTGTAGATGAAATGATGGACTGTCTGCTGCTGGGTGCCGCAGAGGCAGAGAGGCGAATCGAGGATCTTGAACCTATGGAGGTAGTGCCTCATCTTGCCGTGTCCACTCAGGAGCATGGTCATCTTGGCTGGCAACGGTTTGTCGTTCTTCATCTCCAACCTGTCCTCTACAGTCGGGAAGAAGCTCCTTCTAACCGCACTTTTATTCGTCCGCCCCCATTGCTCCTTCCATTTCAGGATTGGTATATAATGGATTATATTGGTATATAATGGATTATATTGGTATATAATGGATTATATTGGTATATAATGGATTATATTGGTATATAATGGATTATATTGGTATATAATGGATTATATTGGTATATAATGGAACCATTATATAGCTAACTTTCTCCATACTTCATAAAGTTGACGAAGTAGAAGATGGGAGGGTGTCTCAAGAGGCGGTATGTTGTCTCATCATTGAGGTAGTTCACCTAACCACCGTTAGATGTTAGTTCACACTACACACTTCCGTAAGTAGGACGTGACTAGACACACTAACAGAGGGACGGCCGCGGCGCGACCATATCTACCAACTAGGCGACCGTCTGGCGCGGCACAATTTTTTTTTTATGTAGAGATACTTAAATAACATTTTACTTCGCTAGCTTTATGAAGTATAGGGGAAGTTACGTAATCGGTCAGAAATTCGATGTTGACTTCTCACTAATTCGAAAAAAGAAATAAAAAAGGCGATGGTGAATCACTGTCTATGTACTTCCCCAGTATAAATTAATCTATTAAGTTTTCGCTCTCCCTCCAAAGCCATTCGACCGTTTGGGCTAAAACTTAATATTTGACTTACATAGTCGCAGTTAATGAAATTATATATTTGCATTCAACCCCATAAGGATGGCACCTATCAATTTTCCGCGAAATTGGTCAAAGAGAAGGAGTTGGGGACTAGAGAAAGGGGACTCGACTCATATATAATATATATGGACCCTTATATATTATATATGAAGGGACCTGTGGAAAAACGATGAGGTTCCATTTTTGTCGGAATTCAGATTTCAGCGGCATCTGTTGGCAAATGACATGAATTAACAACACACCATACATAGAGGATAAACAATAATAATTATTGTTAGATTCCATTAACAATTATTGTTAGATTCCATTTTTGTTATGTGTTGATATAGTGGAAATACTAATGAATAAAATAAAATTATAGATAAAACACTTTTTTGAACACTTATATTGTCTAATTCCACAAACATATACTTAAATGTGTACCGGTTTCAGCTTACGCCGTCGTCAGCACAATGTTCA
The DNA here is from genome assembly GCA_963662175.1 of Aradus depressus. NCBI lineage: Eukaryota > Metazoa > Arthropoda > Insecta > Hemiptera > Aradidae > Aradus > Aradus depressus. The sequence goes on along the minus strand of OY759221.1, from coordinate 45,192,339 downwards.
ACAATATTGTGCTGACGATGGCGTAAGCCGAAACCGGTACACATTTAAGTATATTTTTGTGGAATTAGACAATATAAGTGTTCAAAAAAGTATTTTATCTACCATTTTATTTTATTAATTAGATTCCACTAAAAGTTGTGATTGAAAACATGTTACACGGTGGAAGAACGATGAGACTCCCGCGCCGCCCGAGGAAGAACGATGAGGTTCTCTGTATCCCGTTCTCTGTTATCAATCGTTTTTCTGTGATTATCACAACATATTCTTAGCCGGAACCTCATCGTTTTTCCACTGGACCCTTCATAGAGTCGAGTCCCCTTTCTCTAATCACCAAAATTGTAATAAATCATGGCCCAGAGAAGAACAAGATCAAATCTTCAACATTTAGTCGTTTGGATAGTTTACCAACCAGCAGATTCTCATCTTCGACGTCGAGACACCATTTTAGCTCTCAACAGAGTCGAGAATAATGAGTTTTATATTTTATTTTTTCTAATAAAATTAACATTTACTTCAGATCTGACATTTTATTGCTAGAATCTTCTTCAAATTTTTACTGTTTGAAAGTTGTCGTAAAAAATATCATGAAAATATATCAGAACTCATTGATGTTGGTGACTATTTGAGCTTTATTCAATCATAAAACTGCCAATGACGTTATTACTCTTTTGAGCAAAAAAAAAAGTTGCCGGTGATTGGTCGGCAATGTGACGACAACTTCCGGTGCGAATTAATCAAATAAGTTTTCGCTTTCCACCTGAAAACAATTACCCCTTCTCTTCGACCAATTTCGCGGAAAATTGATAGGTGCCATCCTTATGGGGTTTCATCTATGATAGAATAATAAAATATAGAAATACCTAATCAAAAGTATAAACAACTCTTAAAGCATCAGGGTACATAGTAACAAGATAAAAATTATAAACCTACTTACCCCACCCATACAGCACAGCGGTTAAAGGACAACTGGCATAGTTCTAAGGAGTGGGGATAGCTAGGTTCACTCACTCTCTCAACATGCAAAAACCATTCATTCTAATATACACAACAATTAAAACAAGACTCAACATAATAGTTTAATGGGATTTTTGGGTTGAGCCCGCCTCCCCTTCGGCTGATTCCTCTGAAAAATAATAGATGTCGTGCTTGTAGGGCTTTGAATTTACACATGAAATTTCGTGTCAATACATTCATTACAACAGCATTATTAGAGTTGTTGCGTTAAGCCGCCCCCTAGTCTCCCCTTTCCTTTGGCCGATTTGGCTGAAGTGTCGGGCTTATCCCCACCAGAGCTGGTAGTAGGCGATATGACCTCCAAGTTAAAGCCTGGGCATGAGTCAGAATAACTAACTAAAACTGGTACTTCTATTCTATTTTACTTAGTTTTATAGTAACAAGGTAGGTAATAGTTTTAAGTTCATGGATTTAGTTGTATTCACTTATATTGCAATCCGACATTCCCGATAACAATATTATAACCTGCCAGTATCTTATTGCTATTTACGTTTATAATTCAAGAAGTTAGGGCCCCGGTAGTTCAGTGGTATGCTTGCTTGTCTTCTGAGCTCAAGATCGTGAGTTCGAAAGCCGGCCGAGGCCCTTAGTTTATTTTATCTGGGAGGTAAAATAAACTTGAGCACGCCGTCCCTCGGATGGGACGTTAAGCGATGGTCCCGAGCCTGTACGATGTCAGGTACTAAAGACCCATGCCCTAGATGAATAAAAATTTACGGTAAGTAAAATTTAGGACTCTCACAGTAGAGTAGGGCTCATGTCCACCAGAAACGAAAGAGCGCTCTGCTAATAGGCGATATGACCTCGTAGTTAAAGCCCGGGCATGAGTCATAAAACATAAAACATTAGTGCGTAACTGAAGATAAAGAAAACTATGAAACAATTACCTAAATCATAAATAAGAATAAAATAGAAATTTGGAAACGTTTGACCATAAGAAGGTTACACTCTGACTGTTATCAGGAAGAGGTTGTTTTAAAACAAGTTTTTAACTGGACTTTAATACAACAATTTATTTACAAGGTCAATTATAAATCAATTTTTAACACTATTACATAGGAATGTAACTCACATGAAAAATAAGATGCATATATCAAATAATGCCAAGGTTTTCTAAGATGAAGGAAGAATAACATGTTTCTATTGAGACTGTATTTACTAGCCACGTGTACAGAACATGTTCGTAATGTATGCACTTTCAGTTCCCTGATCCAAAAGAGAAGGATCCAGTCTTTGACATGTATATCCTACGGCCAATTAGCAAAATAATCGATTTAATACTCCTTTTCTGGAACCAATTACCGTACCGAAAAACTGGCATTTTTCTATAGAAAGAAAATAAATGAAAAAAAAAAGGAAGAAAGAAAAATATGAAGTGTTTCTAGGATGTTCATACAAGAGGACAACAAGATGGCTGCCTGTCTGTCTGTCAGGTGAAACGAGAAAGTGATTTTCTGTTTGTAAACCAATTATATCTGCCTATTTGGGCAAACATCCGTATACTGTATACTTAATATGGCAGTTAACCTTTCGTTTGAACTAATATTGATACAGACTCCCTGAGATAGAAACGAGAGGTTATGTTAGGATAGGTTAGGTTTCAAACAATTTGCCTCCTTTCTTTGTCCCACATTGTAGTTGCCCTTCACTTTGATATCAATCAAATACTTTTCTATTTCTCTATCGCTCGAAACTTCTCCTATATAGATATAAAACCGACCACGATACCCTTTTAAAAAAGTGTTTGACGTCTATCTCCCCCCTCCTCCGATTTATGGGAGACTCTTGAAGCTATATTATTGAAATGTTGCATAAAACTAAAGACTGGTAAAAAATTAACAGACCTAATTGAAATATTAAGCGAAAAAATGTAGTATTTTCAGGTTATGGGATGTAGCTATCATGGTGCTTTAGGAATTCCGATAGATTTCTTAAAGACATGCTTCAAATAACATTTATATTATATACATATACAGTGGAATCCCGATATTTCGTATCCCGATTATTCGTATTTCCGGCTAATTCGTACAAATTTGCCGGTCCCCAGAAAAAATCCCGAAGTGGTATAAAAACAATGCATTTCGGACCCCTCGGTAATTCGTATTATTTTTATGCTCGAGGTCACTTAAAACGTCTTATAATTCGTATTTCCAGTTTAAAAACCTCGTTAATTCGTACTGTTTTCAAGAGGGGGAGAGAGGACAGTGAGAGACGAGAGCAGAATGAGTGCGAGATAAATGTTTTCTAGGAAATCACGTGATTCCTACAGAACCAAAGGGGAGAACGAGTGAGAGAGACAAGTTTTCTATGAAATCTCATATTATCTCATGTAATTCGCACTCTTTTTCACTGAAAGGAAATGAGGAGAGGAGAGGAGAGGGGGAAAGTTTTAGGAATTTTATTGAACTTATCTAACATTTTTTCGAACAAATATTTGATTGGTGTTTATTTAATCTAGAACATATGTACATATGTTTTATTGCATGTATTGTTTATTGTATAGTTTAGTATAAAGCAGTGTTTATTGCATAGTTTTTATTCTTACCACATTGTACATACTTCTTAATACATACATATTTGCATTAATACGTTTTTTAATTTTTTATATTTTGTACTCCCGAAAATTGGTTATCCCGATAATTCGTACCAAACCGTCAGTCCCTTGACCATACGAATTATCGGGATTCTACTGTATATGACGAACTAATTCGAGATACAAATCCATACATTGTATAAGGGAATATACGTAATTGGTCAGAAATTCAATTTTAAAAAGTGAAAGACAAATTCCTGACTTTGTTCGTGAACACAATAACTCCTGATATAATGAATCTATCGATACAAAATTTTATATATACCAGAACATTCTAAGGACCGCATCTATTGTTTTTATGCCAAATCGGTCAATGGAAAGGGGGGATGATAGAGAAGGGGGGATTATAGAAAAGGGGGGATTATAGAAAAGGGGGGATTATAGAGAAGGGGGGATTATAGAGAAGGGGGATTATAGAGAAGGGGGGATTATAGAGAAGGCTTAACAAAAAAACTCTAATAACTGCCGATGTAATGAATGCATCCGCACACAATTTAGTATGAGGATTCAGAAGCCATTATATAAGTCAACTATTGAGTTTTTGAGGTTCATTGGCTTTGGAGGGAGAGCGAAAACATAATTGGTTAATTCGTGGTGGGGAAGTACGGAGCCGGTGATTCACCAACTACTTTAGTGCTTTTGTAAAAGTTAATATGAAAATAATGACGTAATAACTACCTTTTTTACGATTTCACAACTGCTAATAGAACTGTGGCGGAGTTAGGAACTACACAGCCATAACCCCCAACCCATTATCATATATATTATATTATAACCTTTTTTTAATATACCTACTCGTATTTTTTTTTTTTTTTTTCCATAAAAAAAGCATTGGTTATGACATTTCTGTACTAGGTTACGTTCCTGTGTAAGGAATGTTTAAAGTAAAAATGAAGTGTTATTTAACAAAGTCTGTTGAATATTCAGTTAAGTCGGAGTACAATAGGATGGAGGAATTAATGCAGGTTATGTGCTACAATTAGCGCTCCATGTACTAAAAAATATTTAAATTTGAGTTGTCTCTTTACATTGTCTGTCAATCTTCTCTCCACTTTCTCCTTTCAACATTTTTTTTACAACATTTCTACTGTTTTTTTTATTGCTTAAGGAAATTGAACACAGCTAAACACATTTCTTGTTGTATCTCAACGTAAAATGGGAGACAGTCCACTCAACTTCCAGACTAACTAACCCAATATTATCACCTGTTCATTATGATACCCGTTATAATATATCTCGGGTGTTTGGGCAAAAGGGCTTAAATCAGCAAATCTGAATTTTAGGAGGGGACTTTCTGAAGGTTTGAAAAATTCCTGCAAATCAGGTAAAGCACATTTATGTTACTTGAAATATTATTTATATAAAGTATTGAATATAAATAAAGTAAAATATTCCAACAATCAGCTGCATTTGGTAAAAATATTTATGAGGAGCAAACATTCAAAAAAGGATTTGTACAAAAAAATAAGAAATGAGATAAACAGCTTTTCTAACTGGAATTTTACCGCGCTTTTATAATATCAACTCCGTTCTTTCAAAAAAAAATTAGTCTCGTGTATATCCAAGGTTGTTTTATAGGGTTTCAATCAAAACCAAACTTGTCCAAAGAGCGTTTTCGTAGTAATCATGAAGAAGACGTTTTATGCCACTGTTTGGACACAAAAGATATTTTTATTATTTAAGTTGAATACAATTTTATTATAATTTGAATTATTAAAACAGGATTAGGAACAATTTTAGCTCAAATCTGTTTTATTTTTATTGATAATAATATTTTTATTATTTAATTTTGATTACCTACATTATTTGTTTTAAAAATAAGTCAGTATTACATTTTTTTGATAATAAAGTTTTCACTCAAATCCTCTTTATTTTTATTGATTAGCCAATTTTTTTTTTTTTTTTTTTCGAAAGGGAATTAGTCCTAGAAGGATTCAATCTAAACAACATTTGTTCATGTGTTTCAAACAAACACGGACATGTCCAAGCTATTCACAATTTTAATTACCATTGTCAAAATTATTTTAGCTAAAATTTAATTACCTATGACATTAATTATGTTTGATTAATTTTAAAAAAATTAAAAACCTATATGAAATAGCGTATAAGCACGCAAAATCATTTCTTGCTGTTTTCTAGAATCTCTACCAATGTGACAAATCTCTTTTTGAATGTTTGCTCCTCATATATATATTTTTTTTTTTGGCCTTATGTACGATGCATATTAGCCATGTCACTGTGTAGGTAATTTACTAGTTATTTACGACACCCATGGCCCCGGGAGGGAGGTCTATCTATGAAATAAAACTCACTCCCGGACGGGATTCGAACCCGCAAACCATGCGACCAAAGCCCTACGCTCTAGCCCGCACGGCCACCATGGCTCCCTAAAAATATTTAAATGCACTAAATCCTTTGGATCATAAGACTTATTCTGACTTAAGCCCTTTTGCCCAAACTCCAGAGATTCATATTAATGTAAACTTTTGTTTCATTTTTAGATAATCCCCCTGTAAACGCTGTAACTGATAATGAACGAAGTGACAATGACGTAAAAAGTAATAATAACGAAAATATTTAAATATAATAAATAAAACATAATTTGATAACATAAATTAATTCTTCAAATTCAATTATACCTTTTACCGTGTTATCCTATATGCATCTTTTAATTATGAAAAATAAACCTAGTAAATTGAAGTCAAACAAAAGGAGTTTCACTTGGAACGTGCGGAGATTCTGTGAACTAACACCAATTTTTGTAACATTTCAGACGTTATGATATCAAACATTCCATTTCACATGAAACATGCAACTTGTCCATTTATATTCAAAAGCTATTTAGAATAAAATACTAACTATAAAAAGTATTATGTGAATGGAAGCTAAAAATTAATAGTTATATATGAAGAAAATAACATATTCGATCTTTCCCAATTCTTCAGGCCTCTTTAATCCTCTCAGGTTCATCGGTGGCCAACATTGATTATTATTGTTTTCATAATTATTTACAAAAAAAATTGTTACTACGGTTAGGTTTAGGTTTTTATGACTCATGCCCGGGCTTTAACTACGAGGTCATATCGCCTACTACCAGAGCGCTCTTTCGTCACTCTGGTGGACATGAGCCCGACTCTACTGTGGGAGTCCTAAATTTTGCCTACCCTAAATTTTTATTCATCTAGGGTAGGGGTCTTTAACGAGTACCTGACATCGTACAGGCTCGGGACCATCGCTTAACGTCCCATCCGAAGGACGGCATGCTTAAGTTTATTTTACCTCCCAGATAAAATAAACTAAGGGCCTCGGTCGGGCTACGAACCCACAACCTTGAGCTCAGAAGTCAAGCACGCATACCACTGAGCTACCGGCGCCCCAAACTACTACAATTACTAGTAGTATGTAGTTACTACAATTATTAGTAGTATGAATGCAAATTCTAGCTGGTATTGAGCAACAGTAGACATGTATAGATGTTGAAGTATGATAATATTTAGACATTTTATAACCAAGAATAACTACAAATAATCTTCAGAAAGTAATTATGAATACGTAATTAATGAGAGAAAGGCTTATCTTGGATTGTTGTTCATCGGAATCTTAGCCCGCCAGAAGACGAAGGTTATACCTTAGATAACATCTATCTGATAGAATACAATATGGAGCCTCCTGTCTGTCTTCTTAGTGAAGCTGGCTTGCAGGGAGTAGTTACTTGACGTACATACGTGAAGAGAGACATTATTTGATATGTTCGCCTTTTAGCCTCTACAAGTAAACAGTGTACTATAATCGACAAGATACAGGCTCTCTTAGACTACGTTTTGTTAAGGACTCAATCATTTTTATCAGTAGTTTGTATTCATTCCTGATTCAGAATGACCCGGGACAAGTTCCATTTTGTAACTGTAATATACGAACTAACCCTTCTTCATTTATTTATTTGTTTACATTCTTTCAAATACCTTATTGCTAATCATTTTGTGTAGAAAAGTAAATTTTCTTAAAGTTTCTAAGTTATTTAAGTGTTGTTATTGATATAAAAGGTTGTCTTAGATCAAGTCACCACTTTCTTAATTTGATAATTCGAGATCATTTAAGACTAACCAATCAGGGTTAAAGGATTATTCTGAACTTTTAGAAAAAAACAACCATACATATGGATTGAGCTGTCAGCTGTTCTATAAGTTGGTGTTCAGCGGATCAATTACAATTACCTTATATCAATCAATGAGTTACGTTGTACATATTAGAGTTAATGCAAGACAGTGTAGAAATTAGTTGCTTTCTACGTTTACTAGAGGCGGTTTTTATATTATTTGATTGTGAATTAACTTTTTTAAATTTAAGTACTGTTATTTATTTTGAACTAGAGTAATTTTTGTTAATTATATATAGACAGTTGAGTCTTCTTCTGATTTTGACAAGTTTTTTTTTGTACTGGCTGGGTAATTAAACGTGTACTACTGGAAAAGAGTGCGTAAATAATTACCGTAGTGTGTATTATCTATTAAGTCAAAAAATGACTTACCCACACACTCACAAGTTGTAAGTCTGTGACAATATGTTTTAAGAGGTCAAATCTGGATTTAAAAGAACAAGAAATAAAAGGAGAAAAAAAAAAAAAAAGAAAGTTGTTCATAAGAAATGTTCGGCCTCGAGGTGAGACTGGGTGTGACAAGGCGGGTCGGAACCACCCAGATCATTACCTGCTGCTTGTACCTGCTACCGAGGACATTACCTGCTACCAACAGCTAATGTATGCTAATACCTGCTACCGAGGACACTACCTGCTACCAACAGCTAATGTATGCTAATACCTGCTACCGAGGACACTACCTGCTACCAACAGCTACTGTATGCTAATACCTGCTACCGAGGACACTACCTTGCTACCAACAGCTACTGTATGCTACTTGGAAACAACCTGCTACCTTCACACTACAACTTGTCAACTATTAATATAAATGACCGAGGATATATACGTCACACTTCCGGAACATGTGTAGGTCAATTAAAAAAAAAAAACAATATTCCAATAAACGTAAGACCAGAAACATATCGTTGAGAAGCTACGTCAGAAAACCATTCATTCTTTGGTACACAGAGGATAGATATTTGAAATATAAGTATAAAACACGGAAAATTGATTATACAGTAAAAGAGATTTGAAAAGAAAGTTGTTATTGAGGTTATGACATGGTAGTTCCTAACTCCGCCGCTGGCGAATTACATGAGTTTTTTAATTTTGTGAAATCATAAAAAAATGTAGTTATTCTTCAATATTTTTAGTTGGTTATGTAAACGAAACACATTCCTAAAGTACCATGAGAGCTACATCACATAAACTGAAAATACTCAATTTTTTTAGAATTATATTTCCTTTATACCAAATATTTCTTGTATTAATCAATTCATAAACCCAAATGACAGTTGAATCTATCAACACAAAATTTAATATGAGAGTTCAATAGTCCAAGAGTATAACAAAAATTGATTTTGAAACAATTGATATGTTGGTTTCATAGAGAGATCGAAGACAGTTGATTAATTCATGGTGGGAAAGTATTTGGCGGGTGAATCATTGACTTTTTATTTTCACTCTATTGTCTTCTTCATTGGGGTCGTTCACTAAACTGAAAAAGAAGGATACTCCTTAGACTCTATTGACTGGGAAATAGAATGCAATGAAATGCTAATTTTATATCGAAATAAAGAAGAGAATACAAGAACACACCTACCTCTTGTCGTCCCACGTCTCACTCCGGCAACCTCAAGTCTTTGTCCCCATATGTTAGATACTCGCTACACACTGGATCCCTCAACTCCCGCAGTGCATATTTCTCCTGAAATTTTAGTTAAACATTTCGGTTTAGAGGGAGAGCTTAACATAAAACTGCCGATAGAATGAATTTATCGACACGAAATTGTGTGGCAAAAACACTAAATGGGCAACATCTATCGATATTTAGCTGAATCGGACCAAGGGGAGAGGCTTAAATCAAAAACGCTAATAACTGCCATTGTAAACAATGTATCGAAAATACAGACTAAGAATGTCTTCAAAAAATACATACATATGTACATACTTACGTACAACTTTGTGTCCTGAAAACAGTAAGCAAAAAAAATAAATAAATAGTAGCACAGAACATTTGTCAACAACTGTACCTGAATATTGCTTTAAAAGTCTCCTTTCGAATGATAAAACCACAGTACATACGTACATTCATATGTACATATGTTCCAGGTTTAGGCTTATTGATAATTAGGATCGATTATATGTTCCGTGACAAACATTAAAATCACAAGCAATAGAGGGCGCCGGTAGCTCAGTGGTATGCGTGCTTGACTTCTGAGCTCAAGAACGTGGGTTCGTAACCCGACCGAGGCCCTTAGTTTATTTTATCTGGGAGGTAAAATAAACTTAAGCAGGCCGTCCTTCGGATGGGTCCCGAGCCTGTACGATGTCAGGTACTCGTTAAAGACCCCTGCCCTAGGTGAATAAAAATTTAGGGTAGGCAAAATTTAGGATTCCCATAGTAGAGTCGGGCTCATGTCCACCAGAGTGACGAAAGAGCGCTCTGGTAGTAGGCGATATGACCTCGTAGTTTTTTTTTTTTTTTTTTTTTTTTTGTTTTTTTTTGGCATTTCAACCGCTAAGGGTCATGAGTGCCCGGTACAGCGATATTAATGTCGGGGTTAAGCTCTTCACCAGGAGACCAAGAGGTGCGAGACAGAAAAGCCAGGCAGAGACAAGGGGCCACCCCACGAGCGGCGAGGCCCGACCAGGGGACAAAGGGAGGCGCGACCAGGCCTCTCCCCGCAGCAGGCCCTATAGCAGGCAGTTTGAAGGGAGAACGGCGAGGCCTGATAGAGAGGGTGTGCTCGTTCCTGCAGCCGACCACACCCTCCAAGCCCGGGACTGCCTCAGTCCAGAGAGCCCGGCGGCGCCCCCCCAAATCCCCCAACCGGACCGGCACAAGCCCGCCAGGCCACCCCCAGGCCCCACACCGACCCCCCGTCCCACAACACCAGGCCCCCGGCGAAGGCTCAGAAGAACAGAACTACTTTATGAGAAAATGTATCGCTTGGTATACGGAAAGAATTGATACAAATTTAAAAAGGGCTAAAGCAGGTTTATGACTCCGGTGTGTACGAGAAATTTAAGAAGTTTAGTAAGGGTTTCGGGATAATTTTCCAACAGTAATGGCAAAGAGGAGGGAAGTTTATAAAAGGTTCTCATAGCAGAGTATCGGTGACAATATAATAACATGTGCTGGACCGTGAGTGGCTGGCCACACGCAGAACACAGAGGAGGGGGTTCACGGGCCATCAGATGTTTGTGCGTGAGCCGAGTGTGGCCGATACGGAGGCGACAGACCACCACCTCCTCCCTTCTTCTGTCCCTGTAGCTGCTCTTCCAGGGCCTCACGGTGTCCTTAATCAACCTCAACTTGTTGTCTGTTTCATTCCTCCAGGACGACTCCCACTGTTCCAATAAGTACTCCCGGATCTTGGGCTTCGTGTCAGTCCATGGTATGGCCACAGCACTTTGTTCATCTCGGGCGGCAAGTTGGGCTGCTTTGTCTACCATTTCATTTCCTTCTATGCCACAGTGCCCCGGTACCCATAGGAATCTCACGGTGAGGTTTGACCTCCAGAGATTCCAAAGTGTCTGATGAATTGTTTGTACTATTGGATGGGTACTATATAAGTTCTTCAGTGCGAGAAGGGCACTTAGAGAATCTGTTACTAATAAGATCGTATTCCTCTGATAGGCAACTGTACTAAGAGCACGAGAAATAGCAGTCAGTTCTGCTGTGAAGATGGAAGCTTCTGTCGGAAGAGTTACAGAGTATGTACGGTCGTTAATGGTGAAGGCGGCTCCTACACCGTTGGGTGTTTTGGACCCATCAGTATATATTACTGTTACTCCTGAGTAAGATTGTATCAACTCTTGTGCAGCGGTCTTGTAAAAATATGGAGAGGTTTCAGACTTTAGAAAATTGGTTAGCTTCAGGTTCGTGATGATTGGGGGTACAATCCAGGGAGGAACGGACGGAATAAATGAAGATAGCAGTTTAAAATTACGGACATGAAGCAATTCCAACAGTTCTCGAGTGCGAATGCCAAGAGGCTGGGCCATTTTTGGTTTCGCTTCGTAAACTCTGGAAAGGTCATAGTTCAGCACGTCAAACTTGTTCAGATGTCCAGCTGCCGCTCTAAGTTTTTGAATATAGTTTAAGGCCAGCATTTTTCTTCTATACACAAGAGGGGGCTCCCCTGTTTCGGCACATAAACTGCTTGTGGGGCTAGTTAAAGCCCGGGCATGAGTCATAAAACCTAACCTAATCTAACCTCACAAGCAATAAAACTTTATAAAACAAAAGTCCTCAGAAATCCTCAGCTAAGAACTCTGAAATATTAATAACAAAAATATTTGATGTACCCAGGCGTGAAAGGTTAGGGACAGTCCTTATCAGAAACAGGACATTATTAACAAAAATGTATATAATTTCTTAAAAAACAACTTGTTTACTTGGTATATAAAAAATATGTTTGCAATTATAATAACGTAAATAATTTAACGGATAATTGTCATCAATAAAGATAGGAAAACTGCAGTATGTGATAACATCCGAAGATAACAGTTGAACTGTTGAAAACATCTGACTTTGGGCAGAGATCATCATTGGATTTTCAGTTTTTTAAAACTATCCATTATATGCCGTATAGGGTTGAAATATGGCGACTATAATACTTTGATATTCTAGGAAAACTGTAAACAGTATACAATTTAAATCATTATTGTGATTTAATGATATTCAATTTTCCCTAATATTATAAGTACATACAGGGTGGCCCAGATAAGAGGGCCACAAGTGAAATAACTCCTAAACGGTTAGAGATATCAAAATTGTTCATGGGACTAAAGTTGTTGCACACGCCGAGAGCTAAAAAATGACCGAAAAGAAAAGAAAAGACAAAAATGACCCTTTTAATGGCTCCAACAGCCCTTTGAAGATCGAGGTTCCCTTTTGACCCTTAAGTTTCATTACATTTTATTAAAGTACTAAAGAAACAAAGAAGAACTGTGTAAACAGATTTTTGATACGTCAAGTAGTTCTCGGAAAAAACCCGTTTAAAGTTGCACGTTTTTCTTATTCTGAAGTTATTAAATTGGACCGGCTTTGCTGGTGTCGCTTGCTTGGCCCTCTGTCTGGGCTCCTCCCTCCAGTCTCCCGTCTTTGGCACAATTATAGTGTAGTTTCAAGAATAGAAATGGCTAGTGTGGTGTCTGCCGAGGCCAAAAGAGAAAAAAAAAAGTGAGAATAATTAATAAAATTAAATTACCACATTTCTTGTAGAAATTTTATAACTGGTCTACTATTTAATTTTGATTTCTACAGTAATTTCCGAAAAAGCTCTAAATCAATTTTTAAGAAAGTGCACGTATTTAAAAAAAAACATCTCAATTAACAAATTTTTCATTTGGATTTCTAAAGAGATGCCACCTTGTCTCCTAAATTTTGCAAGAATATTAAATCTAATCCAAAGGTTTTCAAATTATCTTATTAAGCCAACAGGGAAAATTAATGGAATAGAAATTACAACATAACACTTATTACTAAACATTGAAACAAACTACAATCAAAAGAAAAATCTTAAAAACTAAATTCTTAACACTAATTCAATCTTTTTTTTTGTTTTATATTTTGGCCATTTTTTAAAATTTAAGTTATATATTTCTGGGCATATATCCTGTACATATAAACAAACAACAGTACCTTCTTTGTGTATCACTTTCACCGTCAATTCACTCCTATTTAGTTCATTACAACGTAAGCCTAAACACCACTCTCCATACACTCAGACCGTCTCACCTCAACCCAGGCCTTGACTCTACTCTCCACACACTAAAAAAACAGCTGATGGCCATGTTTTGTTTTTTTACTCATTTGTTTTAAAAGAAAATTGCTTTTTAAAGAAAAATAAATATAATTAATATTTTAATATTAATAATTTAATCATTTTAATATGTGTATTTTTTTTTATACATCACAATACATTAGAACTGCACATTGTTTAGTCGCTGCTTAGTCAGATAGCGGTTTTACAGTTGTAGCTGTTATTTAAATGTAGCAATAACATTCGGTAACAGCTACAACAAAAATATCAGTTTTGGGATCACTACTTACGTTAGTTAGAGATGGTCGATAGTTGGAAAGGTCGCATGAGGGAGACAGACTCCTGAGAAATGTCACCTCATTGACTTTCAGATTGGTGAAGTACCTTATAATGGAGGCCAGACATGACGGAGCGGCCTCTGTCTTCTTGTCGTGGGAAACCTCTCTATCAATACATCAATATCATACTATCGATGCATTCATATCGATATCACAACATCAATTTCACTAGTTTTACTTCCCAGCTATATCAAGTATAGAAGTTATGTACCTATCTAATTGGTTAAAAATTCGTGTTTTCAATGGAGGAGGTACAATACGGGATGAAATTGTATATTTAAATTCAAACTACAACATGGCGACGTTTTAATGTTCAACGAAATCGGTCGAAGGGAAGAGCCTGACCTTGACTCTAAGGAACGTAGTACCGGGCACGCATGACCCTGTGCAGTTCAAGTGCCCTTCAAAAAAACTAAATTGAAAGTAAAAATTAATGGAAGAAAAAATGAGATGAGTAATCAAAAACAGCTGTAAACTTAAAGTAACTTAATTTTCAAATAATTTAAATGACAGCTGATTTGTAGTTGAAAGTCTACCTGGGCAAGGATCGTGCTCACTCCCAGCGTTCCGAACATGGCCGAGAACGTACGAACACCACCTTCGGCAAGCTCCCTCCTGTCCCGTTTATTGTGTCCTATAGAGCTGTTGGTTTTAAATTCTAATTTTTTTACATTTGCTTTTTCAGAATCGTATTTTATTGACATTTGAATATATGGATTTTAGGCGTATCATAGGCAAAACTATTGTAATAAATATATTTTGACTTTTTTAACCTAATTGTAATGGTCCGGGTCCCTGAATAAGTTTTGACCGTTTTCACGATCATGTCCGTCTAACTTGGAAACGATTGTAGAAATGAATTTAAAATGAAGATATCACATGAGCTAGCTTACATAGAACTCAGTAAATTTTGACCGCCATTAGACGAAAATTGGGACCACTTTACTTCAAGGCTTAAGTATATTTCACAATGTACCGCATATATTTATGACCTAATCAAACATCTCTTGAAATAAAAGTTGTAGAAAAAACAAAAAGGCACACATTTTATCAAATAGGATTTTTGTAGGTCGTCCGGTTTGCTAGGTATATGCCGAAAACCGTCCTAAAAAGTCATTTTGTTGCTTAATTTTTCATATGTTTAACATTTTGCCAGATGCGGCCTCTGATGTACCATCGCCAAAAAAAGTATTCGTATACTCAGTTTTTTTTTATTTTACTCTTGCATTTTTATTTCAACAAAGTTCATAAGTTATATACATATTCTACATTTAACAACAAATATATAGATGCAGTTAAAAAAATTTTAAAAATAAGTATAATTATGAAAATGTAAAAAAAAACTAATTTTTTAAGGCAAAAAAAGTATTGGTACGGAAGTAATTGTGATAATATTTTGTTTTATTAAGCATTAAAAGGGATTATTGAGATGATTGAATAGGAGGTTGAGGATTAGGAACATTGTTGCTATAAAAATATGTTGATGTCATCAGTTTAGTTCATCTAGTAGTTAGAGATGGGTCGGAAATCACAACAATTAGATTCTTCTACAAAAGATCGTATAGTAGAAATGTTTAAGCAAGGTATGAGTTATCGTGATATAGGTACAGTGATAAATCGTCCTCACTCGACAGTGCAGTATATTGTGAAAAAGTTTAAAATGGGTACTACGGACAATAAGAAGCGTTCAGGAAGACCGAAGGCCCTCTCCACCCGACAGACACGGCATCTTGTTAGAAAAGTAATGAAAAACCCATCTATTAGCGCTCCAGCACTAGCCGCAGACATCGCTTCATCCTCAGGGACAGTGGTTACAGCCCAGACAGTGAGGAACCGCCTCCATGAAGTCGCCTTTAGGAGCAGAGCACCCAGGAAGAGTCTCGAGTTTGCCCTTAAATATAAGGATGAGCCGGTAGAATTCTGGAAATCTGTTTTATTCAGTGATGAAAGCATGTTGCAGATATTCAGTACTGAGTGGCACAAGTTCATTTGGAGAAAGAAGGGCAAGGCGATGAATAGAGAAAACATAGCTCCAACAGTGAAACATGGGGGCGGTCATATAATGGTTTGGGGCTGTATGAGTTGGGCTCACTCGAGCTCGTTACATTATGTTATGTTAATGTAAACAAAGCTATCAGAAGGCACCTGATAGCTTTATTTACAAAGATAATTGTTTTTGTTGGAGGACGTCACAGCCTCCCAGATGTGAAAGTCTGGCCAAGCCACACAAATATGTCTGACCTTGATAACAGCTTGTCGTCTGTCTGTGCCACTGCAGAGGGCCTAACTCATTATAATGGTATTTCTTATAGATGGCCCTTCTCCTACAATCCGGTATAGTACATTGGTGGCGGAGTTAGAAACTACACTGCAATTTATTTTTTTTTCACTATCCAGTCAATATTCCTGTGTTGAATGAGATTCGAAACTATAAAATCGCCAAAATTTTCAGGCAGAAACTATATATCAGAAAATTATATACATTGAATGTATATAAATTAAAATATACAGGGCGCCGGTAGCTCAGTGGTATGCGTGCTTGCCTTCTGAGCTCAAGATAGGGGGTTCGAAACCCGGCTGAGGCCCTTAATTTATTTTATCTGGTAGGTGAAATAAACTTAAGCACGCCGTCCTTCGGATGGGACGTTAAGTACCAATATGTACGATGTCGGGCTCATGTCCACCAGAGTGACGAAAGAGCGCTCTGGTAGTAGGCGATAATAATCACTAACTAACTACACAGGGTGTAACAAGTCGAGAGGGCGATACTTAGAGATCTTATAGTAAACTTAATTCTGAACAAAAAAGTTCCTATACACATAGGTCCGCAAATGCTTTGTTTAAATGTTATAATAAAAAGACGCTAACACAACACTAATCACTTGAAAGTAAAGAGTAACTACAACAATTGTTCAAAATGTCTTCCCTGTTGTCGTACACATAATTGACACCTCCGGGCAACTGAATTTATGGCTGTTAGTACCTCTTGTTCCTGTCCTGAAACTAATTCACAATAAATGAGATTGGTGGCATTGAAATAGAACCCAACATTCATAAACATGAATGGTGTTGAACCTTGAACCCTGTTCAGATCCTAATCCCTTATACCAAGATTTACCTTTTTATTATAACTTTTTAAC
Source organism: Aradus depressus (assembly GCA_963662175.1). Taxonomy (NCBI): domain Eukaryota; kingdom Metazoa; phylum Arthropoda; class Insecta; order Hemiptera; family Aradidae; genus Aradus; species Aradus depressus. The sequence continues at coordinate 45,175,345 of OY759221.1, read as the reverse complement.
AAAGCATTTGCGGACCTATGTTTATAGGAACTTTTTTGTTCAGAATTAGGTTTACTATAAGATCCCTCAGTATCGCCCTCTCGACTTGTTACACCCTGTATATGTATATATGTACATGTTTCAATTTGTGGTTTTCTATGTTGCTAAGTTTGTAATTTTTATAGTTGTTCTATAATTATTACCCCTAAATAAAGTTCTTTGCTCTCTTGCCTCTACTTAGAACCTGGAATTTGAGAGCTCTGGACACAGTTTTGTGTAAATTTCATAATAAAACATATTTCTACAAATTAAGCACACGAATTATATTTACATACTTAATTTTCCTGTAGATTATACTCTTTATTTTTATAAATTACTTTCGAAATGAACTTTTGAAACGTTCACATTCAGTTCACTTTACCTCAAATATAACTATAAAGAGTTATTAATTTCGTACAAATAAATTTCCAATTTGGTCTCTTAAGTGTAATTATTCAACAATGTTTACGAGAAGTGTAATTAGCTAACGCATCAATAAACTATAATTATAAAAAGAGTTTGTATAAATCTGTTTAGGTGAGAATTATTAGAGGTAAATCTAGAGAAAAAAAAATGGAAAATTTCATTTATCCGTTACGGAAAATGTATAAGTGTTGACAATGGTTATTGAGGCTGTTGACGTTACTAATGGACTACAGTAGGTGCAGAGCCCTGGTCGGGTTACCCAACTGTCTAACCACGGCGTAACTTTCACCTCAGCTGGCTACTGGACACCTCTTAGATAGGGAAAATACCAGTCTACCCTCAGAGATCAGTATGTAAAATAAACACGTAGACTGACTTTTCACTCAGTTTATTATTCCATGGTAGATGGCTTTCGAGGTTGCCCTTATCATTAAGCAGTCTGTAAAACAAAAACATTTAATTGTTTATAAAAATAAAGAAACGATATAAAATAACGCGATAAAAAAAAAGTCAACAATTAACATAACACATAGAATATTTTTTTATGGATAATTATTTAAAATGGTATAAGGTATGAGACATAACATGGAATTCTAGTAGTAGTAGTTCACACAAACTCACAACACCGTCACCACACACATCAACTCAAGTCATTATAAGGCCCTGAAGAAGAAAATAAATAGTTTTCGAAACGTTGGCCAAATATTGAATTTTCTTTTACACGACAGAACCTCGATTTCCATCAACATTGAAAAGATACTATCGACTCTATTAATCATAGTAGTTAATTACATACAAAACATATATACAATAATGTGACCTTTTATGAAGACAAACTCAATCGCCTAAGCCGTCTTGAGGAGTCTAGATTTACATAAATAATATTATCTTTTAAACTTATAATTTTATTTCTTATAAACTAATTTTTCTTTCTAAAATACAAATAAAAATAAAATAATAAATATATCTTTGTTCCTATTTATTTATTTAATTCACAGTTTCTGAAATCGTAAGCCTTTTTGCAATAATTTACCAATAGTTGCCAGTCTTTACCATTTAATAATTGAATCCAACATAAATGAAGTATCTATGTTGTTTTTAAATATTTTATTTCTTAATTCATCATATTTGGGGCAGGTAATGAAGAAGTGAATAGATCTTCTTTACACGGCATACAAAGTCCATATCTTCGGAGGTATATTGATTGATAGGTGTACAGCTTAGATGCAGCAGTTCACCTCTAAGTTTAATTATAAATCTAATACTTGACAATGGTAGGTCACTCTGTAAGTAACTAATAACTGAATCGTGGAACTCCAGTTCCCTATCTAGCAAGTACCGTCTGAGTTTTTAATTTCCTCCCTGAACTGATTGCGATAATGCTCTTTTAAACTATTCCGTATATTTGATAACTGTGTGTTCCATATCTCGATGTTATTAACAGACAGACTATCTCCGAGATAACATGGAATTATATGATTAATATATAAAGTTTACAAAAATTAACAACTTAAAATTTTAGCGAAGGGGACAAAGGTCTCTCCTGTTCTACATCGGTCATAACTGGTAACACAGCCTAGATGCGCATGCTTAGACGGTGCCCTTAGTGTAGAGCCAGCCCTTATTACCTTAGTGTATGGCCGCTGCTGGTCTTATTTCCTAGGTCATCTTCTCGAACCAACTATAATACTTCCTCATTGCACTATGCGCTACATTTCCAGAGAAAGTCTACCTGCTATAGGTTGCCACAAACTGTAATTCAGTTTCATTCCATTCACCTGTAATCTACCATTCTTTTCCAGAAGTTAGCATGGTTCCGAAACTCTGCCTATGTTGCTACAGAGACTAATTTATTAACTAAAGTTTCGTTCTTTCTTTGAACTCTTCTTTACTGCTTATTTTGGCTAAACATCAATTGGAATGGTATTCTTGAAGTTGCGGATCCACATATGAAATTTGGTTTCGATGCAAACATTATATCGACATCAATTTTAGATAAAGTCCTCCTCCCCTCCCCAATTCCCCTTCCATTTTGTCTGATTTGACTGAAAGTCAATAGATGTCCTTTTGGGATTCTAGATCCACATACAAAATATTTCGATATTTTCGTTCTATCAGAAGTTACTCTGTTCCACACAACTTCCCCTAAAGTATATAGTTGAAGAAGTTTGGGACTATTTGAATATGATATTTTTTCAATAGAATTGTTTCGGTCTCAGATATTTTCTTTTGATCCCGTACTTTTCTCCAGTCCTCGGAACAGAATTCGTGTCTAATCTGCCCCTTACGTCACTGGTGGACTTGTCCCAACCGCAATAGACAACCAGATTCACGATAAACCTTGCACATTTATTACAGTTCCGACTGCGCCACTTTCTCAACGTTACTAGACTCCTTAAATTTTTATGCGTTGTCAATACGACACTCTCTCCTGACTTCCCACAATAAATAATATCTCTTATTATTGCATTTTTTTTAAATATTTTATTTTTGCCATAACCAATTCTATTATGTAAAGAATAATTGGTCCGAATTATTAACTTTTTTTTCTCAATTTTCTCTTTTATTGTAGCAAAAAAAATAAATAAAATAAAACAAGCTGTTTTAATTCTGTTCTTTGAGATTGTGATGGCAGAAAGCAACTGAAATGATTCGTATTCAAACCAGGAAAGAGGGACCCAATTTAAATGTTTGACCAACGTTAACAGAACTAAAAATAAAGAAAACGTATGTTTTATAAGAGAAAATTTGGGCAAAATAAGAATGGTATGTCTGGAGATAGGACGACATAGGGCTATTTCCTGTACACAGTCAGTTGGCAGTGGTTGTCTGTCTGCGATGGTATCTCTAGTGAGAAGGCGGTGGAGCATGTACCGTGTAATAGCTCATCATAACTCATACAGATAACAGACATCCCACCTCCAGATGCAGCCTCCACAGGGAAGGGATACGTAGTCAGCCCACCGTGAGAGGCGGGAAAGTGCTCATCACCAGAAAGCTGTCCTCTTCACTAAATTAAGTCGCTGATACTTCCATCGACAGCTAACTTGGCCGAGTTGAGGCTGCCTAATTAGGTTAAACTTTCTTCTTTTCATTTTTAGTTCGTTAAAGTCACTTCTTTGACATAGGTTAGCTCTCACTCATAACCTGCTAATCGACAGGCTATCAGTCTGTAAGCGTCCAGATGTCTTTATAATAGCGTTCTTTGATAAGCTAATGCTTCAGGTCCACATTAGCAACACTTTCCTGAGTAGATGGCAGACACTGTAGGAAGATCTGCGCTATGAAGCACAATACATACATCTGGTGACTCTCCGGTTTTTCGGGTCTCTATCCCCCCATCATAGCAATTATTGATTAAATCGCTTTAGCAACCAAAGAAACTTAGTGTATTTAGTGTTGAAAGGTTGATTAAATAAGGTACGAAGTGAAAAAAAGCATGAATATTGAAAAATACAAATTTATTGTAAGTAATAAAAAAATAGAGATTTTTGCTTTTATTTAATAAAACATTTATTAGTACAGGAATTTTTGAAGGGGGTGGGTATATGCTGATACCCCCATTTACTACGCCCCTCCTGCTGGTGTAGATGCAGCCTAATAGTGCGCCGCCTGGAAGACATGTGCTGAAGCCACCTCTCGCTGTGCTAACTGTTGTACACTAAGGATATCTGTATGGAGCTACTCCTTGTGGAGAGAGAAAGGCTGGACAAGTCTGTAGAACTGCTTCCAGGGTCGTGACTCCAGCCTGGAGTCTGCCCATCTCTGTGTCGACTTTCTGCACTCTCTAAATACTACACTCCCTTTCTTTCAGAATAAAAACTAGCAGTCAATTTCTAAACGTTGAAAAAAACACAATAAAACCTCATGGATAAATGTAGCTAATGGACAAAGTATTATACAGGTGTTCATTTTATCTTGACCCAGGTAAATAACTCAAAAAATAATATTTTCTCAAAAAAAGTTGAGACAAAAAATTTAGAGTAGAATTGACCGCATTATTTGCTGTAATCTAATTTTTAAACAAATAAAAAATTTTAAAATTTTTTATGAATTTAAAAAAAAATGTTTTCAACTGTCAACCTATTTTTTTTTTTTTTTTTTTTGATATTTAGATTCCTGGGAAAAAATTAAGGAGAGGTTAAATGAGACATTTTTTTGTTAGAGACCAATACTGAAGAACCTTGAGCAATTGTCCGGAACAACTTTGATAAATGTATTGACGTTGCAGGACATCAGATCGAACATTAACTACAATACAATTTATTTATTAGGTTTAATATTGGAGCAATCTAAATATGCAAAAAAAAAAAAAAATTAGGTTGACAGACAAAAACTTTTTTTTTTAAATTCATAAAAACGTTAAAAATTTTCATTTGTTTACAAATTATATTACAGCAAATAATGCGGTCAATTCTACTCTACATTTTTTGTCTCAAGCTTTTTTTTGAGAAAATCATTATTTTTTGAGTTATTTACCTGGGTCAAGATAAGATGAACACCCTTTATATTTTTTTTTAATTACCTATAATTATTGTTGTTATTAGTATTATTTTAGTTTCTGTTCATTTATTCTTACTACTTGTCTATTATAATCTACTGTTGTCATACCTTTCGGTGGATACCGTCGTCACTGGCTGCTGGTCGAGTACTGTGGGCCCAGCAGCAGCCAGTGACGACGGTATCCACCGAAAGGTATGACAACAGTAACATATTTACTGGCGCAACTAACCCCTTATATTATAATCTATTTTTGATGATTTATATATATTTATCGCTAACGATGATGAGTTGTGAGCGCTTTAACTCCGACACGATTGTAGCAATGATCTTGAATCTTGAACTAAGATAACGCTTGTACTAACTTAGATCTGATTAGAGTTTGGTTGAAATCGGACGAAAAATACGACGACTTTACTTGGGGGCCTAACTACATTTTACAAGAAGCCTCTTACGTTTACGACCTGATTCGTAAGTCTCTTCAAATAAAAATAGGAAGCACTTTTTATACAAAATTCATTTTTTTGAAGGTTCACCGGTTTGTTGAGAAAAAATGCCATGTCGAAAACCGTCTTAAAAGTCATTTTGAAAACATTTTTTTTTTGGAATTTGCTTGATTTACTTGGTTAGTCCTATTATATCAAAAAATTGGTTATTATCATGAATGTCCGTTATTAAATTTCCAATTAAAAAGTACCCTCAGATTTTAGTTAAGACCAATACAAACAATGTTATAAAGCCTTGCAACTCGTTATAATAAATAACTCTTTACCGAAATTTTTCACAAAAAAATTGACTTCGCTACTTTTTCCCCGAGGTCAGAGATATATATCTATAAATATTTTCGTGGTAAATAAATTTTTAACATTAATGTATTAAAAAGAGAGAATATACATAATACAATATAAATATAACAAAATGGCTAGGTATACATAATACAATATAAATATAACAAAATGGCTAGGTATACATAATACAATATAAATATAACAAAATGGCTAGGTATACATAATACAATATAAATATAACAAAATGGCTAGGTATACATAATACAATATAAATATAACAAAATGGCTAGGTATACATAATACAATATAAATATAACAAAATGGCTAGGTATACATAATACAATATAAATATAACAAAATGGCTAGGTATACATAAATACGGCTAACACAACACGTCACTGCGATCCTCTACGCACACTTTCGTTTTGATGATCGTTTGTCTTTATGATTTTATTCCATCAAATGTTCCCTTTGAATTTATAGTTAGTTATTATGATAGTTATCATGCCCGGGCTTTAACTACGACGTCATATCACCTACTACCAGAGCGCTGTTTCGTCACTCTGGTGGACATGAGCCCGACTCTACTATGGAAGTTCTAAATTTTGCCTACCCTAAATTTTTATTCACCTAGGGCAGGGGTCTTTAACGAAAGACATCGTACAGGCTCGGGACTATCGCTTAACGTCCCATCCGAAGGACGGCGTGCTTAAGTTTATTTTACCTTCCAGATAAAATAAACTAAGGGCCTCGGCCGGGTTTCGAACCCATGATCTTGAGCTCAGAAGGCAAGCACGCATACCACTGAGCTACTGGCGTCCTCTCTTTGAATTTATATATTCATAATTAATATATTTAAAATAGGCGCCGGTAGCTCAGTGGTATGCGTGCTTGACTTCTGAGCTCAAGGTCGTGGGTTCGTAACCCGACTGAGGCCCTTAGTTTATTTTATCTGAGAGGTAAAATAAACTTAAGCACGCCGTCCTTCGGATGGGACGTTAAGGGATGGTCCCGAGCCTGTACGATGTCAGGTACTCGTTAAAGATCCCTACCCTAGATGAATAAAAATTTAGGGTAGGCAAAATTTAGGACTCCCACAGTAGAGTCGGGCTCATGTCCACCAGAGTGACGAAAAAGCGCTCTGGTAGTAGGCGATATGACCTCGTTGTGAAAGCCCGGGCATGAGTCATAAAACCTGACCTAACCTAACCTATATTTAAAATTGTCATTTTTTTACAATGTGGGAATATCGTAGAAGTAAGGAGGGGATGAAGATGTGCTAAGCACTGAGCTAGCCTTGATCGGATAACGACCAGAGACATGGAACGGAGACTAACGTTAAGGAGGCATGGAGTGAGGAGCTATACCGTGAGTACTGTTAGATGCGGTGGCAAGGCCATACTTCCCCACAACTAAACGGTCCTTACTACTGTTACCTCCCAGCCTGTGTGTGCTCTATAGAAGGAGACGTCTTCACGGCAGTCTAGCACAGTTAAAGTGCATTCATACCTCAATGAGATACTGTACACCGGTTCATTTGTAGAGAGGTGATGCGATAAACATCCGTGCAAGCAGAAGGTATAGGGGAAGTTATGTAATCTAGATTTATGTAGAGTTCTCACAGACAATGTACTTCCCCAGAACGAATTAATCAATTATCTTTTCGCTCCCCTCCCAAACTAGTCGATCGTTTGCGTTAATAATCAATAGCTCATTTACACTGGGGCTCCTAAATCTTCATACTAAATGTTGTGCAGATGAATTCCATACATCGGCAGTTATTAGAGTTTTCGAGTTAAGCCCCCTACCCTGAACCGTTCCTTCCCTTCGGCCGATTTCGCTCACGATACATTAGTTATTCTGGGTTTTGAGTTAGGCTACGCCCCTAATCCTCTTTTTCGCTGAAAATCAATAGTTTTCGTCCTTAGAAGATTCTGGGTATGATCATTTCTTTGTACAGATGGAAATATACTGTGAAAACGATCTTCCGATAAAATGAATATATCGACGTGGCGGGTATCCAGAACATCATAAGAACGACATATATTCATTTTTAGCCAAATCGGCAAAAAAAAAAAGAATAGGGCTTAACTCAAAAACTCTAATAACTTCCATGATGTAACAAATATTTCAACACGAAATTTAATATGAGGTATGTGAAGTGCGTGAGTAAGACACCTATTTAATTTAATTTCAAACAAATCTGTAAATTGGTTTCAGAGGGAGAGCGGAAACATAGTTGATTTATTCGATCTGGGGAAGTACATTGCCGGTGATCCTCTGACTTTTATTCTAATTTTTGAATTCAGTAGGTCGAATAATATGAAATTCCGTTGAAAACCTAACATCGAATTTTCGACCATCCAACCACCTTTGCTATGTACAGCTGGGGAAATAAATTGTATTTAATTTTATATTCACCGAAAAGAACTTGATTTCGACTGTGTTGAATGTCTTTAATGAATGTTAGCGCTAAATGAATGGTGGAAAGTATGCGATTTCCCACACACATATTCCAATGGAGCAACCGGGCTAATCATATGAACGAAAACTATAAACTATAGCAAGCAAACTAATTGAGATCATGTGATGAGGGGGGGGCTCTGACTTTCTATTTAATTGTGTAAAGTCGGACTTCCTGGGAGATGTCTGGGAACAGGAGCAGTTGTGCGGCCATTGTGTTCTCTGACTGAGATGGCTGCAGTGTGAAGGAAGGTACTCCTTAGCAGCTTGGCTAATCTGGTATTCTTCGGGTCAACCAGCAGTTTGTGTTCCTGCAATGGATTAAGCCGGAAGACATAGTTAATTGAGTATCAAATCAAATCTTTTGACGTGAAACGTCGTTTATTTCGGTCAGTAGGGGGCCGCATAATAAAAACATAAAACCTCATGTAACGAAAACATGTAACACTAATATCGCTTATATATTTGCAACGGTACTACCCGCGCGTCTTACTTTGGTATCGTTGCGTAGAGGAAAGAATCCATTAATAAATCATGCATGTGTCGCGTGCGCAGATGGCACCGTTGTTGCGCCACGCATGACATTCGGAGCTAAATTTAGCCTGGCGCGCGGCGTTCACAAAGGCGTAGCTCGGCAGTACATTTGTCGATCCGAGCGGGTGTGGTCACATTTGAAAGATCTCACTCTGCCGTAGTAGGTGTAATAATCGAACTCAAACCGGTTCTCTTCAGGAGTTCTAAGTCTTACAAGTGTGTAATTTGTTGCAGAAATTTGACGATTGCTCGCCTATGGCGCCCCCGCGTTTGACATGTGTATTTGGTTATATCATTTCTGTATCCTAGTGCCCATACACCCTCTGCAGCAAGCACAAGACGCTTCACGTACCCTGCTGCATCTCCGATACACCCTGTTTTTTTTCATCTGAGTTGGAAGGGAAATACGCATCTCTACCTACGTAGCTGCTGTACCATTATTTAATACTTCCCCAGCTATACGGGAAGTTATGTAATCAGCCAAAAATTCGATACGGACTTTTCAACGAAATTTCATGTTTCCCAACATCCTGAATCTAAATATGAAAAAACATTTATGTTTGTCTGTGTGCCTGTCAAGTTTGTTTTTATTTACACATCCTTTACTATTATAATCATAATAATAGTAATAAACTTCTTTATTTCTTTTTCTTTTTACAGATGTACAATAATACTTAATACTAATATTGACAGACAATACTCATGGTCGAATTGACCTGAGAGGTTACTGTTATTATATCTTTACTATTATTATACTTTCACTACTATTATACATTTTCTATTATTATACGCTTACTATTATTATACATTTACTATAATATTTTATTTGTTACTGTCAAAAGTCAAATTAAGGCAATTCACAATGTGACTAGGGAAAATTTGATACCCCTAACGACCGCAGGATTTGCTCGTTTTATATGGCGATACTTTTTGTAGTTAATAGTATGCTCAAGACTAGTGGTTTTAGCTTTCGTGTCTATTTGTCCCAACATCACTGGAAAATGGCTTATCATATTTGAACCGAACTTCATATTTTGAATCTGTTGAAGATTTCAAAATCACTGAATGGGGAGGAGGGGGGCGGTTCATGACAGAAACAGTTATTTCTTGTTTTCTCAGTTACCTATTGACTCTACGTGTCGCTCATACAAGGCTGCCCAACTCAACCACCGTCCTCCAACGGAGGTACGAGTATATTTAGAGACTGGAAAGTCAAAAACTGAGTGGATGTCGAGGAGAGACTCCGTGCGTCCTTGGAGCTTCCGGAGAAAGATAAGAAGTTGAGAGGGCCGGGATTGTGTGCTGGGAACCGGGTGAGAGGACTCTTGTGGGAAGAAAAAGTTCGTGTGTTTAAGTATGTTTTGGAATATTAAAACGTATCTTTGTTATAAATTAGGTTATAAGGCTTTATTAGACGAATGGAGGCCAAGGTGAACTCTAGCGGACAGCTCAGACAATACCAAGTGTCCTCAGTGGCTCCTTCTTCGGCACACCTACGGAGGCATTGAAGACCATTGCGAAACAAGGCGTAAAAAGTAACCTCCTGATTCTTTGGCAAAACTTCAAGAACAAATTCAAAATTTGCCTTTGCGATATTAACTGAAATAGTTGATGTTGAATATTGAAATTAAACCTCAAACAAAACACTTTCTCTCAATTTCTCGTAGCAGACAGACGTTTTAAAAAGAAGTTTAATGATTGACGTAATGTGAAGATTTCGTTTCTGATGTCAGTTTTCAACCAAATTAATAATATTATTTTTATATTTAAATATAATAAAGAATTTTAGGGGTTTTGTGTTGTTATTCCCGGGGGGACTTCTGATAATCGAAATTTGGCCGGAATGTAAAGCCCAAGATGCAACTGGTGGTGCAGTGAGGAAGCAGAAAGTGGTGTGAGGATGAGTTGCATAACGGAACGGTCCTATTCACAGACCTAGTTAGTTGGGTTAGCACATAGCACACTCTATCTATATCACATCACATCTGTTATATGCCCTGTCTCACACTCCTCGTTCACAGGGTCTCTTTTATGGTGTTCCATCCACACAACTCCAGAAGTAAATGAACCTTTACTTCATGAAGCGGCTGTCATTTCTAAAATTTCCTAAAAGTTCTTGAAAATTCAAAGAATATTTGTATAATTCTCCATGGTCTCAGAAAGTTGTGAATCACCGGCTATGTACTTCTCCAGCAAGAATTAATCAATTACGTTTTCGCTCTTCCTCCAAAACCAATCGACCTTTTGAGCTAAAATTCAATATTTGACTTACATAGTAGCTTCTGAATCCTCATACAAAAATTTGTGTCGATACATTCATTACATCGATAGTTATGAGGGTATTTAAACCAAATCCCTCTTCTCTGGTCTCCTTTCTTCTCTTCGGCTGAAAATTAATAACTGTCGTTCTTATAAGACTTTGAATTTACAAATAAAATTTCGTGTAACAGCAGTTATTAGAATGTTTTGTGTTAAGCCTCTCCCCTAATCCCCCCTTCCTTTTAGTACATTTGGCTGAAAATCAATAGTTGTCCTTAGAGGATTCTCGATTCACATATAAAATTGTGTATCGATACATTTATTCTATCGATAGTTATCGTGTTCACAGACACAGAGACAGACTTTTTTTTCATATTTGGAATCCATAAAATTTCCCTACAATTCTTGAAGCGGAGAAGAAAAAAAGGAATATTGAAGTCAAAAGGATCTATGTGCCACAAAAAGCAACTCTTTGGTAACTGTTGCAAAACGATCTTTGTACCAAGTCTAACGATATTCCAGACTTGAGTGTCTGATCTAAGGAACCCGGGATGAAAAGCTTGTAGTTGCTGGGGTGTGACTTCAACAACCCTGAAGAGACTGGAGCGTCTTGTTCTTCTAGAGCATATGTGGGCAACAACCGGCCCGCTGTAAGATTTGGTCCGGCCCGCGAGACATTTTGAAAAACCCAATTAAAAAAAAAAATAATATTACACTACTTACTCACACTCACTCCAAATTAGGAAGATCGAGTAGGATGGGGTTTGTCGCTTGCTCCTGCGGAATCAAGTGAGCGAGCAAGGCGAGTGAGGAAAAATTCATGTCATCGCGTGTTTGTTTATGGTCAATAAATTTGCGTATTTTTTTGTGTTTTTAATGTGTGTGTTTGCGAATGCGATCGTATTCATGTGATTGATTGATAGTGTTATGACCGAACAAAATACATGCAAAAGGAACCCTTTTGGGAATTAATCCAAACATCAATGGATTAGTTTCCCAAATTCAAGCTCAAGTGTCTCATTGATTTCGGTGTCGCTACTTAACTTTCGTAGTTTGTAATAATTCCAAATTTCACGATTTAATTATAATATGTACCTATTTTTTTTCATTTCATTTTGTTATTTTAATAAATTGTATTATAATAACATTTTCTTATTATTTCATGTCTGATATCTATCGCTAAAAATTATGAACACTACTTTAAAGTCCGACGTTATTTTATTTTGAACCATCTACGCGGCCCGCGAACGTATTTGCACACTAAAGTTGGGCCCGCAACATGTCAAAGGTTGCCCATACATGCTCTAGAGGTTTGGACCCGTGCCCAAGGTCTGTGCGCCTTCATAATCCTTGAGTCCATGGACATTACAAGACAAGGCGCGAACATGATGGTTCTACTCCCATCTGAGCAGAGCGGGGCCCCATATCCCGAGCTACTGAATGTCCGGGGGGGTATATATAGCCACAGATCGTTCCTATATCCACTACCCGGGGACCTGCTCGGTGCGTCAGTTACGCAGAGCGATATAACGTCGACGGACAAGCCCCCCCAATCTGGAGAATAGATATGAGGACCGTAAACTAGAAGATGGCAGGAAGAAGGTTGGCAGACTGGAGGATCGCTATGAGGCTTGACAGAAGCGACACCCGGCTTCTTACCTGAGCCACTAAAGGATAACAAAGGCCCTCATAAATCTGTGAGTTGGTTGTCGAGAGGTGACAAGAGCTGCTCATCTTCTGTACATTACCAACCTCGTTAAAGTCTATTTGATGACATCATCTCAGACGGGTAGACATCTCAATGATACATTCAGCTATTGACACAACTATTTTAACGGGTAGAATCGAGGGACTTCAAGAGGTCTTCGAGTATATGTAAGAGTCGTGTACTCAAAACTCGAGTTCTTAAGTATAGCAGAATCAGCACCTTGAACGAAATACCCCCTCAAGTTCCCCTCCAAATAAATGTTAATTAAATAAAAAATAACTTAAAAAATAATATATAAATCAATATAGTGATATACGATAAATATGGTTGGCAATACTGATGAAATTGTATCGATAAATATGGTTGGCAATACTGATGAAATTGTATCGATAAATAAAAGAAATATACGGCTACAGAGACTGACCCAGGTCCACGGCTCCAGATTTACCGATATGGGGAAGCGCGCAAGTGTTTTAGCGAAATTGTTAATTAGAGTAATAGGTAATTCCATTAAAATAAATTATAATAATGGACTATGTGTTATTAATAACTCATGACAGTAAATAGAAATATCACATGTGCTAACGAAATGTTTTTTTAAAAAACCCAGAAACCTGACTCAGATGTATTAGAAGAGAAAAGAGAAACGATGCGAGATGTGTGCCAGGAACGCGGATGTGTGCCGTCACACCTGTACTGGTGGAGCCACGCCTATGTCCAGAGGGCCCTGGCGTAGCCACGGCGGGGGGGGGGGGGGGGGGGGGGTATCTTCCCGGCTATAGAGGAAGTTATGTAATCTGTGGCAGAAATTCAATGTTTTCCGAACCCATGATTACAAAAATGAAAAAGAAAAAAATCGTTGGTAGATCACCGACAAATTTCCCAGTGTTTCAAAATATCTCCGCAAAAAATATTAAATTTTAGTATTTTATTGTCGTTATTAGGTACAAAAAAAAAAAAATAAAAAAATAAATAAAAAAAAATAAATAAAAAAAATAAATAAAAAAAATTAAAAAAAAAAATTATAAAAAAAATAAATAAATATAGGGAGGAGTACGATAAGGGATAAGATCCAATACATATTTTTTAATATTTATTTATTTCTTGACCTATCCCACCTTACCTCATATAGAATTCTTTCCTCAACAAATTTCTGGAGGGGGTCCCTCAATCTAAGGGGCCGCAAAACTGTAGATTCGCCACTGGTGAAATGACATGTTACGCTATTTGAAGCTGACTGTTTATTTACAAAATTTAGGACTCCCACAGTAGAGTCAGGGTGTGTTCTGGTAGAAGGCGATATGATCCAAGCATGAGTCACAATAACTCCACTATACTACCATCCTATCCATATTCCAATGTATCGGCACAGCTTGTTGTGTACTTTCTCTCTCGGGGCTGCGCTAGACACGACAAGACAGATCCCACCGTCCTCACTGCCCGGGACTCCTCATATCTCAACTCAACATCAGCACCTCTTCAGTCGTCTTGTCGTCTTACTAGATATGGGACTCCCCCTCCCTTTTTGAAATCTTTTGAGGGAAATTTTAAGAAAAGTTAAACAGTTTTCTTCTGAAACCCACAAGAAATAAAACATACACAGCTATAAGTTTATTTTTATTAATTTTTTTGTTTCTTTTTCTATTTATATATACTTTCAATTTATTATATTTTTTATCACTTAGGACGCACAAAGTATCGATATTTTACTTATCGATAGATCCCTAATCGTTGCTGGTCGCTTGACTTGCCTGAGGAGGAATCCTACTTAACAATAATAATACAATTATTGTACAATTGATGCTTATAAAGGTTTTCTATTTTGTTTCAGGTGAGTGAGAACTTCTTTAAAAACATACCCTTCTGTGCCATTGGATAAATCATGTAAGAAATCAACTTATTTATTTATTTCACTTTTTTCTTTACTGTCTACTAAACTATTTGTTCATTTCCCCAGATAACCAAGGTAACAATTATGTATAATATTTAAATAAGAATGTATTATTTATTATTATTATATATTTATTAATTTAAATAAATAAAATATTTAACTATATTTACCAAATTACAGCTTATGATGGCTATCTACGCTGTTATCTAGGATAGTATTCTTTATTTGGTGTTTTAGCCTGATATGATTAATACTGCTTACATCAATGAATTTGATGTTGCTGAAAATTGTGGACAACTCAAATAAAGTATTAATTTACTTCATAAATGTTGTTATTTCTACGCAATAATTTGTTGTTTTTGTAATAAGAAACAGATAAAAAAAAACAATATTTGCCGTTGATTTTGTCAATTGTTTAGTCATTTATAATATATTATTACAGCTTCACTTCTATTTATATTTTGCCTTCTCAAAAAATAGTAATTATTGCTTTTTCGGGAACAGTATCTATAATCATCAGTATCTAAAATTCATGAGTTTTTTATGTTAAATAGTTAACAGTTTAGAAGAAATAGTCCTACCAGAATGTTTATGGAACATATTTATTGAGTCGACTTCTATATTTAAACACCAAGTCAAAACTATTCATTTAATTTAATAGTGTAATTTGAACCTGGACTTGGGAAAGGGGGCACAACGTTTTATATTTTCCACAATACGCTGATTCTCTTAGGAAGTGTTCTTCTTCGATGTTAACCAAGATATTTGAAGAAACCGTCCCTTACAATTGTTACACCTTGTTCTGATGTAGGATTGATGGGGGATAAGGAACCAGACCATTCGTGGAGTCAGTTTAAAAGGTGAGATAAATAAGTGATGACCGGGCTTTAGATGTGTTTCTTGAGCTTCTCTGTGTTAAATAAATAAAACAAACTTATTTTTTGAAATATGGTCTATTCCACCAAAGATATTTATAAAACTACCGGTTTCGGCCTTACACCATCGACAATATTTCAAACAATAAGTTTGTTTTATTTATTTATTACAAGTTCCACAATATGTCTGCGATCCTCAACTTAGAACTTCTCTGTGTTGTTATTACGTTAATATTTTCCGGCACTTCCACCTCCCTTCTTGTCACTACCTACCTACTGTTTAGTTGTCTAAGAGACAGAGGTCTCCTCACTGACTTGACTCCTATTTGACTAGTCTGGTCACTTTCCAACCTGGCTCGACCCATCAACTATCTACAACAACTTTCTAACTTGATTAAGTCCTTCTTTTGACGATTTCATTATTAAACTTTCTTCCTAGCTTACTAAGAGAGCTGTTTTCTTATTTTTTTAAAACTAGTACCTAGCTTAATATACGCTATTCACATCATATCTTTAAAAAAAAATTATTTGGTTCAACTCAAGAGACGCTGTACACAATTTAAAAATAAAGACAGTAGCTAGAGGTTGATGCCGGGGCGGTGTGACAGAGGTTCCCCATGGTTCCAGAAACATACTGCAGTCCAGTCCTGTAATATGAAGTCTCCAATCCGGGAACACAACAGCATCCTTTGTATCTGAGAACTCCTTATCATACGACACAAGGCGTGTTTACGGCAAGGCGGAGACCTTTGTTTTCGTTGTTACCTCCAGTTTCTTTGTGTTGGTCTGGTTTGTGCCGAGCCAAACAAGGCAAGCCTATTGTAGTATAGTACGGTCATGCCCGGGCTTTAACTTCAATGACATGAGCCCGACTCTACAGCGGGAGCCGTAAATGTTGCCTACCCAGGTTTAGTTACCTAGATTAGGCGTCTTTAACGAGTATCTGACATCCCAAAGACTCTGGACCATCGCTTAGCGTCCCTTTTTTCTGCAGAGTGATTACCTATTAATTTTGAAATTTGCCAAATAATAATTTTTCCTACCGGTATTTAATTCATATTTTTATAATACATTCTGATTTCGCACATTTTGTAATTCCTCATGTGATAAATAGGATGGGGATGTTCATTGTCGTTGATTCATCCATGATTTTTTTTTTAATAAGTAGCGGATGAGATTGGCACGTAAACCTGGCTGGTGTGGTGGGAAGCTATGAGGGTGGGTGCCAATGTCACCTTGCAGTATTGTCCAGACAGGTATGTAGGTACATACCACCTACAGAGGGGGAACAATGGACAATGGAAGGAAAGGGAGAGCCACAACAATGGGAGGGGGCCTTCCTTCCTCCCTCCCATCTCAACGGGAATCTAAGAGTTTACCTCACCGTCCAACCCCCACTACAATAATAACAACACAAACTGTTCATGATTTGCACAAACAAACACAGAAGAGGACATGGTTCATGGAGACATGAGAGGGAACGAGGCAACCTCTGCTTACTTTTGTAAATAAAGATAATTGTATTAGTTATTATGACACATTCCCGGGCTTTTACGAGGTCATATCGCCTACTACCAGAGCGCTCTTTCATCATCCGATTCTACTTACTGGAGTCATAATACATTTAGGTAGGGGTCTTTAACGAGTACCTGACATCGCTTAAGGTTCTATCCGAAGGACGGCATGCTCAAGGTTTTTTTCACCTCCCACTTAAAAAATCTAAGGGTTTCGAACCTGCTCAGTTAGCAAGCACGCATAGAGCTACCGGCGCCGTCTAAAAAAAAACAGGTTTAAACGGGATTTTTGCTGTCCTTTCGTTAAAAAAAAATACTGTCTTAGCAATACAGGGCGGAATATTTCATTGCATGGGAACACACATTAAAGGGCTCCTTTCGTTTCATTTTCAGGGTTACCAACCACAAAAGGTAAAAACAGATAGCTTGCGTTGCTAGTCCGCCTGTCACCGCTTAATAACCAAGAAAGCTCACGATATATAGATAGATCATAACCGTATAGACAAGGCGTAAATAATATTTATGAAAAAAATGTATTTATAATTCTTTGGTGGGAGGCCATAACAGTACGTACAAGTCAAAAAAGTCAATTTTTTAAGAGAACAGGAAATGTTTTTTGCCACTGGACAAATTTTTTTTTAACTGCCAAAAAATTAGATCTACACTACGTCAGAGACATTACCGACTTGTCCTCTTCTCACCACTTCATCTTCACATTGTGAAATATGTAATAATACTGTTTTGGCCAAAAATGGACTTGTTCTTTTTTTCCCGCTCATCAAAGAATTAACATTCGTTTAAAAAAAAAATTGTTTGAACTATTTCAGGAGGGTTGACATGAGGACTTCAAAAATACATGTACATGATTTGTTTCATCCTTATAAAAATAAATAAATGAGTTTACATGAGTGTCCAACCGACTTATTTCCGAAAGTAGTCATGAGAAAATTTTGAAAAAAAATTGGAAGTACAGACAACAATTGGAAGATTTCTCAAAAATATTTTCTTTGTTCTAGCTTAAGTAAATGGCATGGAAAAAACTGTAAGAGTGAGGAACCCTGATCGCACATAGTACATCTAGGGTGTCGCGTTTCGTCGAGGCGAATTTCGGAACGGTAGAGACAGAGAGACAGAATATCAAAGAGCGTGTTCTACAAGTAACTAGTCTTCTAAGGCCCCGAACAATGGTTTGAGTGTCACTGGCTGGGTGCAGCTCTGTTCAGGAAGTTTGGTTCTGGAGGAATGACTACGTCTGTCCGTTAGAGGTCCTATCTGGTCTAGATCACTGGAACGGAGCGGAGCTGGCTAGACAAACAACTGTTAGCACCCTCAGATAATTGGCAGTACAGACAGAGAGATGCATCCTTAGGAACTCGAGCCGAAAAGATACAATACATGGATCGAGAGGTTTAAAGAACATATGGAGGTCAGCAGGTTCATGAGTTACAAGACTTGAGGCACATCAATCTCTCTTCATACAACTGTGACACCCACCCGGCTGTCTTTATATCAGCTGTTTTTGAAAAATTTACGGATATGAAGGAAAATTTCATTTTAAAAATATTTTAGAGTTGCGGAAGTAAGCTTCTTATTCTTGTCCGGATATCGCATGTAATCAGCTTCAGGTAAAGAAATATAATGCAAAGTTACTCCCGGGCAACCTCTTAGTTAAAAGTAAACTTACAAGTTGTAGCACAGAGATAGTGAGCTTACCTACTGTGCTCAAGATCGCGGGTTCAAAACCCAACTGAGGCCCTTAGATTTTTTATATGGAAAATAAAAAGTCGGGCTCATGTCTCTCGGAATAACGAAAGACCGTTCTGATAGTCGGCGTTTATGACCATAGTCAAAGCTCGGGCATGAATAACAAAAACAACAATACATTTGAAATTCCGATGAAAACTTAACATCGAATTTCTGATCGATTATATAACATCTCCTATACTATCTATAGCTGAGGAACTAAAAAGAAAAAAGATAGTGAATACTTACCTTGAAAACGGCCAACTTAACTTAACACTGCTTCTGTACGCATGGACTTTTGATTTTGTTATGACTTTGCTGAGTGGTGTTATATGGTATTATTATCCCACGAATTGTTGCTGCAATCCGGTGCTATTGATAGCGTCTCCTGTTATATCACCTTGAGGTTGTGTTTAGCATACAATGGACAGAGGGACATCTCCTATCCTGTCTTCAGTTCATCCCCGACAGTCACTTCTTGTAGCACTGCCCTACCTCCACAGTGGCCGTCTATTGGAACCCCTCAAACCATAAATAATAAGACTCAGATTTATTTCGCTAAACCCTGATAATGGTAGGTAATTGGATGTGCCATACAATTGTGTATATGAGATGAATAACAATAATAGGAAATAAATAAATAAAATTCCTCATTGTAATAAATATTATTTTTATTAAATTTGTAATTATAAATATTTTTCAATTTATATTTCTTTGAGATGTCTTCTTTCACGGCGATATTTCGAGGCGACTATATGCCCCTTCCTCAGGCCACAAAGAGCAAACTGTGGAAAAAAACATATATATAAATAAATAACAAATAATAATAGAGTAAAATAATAAATAATTTATAAATAAAAAATTAATGATAATAATAAACATATCAAACAAAAAGTAATTGAGATAGAACTTGTAGGAGCTCTGCCAAGATATTAAGAATTAAAGCAAGAATTAAAGCTTTTATTTAAGAAACTCGACTTTTATATTATGGCTATTGTAAAAAAAAAAAAAAATGTTTTGAATAAATAGAAAAAAAAGTAATTTCCTTATAGAGAGGTGTTCCTGTATTATGTGTATCATGTACCTATGTATCAATTTTAATATGTATCAATATATAATATATGTATCATTGTAATATATATTTTTTTTTCAACACTCAGATTTCAAAATTCACATTTTTTTAATTGTGGCAGTCTTGTTCTGAGGTAGCGATATAAAGTTCGTTATATAAGAAAAATCAGCCCAAGGACAAGGATGAAGAGGAAATTTAAAAATTCGTCCTTATTTTTGTTGGTAAACTGATTATAAATCCCGTTAGAGGCCGAGATATGCCCTTCAAGAGCAGCGTCTTACCTCTAAACGGACAGCTTCTCTTAGTTACTAAATACAGAGAGTTTTGCATATCCCATCTCTCAGTCTAGCCAACATGACTTCCCAAGAATAATAAAGATAATACCTATCATGCAAATGCGCTAACTTCACGTAGCTTCTGCGGGCACGCACTTTTCTTATCGTAGAAAATAAAGAAAACTTTGGTGTTTTTTTTTTTTAATATTGTCTATTTCACAAAATATTTCTTACCATGCCTCACCAATGCAAGTCTACCTCTCAATTAAAAACTGTAACAAATTAAAAGCTTCCAATTTTTAATATTTAATTCGTTATCTATTCGAAAGAAAATATTTATGTACTTCCTATCAACGAAGGAGCGGAGGAGAGTTACATGACTGGAGAGTTCCTCAGAGGATGAAGATGATAGCATTAATGGGAACAGTGAAGGAAAGGTGATCGGTGAATCACCAGCGGTGTACTTCCCCACCACCAATCATTCAACTACGTGTTCGCTCTCTCTCTCAGAAATCAATTTACGTTGAGCCCAGCCCTTCGCATCCCCTTTTTCCCTTCGGCTAATTTCGTTGAAAATCAATTTGTATGAGGTTCTATATTTTATATGACACATATAAAATTTCGTGTCACCGTATTCACAGTCACCACACACACTTCCTAATTTTCGGAATCAGAAATTAGTTTCGACCGGAATGAAAAAAATCCGGACTATCTGCTTGTGTGGGAACAATCAACATGAAATTGTATATGTAAATCCGAACTCAATTCTCAATGGGTTCAGCCATCTTGGAGCTACGATGCCACAGACAGACAAAGGCTTCAAACTTATAACACCCCTCCTTGGAGTTAAGAATGTATGATGAGGCCCTTTGAAGAGTTCCGTAGGTGCACATTGCGTTCTTATATTAATGAATTCATATTTTATAATTCTTATTGTTTTGAAATACAGTGTAAACTCTATTTAACGCCACTCCATTTAACGACAAACTCCCTAAAACATTGAAATTACTTGAATCTGGTTGGTTTACCTTGTTGTCCATACAATGATACACTCTATGTAGCATCACACCCACTCTAAATAACGACAACAATACGTCATTACTAAGCAATAAACAGTATTTCCAAGTTGCCGAAATTAATAAGAACTGCAGCTGTGTACGTTCTTTTGTTTGTTATTTTGTTGCTTTATTGTCTAGCATGGATTTACCGCGACTGTCGGCATCATACGTACCGAAGATTCTAAGAAATTCGTTATTTTGTTTGTTGTGATTACCTTGCACATGTTTACCTCGGCTGCTAGATTGTTATTAGGTTGTTATGCATTATCTATACGTTATCATATTCTTAGTTGCTCACTAACTTCCAAACTGTAAACATGGCGAATAAGAGAAAATCTTTGTATATTGACGAAAAAGTGTTATTAATACGCGCAATAGCGGCGGGAGAAAAGATAAGTGATGTTGGAAGACGCCTTGGATTCAGTCGCTCTACTGTGTCTACAATGTGGAAGAACAAAGAAAAAATTCTAGAAGCAGAGGAGAATGGAAAATCTTCTAAGAAATTAAAGAAACCTAAATATGAAGATTTGGATCTAGCTATACTATCTTGGTTTCACAGACAGCGCCAGAATAATATGCCTGTCTCGGGGCCGATCGTGAAAACTAAAAACTTGATTAGTAAATACATATTATAATAGTAAAATACTATTAAATGTAATGTAATATGTATTGATATTTCTTCTCTTCATTTAACGACAACTCTCAATAACGCCATAAAATGCGCAGTCCCTTAAGTGTCGCTATTTAGAGTTTACACTGTATATGTATGTAGTTTCTTTCTGCGCTACTGCCATGAGTCATGAAAGTTGTGATGTTTACCTTGTCGATGATTGCATTATTATATTAATACGTACATACTTAAATGTATTACACTCGGTGGAAAGAGTTCCATAACGTTCAACGGAATCCGAAGGTTTTTCTAGTTCAACGAATAGTTTTCACTTTAACGTAGCTGTACGAAATGTAGGGGAAGTCAGTCTCAAAGGACGCAATCGACTTTCAATGAAATGGGCCGAGGGGGGGGGGGGGGGGGGGGGGAGGTTGAGAAGAGGGGCGCAACTCTAAATCATGAGAAATACATGCCCGGTGAATCACCGAGGCCATATTGACTGCGCCTTTTGATTGTAGCTTCAATTAAACCCGCCATGTTTATTACTTTTTTTTTTTTTTCTAGAAGACTATCCACATTAGGAGGGGAAATCACGCTCACTTCCATAAAAATTATAGTGAGTGGTAATTATACTTAATTATTATTGTGGTACGAAGAAAGTTTAACGAAATTATAATAATTATTATAATTATATAAACATAAACGTTGTGGGCAATATCACTACAATATTAACACAACTTTCGGTTCATTAATAAGATAAACAGTTTCAAAGGTGCTTTGCTAACCTTAGATAATAAATACAAATTATGAATTTACAGCCAGTTTAATCAACAATAACAATTTTATGGAGAAGCCCCACTTAATTTCAATTTCCCAACACATTGAAAGTATAGGGGAAGTTATGTATTTGGATAGAAATTTAATGTTGAGTTTTCATAGAAATTGCATGTTTTTCAAACTCCTAAATCGAGTAAGTGGAAAAAATCATGGTGTCTGCGGTCATTAAGTGAAATTCAAGATAACATTCTATGAATAGAAATATTAAGAAAAACTAATGTTCATTAAAAATATTGTCATTTCACAAAATATGTATATATCGGTATGGCTGCCATACTTAACAAATACTAAATGGAAGTTCAACCAGTTTACAATCCAAACGGTACCCTAAAGTCTTGAAATATGAAATGAAAATGATGAAAAACATTTAAAATAAAATTTCGTCTCAAATCGAAATCTTAATAATAAAAAAAGCATTTTTTGAAATAGTATGTTAAATAGTAGTTAGTTAGTATGACTCATGCCCGGGCTTTAACTACAAGGTCATATCGCCTACTACCAGAGCGCTCTTTCGTCACTCTGGTGGACATGAGCCCGACTCTACTGTGGGAGTCCTAAATTTTGCCTACCCTAAATTTTTATTCACCTAGAGCGGGGGGTCTTTAACGAGTACCTGACATTGTACAGGCTCGGGACCATATAAATCCAAATAAATCAAAGATGACAATAGTAAATATATGAATAAAAATATAAAATAAAGGTACAGTTTTTTGAAGAAATAGAAAAAAGAGACCGCTTGGCTTCTAAACGAACTTCCATTTAGTATTTGTTAAGTCGTAGCTGAAGATGGTAGCAATACCGAAAGTACTCCCATGTATATATTATATATCTTGTAAAATAGACAATATTAAAAAAAAAAAAAAGTTTTTCTTTATATTTCTATCAAGTGTTTCACAATATCTCTGCAAAAATGTTAAGTATCTTTCAATGAATATATTGAAGAGAAATTTTATATGTGTATCCAGAACAACCCCAAAAGGACTACCCTTATTGATATTCAGACAAATTAAACTGGGCAAAGTAAACTGCAATAAAATAGCTGAAGAAAGACTGAACCAGACCTGACGGGAAGCTGTCTCTTAGCATTGCCTCCGGAGAGCAGCGCTCCTGTCGCGCCGCGCCAAGTCGTGTACAACCATTCAACCGTATTTCTTGGTTGGAGGCTGATGATTTACCGGTCAACCAGAGCTGGCCACCTCGAATACCGGATCTAAACCAGGAGAAAGTCAAATTCCAGCAAAGTTGACCATCCAGTTCAGTCTGCCCACTCACCCACAACTTGAACCTGTATGGAGACTCGTCAATGTCCCAGGTGGCAAAACTAAAAAACAATTAACCATTCCTTGTCATAATAACACTGGCAACATCTGTTTTTTATGCAGAGAAGTAGGTATATTAATATGCCGTCAGTAGATGTCGTGATTGTGCGGTTTCGGATCGGCTGTTATTTAAGCCCTTATATCTCTACTTCCCTTCAACCGATTTAGATATGAAAATCAATAGGTTTTCATGAGATTCTGTAGTTCAGAGGATCCAAAAAACTTGAAATTTTTGTGAAAATAATATCGAATTTCTGACAGAACCCATAACTTTCTCTTTAAGTAAAACTCAATCGCCTCTTAATTGCCTGTGTCAAAGAGTTGTACTTTCACGACCCTAGTCTCCGGATGGTTTCTTTAAGAACAACCTACACTAACCTGCTTCTCATCTGAGAAATGTGTTTACTTGAGAGGATCTCTCAACAAATACTTGCCTAGCATATGTCTGGTCTGGTCTGGAATACTAACGAAGATTGGAGGACCCTGCATCCTAAACATTCCTCCATGTACCTCTGGAAGGTCCTAAGATAGAATCCCATCAGGAAGGTCGTTGACTCATCCTATCTTCACTTATTTTTACATTCTCACGTTTAAGAGTACATTAGTAGTTAGTAAGCTCTTTATTCCTTTGTTCGGGCTATATAACGTAAACTTATTAATCTGGCAGATATGTGGTTATCCTGCTTAAAGTTACTAATTGCGCCGGGGTAACCCATTTAAAAATAAAATTTAAAAGGTTAGGTTAGGTTTTATGACTCATGCCCGGGCTTTAACTACGAGGTCATATCACCTGCTACCAGAGCGCTCTTTCGTCACTCTGGTGGACATGAACCCGACTCTACTGTGGGAGTCCTAAATTTTGCCTACCCTAAATTTTCATTCACTTAGGGTAGGGGTCTTTAACGAGTACCTGACATCGTACAGGCTCGGGACCATTATGGTATGACTTGATAGTTATACGGACAGGAAGCTGATCTCATGAACCTCCTTTTCCTGAAAAGTTAGTCCGCAGGGAGGAACAAGTAACTTTTAACTGGACCAGTAACTATTGATTTTCCTCTTCCTAGACTGAGGAAGGAGCTACGTCACTTTACTCTTGACAAAAGTCTTTAGTATTTTGCTGAATCTCCGTTGCATAGGTTGAGACTGAATGACAGCAGAACAACGTATTGCAATATGAATTTGCGAAGAATCACTTCACATTTAAATAATGTTAGTTTTAGAATTATATATATTTTTCATTTATATTATTAATTTTAATTTATTGTATACCTGTTTGTGTTAAAGGAACTATTTTTTTGTGTGTTTATATTTTTTAGTATATTTAGTACCTATGTGAAATACACCGTAATAGTAAAAAAAAAAAAAAAAAAAAAAACTTTATAATGAAATAAATATTGTGTTAAAAAAAGAAAGAAAATAATTACTGTACATTAAATAAAACAATTATTCTGGAATTAATAATAATTCATAATTTATAAGTAATAATAAATAGAAAATAGAAAAAAATTTCACATCAGTCTCCAAAAACAAACAATTTCTTTGCTCTTAATTTTTTTAGTAATGAATTACATCGTGCTTATAACTATTAATATTATTAAAATGTCTTACAATATAAACCAATATCTTTATTAATAAGACGCACCATGCACAAAGTACAAATCATTATTTAAACATTGATCCCTCGTATTTTTCATTTTATTATTTGGTTTCTCTCAATTCAAATATAAATATACATATATATATCAATTAAAGCTCTTAAACATTCATAAAAAAAAACAATAACCCAATGATTCAATTCTATGTTTAATTTCCGATTCCTTCTTAGTCAGTAAGATGATAAGACAAAGTAAATAATAATGTATCAGCAGTTAGCCATTTTGACCGCTTAAACTAGACCCCGTAACCTCGTATTTCATTAATTTTTGATGCGATTCTTCAAAGTACTTGCATTACATTTGGACCAACATTACTCGAAGGTTCAAGAATCTTATAAATTATCGATCTCGGAAGGCGTGAAAGTTGCTAAAAACGAAGTTTAAACAATATATTTGCTCGAGGACAAATTGAACCTATTTTCTTTTTTTATAAAAAAGAGAAAAAAAAATACAGAAATGTTAATAACAAAAAGAACGTGTAAAGTGGTTTACCTTTAGGGTTGGAGCCGTGGGTTGTTTTCACTTGGCATCCTTGTGAGGGCAGCGGCTGGATTGATCAACCAGGTCTTCGGTATCCATCTAGAACACCAAACGACCGAATTGGAGGGAAATTATTAAGTGTCTTATTCAGTGATAATCATTTTATAAAATTTCGTTACGTTAAATTGGCAGTTATTAAGGTTTTCGAGCTCCCCCTCCCAATCTCCCTGATAATCAAGGTGTCCCATGATTTTTCTCAAATGATAAGGTATGGTGACTATTATTCGCTCTGTATATTATATATATTTTTGGTGTTCTGGGTCTTTACCGAAAGGACTAAATGAAATCCAATATAAAAAAATATCAATGTAATAAAAAACGTACTTTTTTATAATATAAATAAATAATTGAAGACTTAATTTATTGTTATAAATAAATAACACAGACTGACTGCCCACTACCGGCTAACTTACAAACCATACTGTCACATAACAAACAAGAATTAAGACAAACAACATTACTCTGTGAACACACATACATTCGTACAGACACAAACAAAAACACACACTACTGACTTATAACATATTACTTAATAATGGCCAATGTGCAAGTTCAATAAGGCCAAAAAAAGAGAAAAAAAATAATAATTGAAGAGACTTACACCGAGATCGCAATGACTGTTTGATGAATTTTGAATGGCTTGAATTATTTTGGTATGAGAGGCCTTAGCTGAACTATTACAATCGTCCCACGTCTCAGATTTACGAGCGTACAGAATATGAGTTACAACATAAGCCCTTTCACTTCACACTTGGCGTATATCGCGAATAAGACCACATTCTCACAAATCCACGTTACAACCAGGGAATACTTTATATAAAATTAAACAAATATTTTTGCTGAATGAAAAGTAAATAGGAAAAAATAAGAGGAGTTTTAAAACATATTCACTAGCATGAATTTTAATATTGATGTATATTTTGATATAATGGATTTTATAATAAAATATCTTTTTAATATAAAACTAGTTTTTCCTGTTTGGAAATCTGTATATTATAAAATATTATAATGGGACCATTAAAAGAGGCCTTTGAATAGAAAAGCGCAGAGGTGGTCCATCCTTTTGACATAGTGATCTATTGAGTACAGAAAAAAAATAAAATTAGAAAATTAGCACCCAGTTCGAATTATTTGTAATCAACTAATTTCCTCTAAATATTTTCTACCTCTTGGCTGAAAATGATTAGATGTCTTCCTCAGGAACTTCTCCTCCAATTTTGCATCGACACATTCATTATACCGGCCGTTATTTGAGTCTATGTTTCGGCGGTACCAAATTTTATATATGGATCCAGGAACGTCCTATAAAGACGACATTATATTTTGTATCGACACATTCATTATACCGGCCGTTATTTGAGTCTTTGTTTCGGCGGTACCAAATTTTATATATGGAACCAGGAACATCCTATAAAGACGCCATTATATTTTGTATCGACACATTCATTATACCGGCCGTTATTTGAGTCTATGTTTCGGCGGTACCAAATTTTATATATGGAACCAGGAACGTCCTATAAAGACGACATTATATTTTGTATCGACACATTCATTATACCGGCCGTTATTTGAGTCTATGTTTCGGCGGTACCAAATTTTATATATGCATCCAGCAACGTCCTATAAAGACATTATATTTTTGAAATATTTCAGAACAAACAAATTCCTAACTGTAAAGTCATTAGGAGATTTCTATTTGAAAGTTCAACCCCTTCCTTACCTACAGTGGCGGATTAAGCTTCTGCGGGGCCCTAGGTGATTGCAAATGTGGGGCCCCCCTATTTTTAACCCCCTCCCCCCCCCCCCCCCATAAAAATTGTATTTAAAAAAAAAAAATCATGCTTAATAGGGGGCCCCTCATACCTTTTATTGGGAAAAATAACTCGGGTCAAATTCCTTGTCAAATTTGACCTGAATTATTTTTCCCAAAAGCGTGTAAAATCATTTTAAAAGTGACAAGGTTTTTTTTTTTAGACATTGGGGCCTTCAGCATCGGGGGCCTCTTTATCATCGGGACCCTAGGCACCTGCCTAGGTTTGCCTATTGGTTAATCCACCACTGCTTACCTATAAGAATGATTCGCACTCAGCAAAGTTGTCTTAATTTATAACTAAACCTACCGATGAAGTAAGCTGAAACCGATACTTTATGTATACATTTCTTGTGGAATAGACAATACTTCAAAAAACTATGTTTGATTTACTTATTGTTGTTTGTTGTACTGTTAATGTTAATTATTGATCAAAATTATATATTTGCGTATCACGACTACAATAGGCACGAATGCTGTTGCAAGAATAAATAAATAAATGGGTGGAGTGTTTAAAAGACCTGGTAGCCTTGCCCATACATAAAGTTGATCTCCGCTTCTCTGATGTCTGCTCAAGACTGGGTCAAGCCCCGTTCTCCAGGATGTCCCCGTCCCGCCTTCTGTTGACACATCCATACCATATCATCCGATCCCGTCTTCCAAACCCGTTTCTGAAAGAAAAGGTCACACACACTCATTAGTTTATTTTTATTTGACTTCTAACCAGTCTGAACTCGTGCTATTACAGCCCGGGACAACTGGGGGGTGTTTCACTCATCACAAGAATAACGTGGAACTTGGAACTGATTTCAGATAGGTATATATGTAGTTATTGGAGTTTTGAAACAACACACTAAAGGTCCCCATCTATATTGGAAAAAAGAAAGAGAAATCAGTTTTTTTTTTTTTTTAGAATACCTCGAAATTACGAATCAACTAGATTTAGCATGAAATTCTGCACAAATAATGTTCTTACACCTTTTTAGACTGTCTTATTCGTTTTCGAGATATTCGCAAGAAATATAATTACAAAGCAATTTCAACCAACCGTTTTTCGGTATGAAGAGGTAAAAATAATTTTTAAAGCATCTTAAATTGTATACATCCTATTAGGGCCAGAATATATGACAACATGAGAGGGCGCCGGTAGCACAGTGGTATGCGTGCTTGCCTTCTGAGCTCAAGATAGCGGGTTCGTATCCCGACCGAGGCCCTTAGTTTATTTTATCTGGGAGATAAAATAAACTCAAGCACGCCGTCCTTCGGATGGGACGTTGAGCGATGGTCCCGAGCCTGTACGATGTCAGGTACTCGATAAAGACCCCTGCCCTGATGAATAAAAAATTTAGGGTAGGCAAAATTTAGGACTCCCACAGTAGAGTCGGGCTCATGTCCACCAGAGTGACGAAAGAACGCTCTGGCAGTAGGCGATATGACCTCGTAGTTAAAGCCCGGGCATGAGTTATAAAACCTAACCTAACCTATGACAACATGAAGTTCCAACCAGCACGATTTTTTCTATTATTTGTAACTTATTCTAAATTTGTTTGAGCACTCAGCCCTATACTAACTTACCAACTTTTTGAAATACATCGCATTTATTTACTATTTCAACTTTATTTCATCATCGTTAGGAAATGAATGAAAATTTCTTATTAGAGTGCAGCTTCCAATAGAGAGAAATATGAATTACCTAGATCTTTCTACATCAAATCAATCATTTAGATTGTGTCAATTATACATACAGATATGCTTGCAAAGTGTAATAAAGCTTCTAGGAAGAGTTTTACGGCAGTTCACGAACAGAATAGAAGTTCCCGATTAATATTCTATGTACCATTGTCGTTATGGTATTGATAAATGCTTACACAATCTGCATAGAGAATTGTGAATGTGTAGCCTGACTTGCATAATAGACAAACGTTACTTACATCAGTATCTAACGGGATCTAATGGGAGCTTCTTCCGGACAGACACAAGCAGGGTCTATTCCTTACAACAATTCTGTAGGCAGAAACGCTAGCCCTTACTCATCTTGTTACTTCATTTCATGGAAACAAAAAAAAAGTGTTTTATTATAAAATTAAGGAAAGAGCAAGAAAAAAAAAATGAAAAACCAAACCATTTCTTGATCAGCATGTGCTACTCTCAATAGTTCAAAATATATAAATTATAACCAGGATATTTCGAAAATCAAGAACCCGTTCGGAAATCAAATTATATATCCTTATAGGGCTTTCAAATAGCTATAAATAACGATCTTACTGTTTATAGCCAGCTCTTCTACTTTTCAAGATACTAATGTCTTGATTTCGGAAAATTGTCAAACTTCTTCAACTTAATAAGACGATTGCTCGAAAACTATAAGTGCTATTTAAAAACAAAACATTCATATAGGAACTGGATTTCTTATTAAATATTTTGAATAAACGGAAAAACGAACAAAGCCTGTTTAGTTTTTTTTTTTTTCAAAATAGTTCAAAGTTTTCATATTGACACTTCTCCAGTTCAAAATAAATAAAAAATCGTTGAAAATGTTAACTCCTGACAGAATTAATATATTGAGAGACATTCTATGCTAATGTAATGAATGTATCTTAACGAAGTTCAATATGAGAATTTAGAAAGTCCCTGAGAAATACAAGTAGGTACTGATTTTCTACAAATCTGAAGATAAGTTTCAGAGGGATAGCGAAAATTTAATTGATTAATTCAGCTGGTGACAACAGCCACTGTCGGTGATAATAGCCAATGACGGTGACAATAGCCACTATCGGTGATAATAACCTTACATGATAGACAAACCTTACTTACATCGGTTGTAACGGGTTCTTCCGAAGTTACTTTGGGGCAGACACACATTAGATCTATGCCGATCATCACCAACACTTATCTTCTGTGCTGATAGGGACTATGCTAGTTAGTTCTTTCCGTACATTATTTATTTAATGATTAAATTATTATTTATTTAATGTAGAAGGAATTCGAGGTTCTGTAAATGAAAATTCAAAATTTACCCAACGTGAAGGTGCTTCACCACACGCATCCATTCAAGTCATTATAAGGCCCTGAAGAAGAAAATAAATATTTTACGAAACGTTGGCCAAATTTTTAATTTTCATTTACACGACAGAACCTCGAATTCCTTTTACGTTGAAAAAATACTGTCGACTGTCGATGATTAATAATATACTGTCGATGATTAATAATCATCATTTATTTATATTGTGAAAGTGGTTTAAAACAAAATGGTCGTTGTCTTTCAACTGTTATTTAGTGTATCTAATGTTTACGTTCCACTCAAAACTGTAAAATAACAAACTAATTGTAGCGTCACACAGGATATGTCTAACTGAGAATAAATAAGAAAATGAATTATTGCAAATATTTAATAAAGTTATATTGTATTTTTAAATATAATATATTTTTTACCAACCTTCATTTATCCCTGTGTTTGTTGGAGCCATGTTATAAGTGTTTCTTATATTATTACAATGATATATGGCCAATGCATATCAGATTGGTGTCCATCAGTAAACAGTAATTATAAGTGGAAGTGGGTAAAGTTTTGTGAGACCTAAATATGTCATAATAATTAATAAATTAAGTAGATAACGTAGATATGAACAACAAAAAAATAAAAAATAACATAAAAAGAGTTTTATGAATACCACAGAGAAAAATCATTGGATAACCTCACTTAAGGTTATATGTATTCTGAGAAAAGTTATCCAAAAATAATAGTTGAAAAGTTAATTTATGTACAATTATTGACAAAATCAAATGTAGAAATTAAATTAATTAAAAAATGTCCGTCTGTTTTTTTTTTTATATTCATATCTTGTAAATTTTCAATAACTAACAGTATTCGAAATTATTTTGATAACTTCTTTACCTTCCTCACACATCCGGCGCTTCCAAGAGCGAAATAAATATGTAAATATTACATCATAGAAGTAATACAATATTCTGATGAAGCCATTTTAATATTCGATGATCCAAATCACTTTTCGAATTCCCGTCATGAGTTTACTTTTAACTTCTATCGTTAGGCAAGGAAAAGTATGACGACGTTGCTTTTCTTTCTAACTTCTGAAAACTTTTTTACTTGCCCCGCCCCACCTCTCATCGTGTCAAATCACAAAAAGAAAAGAAAAGTCAAAATAATCTTTAAAAAGTATAGTTTTGATAGAAGTTCTTTTTTTTAAATTATGAATAAATGAATTTTAATGAAATGAATAAAAAATAAATAAAAATAATTTTCTTAGTTTAGTATTTACCTATTGATTTATTGAAAGTATTTTTTATTGAACATTGCTTATTTTCTCCTACCCTTTTTAGGTTTTTCCCAGTTTCCATTATAAAATAGTTATATCTTCAAAGGCACAGTATTATATTATTAATAAACAAGCATATTTTTATATATTTATTATTATCATTTTCTTATTTTGTTTTGCTTTATATTAACTTTTTCCTTTTGGATATATGGTTCCTCAAGCAACGGTTGGCTTTCATGAGCAACAAAGTTGGCTGTGTCTCTATCGACCAGTTGACATATAACACCAAATGGAGCTAAGTCAGGATGGAAGGAAGTACAACCTACATACTCCCTTCTAACGGAACTTGCGCCACTCCCAGATACCTATTTTTTTCTTATTTTCTTATTACTTCTAGGTCTTTCAGTTATATGTTACAGCGTTTCCTTCTTTATATGCCCCTCCGGAGGGAGAGGACCGAATATTGAAAATATAAACATGTTTGTTTTCATATTATTGAATTATTTTATTTACAGTGGAATATACTTAGGGTGTTGATTTTCACTAAACTTCCGGTCTTATGTCCGGTCAAATCTGGATCCAAAGATACCAAGTCTTTCACAAAAGACTTACTCATCCAGTTTCCTCCAACGACCTGGAGATGATAGCTTGAATAAATGCACCCAAGTATGCTGGGTTTCTCTTACAACGGACATTACGCCATATGAAATTGTATAAAAGTTTGTAGATCTAAATCTGAAAGGTTTGGGTGCGGACAGACCTGTCAGCAGTAACAGAGAAGAAACGGGTGTCTTGTTGAAGACTTGGAGGTACACAGTCCGTATGTCATCTAGAAAGTGATAACAGACAGTTTTCACCAGACTCTCTCGAGCCCCCCCCCCCCCCCCCCCCCCCCCTCCACAAACAAACTGGCCGCCCGCAATCACCCAATTTCAAGCTGTTTCCTTCCCCAGCCATACGAAATACACGGGAAGTTATGTAATCGGTCAAAAATTCGAAGCCAAGTTTTCAAGAGAATATGTACAGATACAATGAATGTATCGACAAGTTTGATATGTGAATCCAGAACCCTCTAACGACTACACTATTGATTTTCAAGCAAACAGTAATCCGTCTGACGGTAATCCGACGAGTTTTTATTTATTTTTTTCGTTCAACGTTTTTTCAAATTAATTTATATCAAGGACAACAGTACAAAAATGCACAAGCTGCGGCTGGGCTCTCATGTATACATGGAGAAAAAAAAAAGGTGAAAGGCTTGAGAGAAGTAAACCAGGCAGAGGGGAGCCCTCATGACATCACTTAATTACAGGAATTATCTGAGCCCCCCAATAGGGAGTGCAAAGAGTTTAAAATTTTGCTTAGTAAACTTCGGTAGCGTCTCATGACAATAATTTAAATAACAATAAAAATAAAAATAACCGAACCTGCCCATGATTGCCATAGAAGCCAAAATAACATAAAAAAATTCGAAACTCGGCCGAGGCCCTTAAGCACGCCGTCCTTCGGATGGGACGTTAAGCGATGGTCCCGAGCCTGTATAATGTCAGATACCTACTTGTTAAAGACCTCTATCCTAGGTGAATAAAAATTTAGGGTAGACAAAATTTAGGACAGTGACGAAAGAGTACTCTGGTAGTAGGCGATATGACGTCGCCGGGCATGAGTCATAATAACTAACTGTTCGGGGAGCCATGGTGGTCGTGCGGGCTAGAGCGTAGGGCTTTGGTTGCATGGTTTCACCATGGTTTGCGGGTTCGAATCCCGTCCGGGAGTTCATGAGGCCAAAAAAAAAACAAAAAAAACTAACTGTTCAAAAAATAAAGAAAAAACATATGTTTCTTAAAATATTTTCTATTTCACAATTTATATACAATACTAGACCGAGGCCCTTAGTTTATTTTATCTGGGAGGTAAACTAAACTTAAGCACGCCGTCCTTCAGATGGGACGTTAAGTGATGGTCCCGAGCCTGTACGATGTCAGGTACTCGTTAAAGACCCCTACCCTAGGTGAATAAAAATTTAGGGTAGGCAAAATTTAGGACGCCCACAGTAGAGTCGGGCTCATGTCCACCAGAGTGACGAAAGAGCGCTCTGGTAGTAGGCGATATGACCTCGTAGTTAAAGCCCGGGCATGAGTCATAAAACCTAACCTAACCTAACCTATACAATACTAAAAGTACTCCAGTATATTCTGAAATAGACAATATTAGAAAACAAAAAGAAACATACCTTTGGTCTTCATTTTTTATCAAGTATTTCACAATGTCTCTACAAAAAATGTGATGTATCCATAAAAATGTTCATTTTAATGAGTTTAACAACTTTTAAGAACAAAGCGTGGAGAACCTTCGCAGTGAGCTCTTCAAGATCGGAGGAGAATTTGAATATCAGCATCTATCGTCAAAATCTGGAACGAAGAAAACACCCCTGAGGAGAGGAAAACTACCCCTATTTGTGTATTAGTAAAGACAGAGAGCAAAATGCAGTATGCGTTTCGGAAACTATTTATTTCCTTTCTCAGCGCCTTATTATTATTATAATGACTTGAGTGGATGTGTGTGGGGAAGGTGTTAAGAGTTTGTGACAACACCCACAAACTCTCAATACCTTCACTACACACATCCACTCAAGTCATTATAAGGCCCTGAAGAAGGAAATAAATAGTTTCCGAAACGTTGGTCAAATATTGAGTTTTCATTAACACGACAGAACCTCGAATTCCTTCTACATTGAAAAGATACCGTCGACTCTATTAATCATTGTGCAATGTTACTGCAACCGCATGCTGAGGAATTTCTAGGAGCGAAGACTGGAGAGGCGGAAGATGCAGTAAGTACATACTCAATTTGGGACATCTCTATTGGTCGCTATGTCAAAGAGGAACATCAGACATGGAGGAACATCTACATAGTTGCAGCTGAAGGAGTGGTCTACTATACCCGGGGTATCTCATGTCGACCCTGCATAACTCGGGGTTAGGTTACACCTGTACAAGACATACACCGCACTAATAACTGGATCGTGTGAATGCAGTTCCAGAACTGCAACCTGCATAGATGCACTATTAGAGAAAACTAATATGAGCTTCATGAAATGGTACACCATGTCAGCTTTTCTCCCAAGGGGGCTCGAGGTAGAGATGGGGTCATCTCTGAAACAAGACCCCTTATATGAACAACTTCTGACTATAAATCACAGTCAGTTACAACTAAATTTTGATGAACTAATAATTAAAATAGAAAAACTAAATTCAAACTAATAAAAAACTTGAATATATTATGGCACTGGATTAAAAAAAAAAAGTTGTTGGATAATCATCCTCCCCAGAGCTAATTAATACACGATGTTTCCGCTCTCTCTCTAAACCTAAACTACTGACTGAACTGAATAGCAATACTGGTCTTACCCAGGCACTTCTGAATCCTCATACAAAGGTTCAGGTCAATATATTCATTACATCGGCAGATATTAAGATATTTTCGTAGTGTTCTCTCATCTGATCCCACTCCCTTTGGTCGATCTGGCTGAAAATTGATAGCATTTAGATAATGTTTCGATTTACATATAAAATCGTGTTTACACACTTTTGGTATCAGGTGTAGAAAAAAATTAAATTCCAGTAATTTAATTTCTAACCAATTACATAATTTGACGTATACTTCGTAAATATGAGGAAGCAAAAAAATAAAAATTTCAACTCAGAATCAGCTCATTAATAATGAGTCTTTTCAGGAAGTAATTCTATACTTGCGTTTTGTTTTGTGAATTTCTGAGTGTTATTATTCTTTTACGAAAGAAATACTAAAGGAATTTGAACAAATCTTGTTGATTTTAACTCGAGTTTTCACTGAAATTTCATCTAATTCTAAGAATGAAAAAAGGCTAGATAGAATGTAGGACTCTGGTCGCATGGTCTCACCTTGGTTTGCGGGTTCGAATCCCGTCCGGGAGTGAATTTTATTTCGCAGATAAAACTCCCTTCCGGGGCCATGGATGTCGTAAATAATTAGATAAAACACCATTATAAGAGTCATGGCTAATATGCATCGTACATAAGGCCTAAAAAAAAAAAAGCTTTGTGAAGCATTTCTTCGAATCGTACCTTGGAGTGAAAACAGCTGTTCTTCCCGGAAAATTTGAAAATATTTCTTACTCATTGTAATTGACCACAAATGACATGTCGGTGGAACGTTGAGACGTTGAAGCAGCTCTGGAAGTTAGCGGACTGGGGAAGTACATTGCCGGTGATCCACTAACGACTATAACTTCTCCAGCTGTTCCATGTATTGAAGTTATGTAATCGGGCAAAAATTCTATGCGCAGTTTTCAATGGAATTTTATGGTTTCCATACCATCAGATTCCAAATATGAAAAAAAAAAAAAAAAATGCCTACGTTACACGATAACTCTCGATAGAATAAATGTATCGAAACGAAATTTAATATTTATAATGCTGTTATAGTTATGTTAACTAGTTATCATTTTCTGGGGGCCATGGTGGCCGTGTGGGCTAGAGCTTAGGGTTTTGGTCGCATGGTCTCACTATTGTTTGCGGGTTCGAATCCCGTCCGGGAGTGAGTTTTATTTCGTAGATAGAACTCCCTTCCGGGGCCATGGATGTCGTAAATAACTAGATAACACATTGATATGGCTAATATGCACATAAGGGAAAAAAAAAAAAAAACTGTTGTAATAAATGTATCGACACATAATTTCATATATAAATTCAGAACCCCAGGACGACACATATCGATTTTCAGCGGAATCGACAAAAAGGGAAGGGGAATCATAGGAGGGCTCAACTCAAAAACCCCAACAATGAATGTATCGAATAAAATATCATTGAAATCGATAACCAATGGAAAGATAACCTGTCTAATTTCAGCGATATCGTCCAAAAAACCCTAATAACTGCCATTGTAATGAATTTATCGGCACAAAATATAGTATGAGGATTCTGGAGCTTCAACTGATGAATATTAGCGCAAACTGTCGACTGTTTTTTGGTATTTTTAATTGTTTTCTCAATGTGTGTGCATTATGTCTGCTTGCATCCTCACCTAAAGTCTGCTACACTAAGGTGCCCATTTCTGAGGTATTTGACAGGTACGCAGGTCTCGAGGCGCGGCTCCCACCAGCTAGATGTGACAACCCTGTACAAGGTTGCTCGCCTCTCAAGGTAACCCAGATATTTTGCGACACCCGATATAACGGACAAGTTCGTTCCGCCTGTTCCCACACTTAGACCATTTTTTTCATAATGAATAAGAAGTAAAAAAAATATCACAATTCCGAACCAAGATGAGAAGCAATAAGTCACATAATCTAGCGCAACATGACAGGTAACCAACCTTTTTTTAATGCCCGACTATAAAAAGGCTGTTATGCATTTGATGCGAACATTTGAATATTTGTAAATTTCCTTATAACGCTCAAACGGTTATATTTGTTGGCATCATGAATTAGCCATTTTGAATTTCCTTAAAAGTTGTCTGTCCAAGTGACTTGACAATGTATTAATACTTTGACAGTAGAAACTCCACGAAGACTGATGCTAGTGACCCCGGAGGGAAACAGAGGACGAGGAAGACCCATGAAGAGATGGATGGACGCAATCGATGGGGACGCAAAGAACCTTTGGCTACAAAACTGGAGCACGCTTGCGCTGTACAGGAATCTTTGGAGGAAGTCTCTGGAGGAGGCCAAGGCTCGAATGGAGCGGTAGCGCCGAGTATGATGATGATGATGATGACAGTAGAATTCTGTTCCGGTGCGATATTAATAATTTCTGGAGTGGAAGATATTACTAATATTACCATGAGTTGGAATTCCTTAGAAATAACTTGATCGGAGTAAAATTAATGAAAAATATATTTGGACATCGAGGGCGCCGGTAGCTCAGCGGTATGCGTGCTTACCTTCTGAGCTCAAAGTTGTGGGTTCAAAACCCGGCCGAGACCATCAGTTTATTTTATCTGGGAGGTGAAATAAACTTAAGCACGCCGTCCTTCGGATGGGACGTTAAGCGATGGTCCCGAGCCTGTACGATTTCAGGTACTCGTTAAAGAGTCACTCTCAGAATTACGCTGCATAATGAAACCATGAAAACTGCTGATGCGAATGCATTACTTTCAAATACCACTTGTAATGACAGTATGAAATGAATTTGAGAGGGGTGAAGGAAAAGGAAGAGAGATCTGTAACAAGGTGGTTGGTATAACAAAGTCCTGTAACGGCCACATCATGATTTCGAGGTTATATCCCAACTCACTCGTAAGTTTCTGCTCTCCCCCTAAACCATCGATTTCATAATTGGTGGACTCTTAGCTCATTTGAGCGTTCCACGACCCGGATCCACAGGCCTTGGACCATACTTGGACACGGGTCCAGGTCAGGAATTGTGGATCCGAGTGCAGGTCTGGAAGTGTCTGGAAGGTGTAGACGCAGGGCGAAAATATATGTCTGAGTCGGGATGTAGCCTCAAATTTAGAGATCGAAGAACCTTCAAAAGAGCAAAAACAGAAGTTAAGGATTCAAGAAATAAAGGAATCAAAGATTTAGAGGGAGAGCTGAAACTTTAGTGTGAGTCGAGGGATGTAGGATGTAGCCTCAAAATGTAGCTTCGCAGATCGAAGGACCCTCAAAGTAACAAGATGGAAGATTTAGAGGGAGTCTTAGCGCTAAAAAACTTGTATCTCTTTTACCTTATCGGTAAGGTTGTGAAAACCTTAAAAGTGGAGGAGCAACATTTTCTGATTTCTGAGGAAATTATACTTGTTTTCCGGTTTTCTAAGGACCAGAAAGAAATAATAGAATTATTTAATTATGTAATTTGTGGAAATTATATGAGAATTTGTACCTAAAATGAGGAAGTCGTTGATGTGGATCATTGTCTTAAAGAAACAATGAGTTGAGTTCAATGGCCAGCTGACTGCTGGAAACACCAACCAAGATCTTGACAAGTCAGTAGATACGACTACAGTAGATATGACTACAGTAGATATGACTGCAGTAGATAGTCATGAGAGAGCAACTGGCTACTTTCTAACGTCTTAACTTCAGTAGGTACAATGAAAGTACCGTTGGCGCAAAATGAATCTCATCTTCAAATTTAAATATAAGAACATTTATTGATAATCGTTCGTTTCTGTGACTCATGCCCAGGCTTCAACTACAAGTTCATATCGCCTACTACCAGATCGCTATTTTCGTCGTTGTGCTGGGCATGAGCGCGACTCTACTGGGGGAGTCCTAAATGTTATCTATCTAATATCGCACCGGCTCTAACATCCCATCCGAAGGACGATGTGCTCTAGGTCTTTATAGGTTACAGGGCCCGATTGCGAACCCGCGATTTTGAACACATTATACAAGCATGCTACCTCAAAGCTACCGACTCCCTCTTATTGACCATTTTTTTTTTTTTTTGTTACATCAAAAATCCGTTTTATGTTATATAAAGAAAGACCTTAGAGAGGATGAGTTCAATTTCAGTCTGTATGTATATTTGATTCGAGGAACTTCTGGCTATGTGGCACATCAAAATGTTGAACGGTAGAAAGAGTCTCGTGATGTTTCCATCTACCGGCTGTTTCGTGTATTCTTTTCACGTCCTTTCTACCATGTCTTTGGCCTGAAGAATAAACAGGAAAAGGAAGACAACCACAACAGAATCTAAAGTTAAATCTCAGGTTGGGTTCAGGAACATAAGGCATTCTTCAGGAATTAACCCATCGTGGTCATCCGACGTTCTTGATTATTCCATGTGGGGCTGAGATCAGGGCCTCCGAGCCCTCACTTATCCGACCCCAGTGGGCTAGATCAGGGCCTCCGAGCCCTCACTTATTCGGGCCCAGTGAGCTATATAAGGGCCTCCGAGCGCTCACTTATCCGACCTCAGTGGGCTAGATTAGGGCCTCCGAGCCCTCATCCGACTCCATTGGGATAGATCAGGCTTCCGAGCCCTCACTTATCCGACCCCAGTGGGCTAGATCAGGGCCTCCGAGCCCTCACTTATCCGACCCAAGTGGGCTAGATCAGGGCCTCCGAGCCCTCACTTATTCGGCCCCAGTGAGCTATATAAGGGCCTCCGAGCGCTCACTTATCCGACCTCAGTGGGCTAGATTAGGGCCTCCGAGCCCTCATCCGACCCCAGTGGGATAGATCAGGCTTCCGAGCCCTCACTTATCCGACCCCAGTGAGCAATGAAACAACAAAAATCAAAAGAAAAATCTTAAAAACTAATTCAATCTTTTTTTTGTTTTATAATTTTGGCCATTCTTTAAATTTAAGTTGATATTTTTCTGGACATATATCCTGTACATATAAACAAACAAGAGTACCTTCTTTTTGGATCAATTTCACCGTCAATTCACTTCTATTTAGTTCATCACACTTTAAGCCTAAACACCACTCTCCATGTTTTACTCAGCCCGTCGCCATTCTACCCAGACCTCGACACTAACACACACTAAAAAACAGCTGATGGTCGTGTTTTATTTTTTACTCATTTGTTTTAAAAGAAATTTGATTTTTGTAGAAAAATAAATATAATTAATTTTTTTATATTAATAATTTAATAATTTTAATGTGTGTATTTTTTTTTATACATCACAAACCAAAAACACTATTCATTTCAATTGAGACTGAATTACTACATAAAAATGTTTCTTTTCTCTTTAAAATGCTATTGACATTTTATATAACAAGTTTCATCACGAAGTTGTCTCAACATCACATTTAAAACTTCATAACTTCACCAAGCTGCTGTTTGTGCCAAGGCCAACTGCTAGCTCTCCTCAACCCTTCTCTTCGATCAATTTGACTGAAGATCCACTCATGTCTGACATAGGGAATCTTCATCCAATAATACATGTTTTTGTTTAAATCACACAGTTGTTTATTACATAGTTAAATATACATTCATAGTTTATATTAAATCTAATTAAATGCAATTTCCAACATTGCAATTAATAGCATAAGAATTTATATAACAAAATATTTGCTTTAGAAAAACATAGTTCAATGTGAGGGGTGGCACTCTTTTTTGTCATCAACTATTTTTTTAATGTTAGGCTTATATGTTGTAGCAGCCATTCGAATGCAGTTGTCCAAATGTTCATCAGTCAACCGGTTCCTGTACTTGTTTTTAATGAATTTCATATGTAACCGCAGTCCGAAGTATGCATAAAACACAAGAGAAATAAAACAACCTGCAATCACGATCACACACCAGACACTGACTGACAGACGCGCGGGACGCGTAGTGGGGATGAGGGGGTGAGTAGTGCAGATTAGCCAACCCAAGTGCTGCGTCTGAAATTTCCCCGCGAGCTACAAAAAATTTCCCTGCAAGCTACCAGTAGCTCGCGAGCTACGGTTTGGCGACCACTGCTCTAGACACATACATAAGACATGAAATTTGTTTTTTAATTTTTGGATTCAGTGAGTCGGAAAAATTAAATTGCGATAACAGTCACAAATAACCTTGAGCATGCCGTACTTCGAATGGGACGTTAAGCTTTGGACATGACCGTATGCAATGTCACGTAAACAGTAACACGAAAAACGTTCAAACACAAATGAACAAAAACCTAGCATATCGACATTTACATTAGTGACCGAAAGAGCGTTCTGGTAATGTGCAATATGGCTTCCTAGTTAAGGCCTGGGCTTCAATCAAAATAACTAAACTACCTAACGTTCGAAGCGAAACTTCTTTTGATTACATGATTTAAACTTACTAGATTTATTTTTCTTCATAATTGCAAGGTGCATATAGGATGTACCGATAAAATTTAAGGAAGCAATTATATATTAATAAAATATGTTTTATGTATTCTATTTACATATTTTAGTTACTATTACGTTTTACCTCATTTATCAATAATTGATATAATTATTATAGAGTTTACAGGAGAATTCTCTAAAAATTTAACAAAATAATACAATATTGCTAAATAATAACCCAGCATTAATAAGGACAAGAAGAGGCTGATCGACCTTGAAATTCCTTTTGTTAAAGACCCTTTTAGAAAAAAGAAACATGAACAAACGGCAGTCTGAATCATACTGTCGGGTAACGGCACAACACGCGGGTCAGCAAGAAAAACACTACTTTTCGGGAGAGGCAAAAAAAAAATAGCTCTCGTTATATCCATCGCAAAAATTAATATTTTTTATACATAAATACAAAGATTTATTGATTATGTAGAAGGAATTCGAGGTTCTGTCGCGTAAATGAAACCTCAATGTTTGGCCAAAGTTTAGGAAACGTATTTATTTCCTTCTTCAGAGCCTTATAATGACTTGAGTGGATGTGTGTGGTGTCACACCTTCACTACACCCATCCACTCAAGTCATTATAATGCCCTGAAGAAGTAAATAAATAGTTTCCGAAACGTTGGCCTTTTGAATTTACATTTACACTACAGTAACCTCGAATTTCTTCTACGTTGATAAGATACTGTCGACTCTATTAATCATTATTTATTTATATTGAGAAAGTGGTTTAAAACCAAATGGTCGTTCTGTCTTTTAACTGTTATTTAGTGGATCTAATGTTTACGTTTCCACTCAAAACTGTAAAATAACAAATTAATTGTAGCGTTACAAAGGAAATATGTCTGAGAATAAATAAGAAAATGAATTATTGTAAATACTTAATAAAGTTAAAAATAGTATTTTTAAATTTAATATATTTTTACCAACCTTCATTTATCCCTGTGTTTGGCTATGGAGCCATGATAAAACTGTTTGTTATATTATTACAATGATATATGACCAAAGCATATACGATCGGTGTTTATCAGTAAACAGTAATTATAAGTGG
Source organism: Aradus depressus (assembly GCA_963662175.1). Taxonomy (NCBI): domain Eukaryota; kingdom Metazoa; phylum Arthropoda; class Insecta; order Hemiptera; family Aradidae; genus Aradus; species Aradus depressus. The sequence goes on along the minus strand of OY759221.1, from coordinate 45,132,335 downwards.
AAGTGGGTAAAGTTTTGTGAGACCTAAATATGTAATAATAATTGATAAATTAAATAAATAACATAGATATGAACAACAAAAAATAAAAAATAACAGAAAAAGAGTTTTGTGAATACCACAGAGAAAAATCATTGGATAACCCATTGGTGCTAACAGTGTGTCACTTTATCACACACATCCACTCAAGTCATTCTAAGGCCCTGAAGAAGGAAATAAATAGTTTCCGAAACGTTGGCCAAATATTGAATTTTTGTTTACACGACAGAACCTCGAATTCCTTCCACATTGAAAAGATACTGTCGACTCTATTAATCATTTATTGATTAATTTTTTCATGAGGAATTGTCAAATTCTAAGAAAAATTTGCTAATTTGTATTTGGGATAAATTTGGCTGATTTTCAGTGGCCAATGGTTATGAATTTTTCAAATGGTATATGAGGAAGAGTGACGAATATGCCATAAATATGAGTAAACTAATAGACTGTCAAATGTTCAGTTTTGCTAAGTCGTTTCTTCCGAAACTTGCCTCAGATCTGTGAAAGTGACAACTTAGCCAAGTATGTTTCCCCACAAAACCCCGCTATTTTTCTCAGATTGGCTAGTTGTGGATGCACCAAGGATATCTTCAGTAGGAAGGATTGTCGCGGGAGGGGGAGGCCAACTAACGGGCTCACAAGTTAGATGACGCAAACATAGCATTTATTTGTGTATAATGTTTCATTTCTCTTTGAATCTCTGCCAAAAGAGGCGAAAAGTTTCAAATTATAGATTTAAAATTTTCGTTGGTCATAAAAATCGCTTTAATTGGGTTTCCAGAGCATTTTTTAAGTGGGCCTTTCGCAGCCGCCCAGTCCATATAGTTTGGCCGCAGAATATTTTCTGCTTAAAATCACGCAAAGCAAATTTCCTTTCGTAAAATGTTGAAAAAAAAAATATATATGTTTATTTTCGCAGCAGTTAGCTCATTTGGTGTTTATGCAAATTGTAATGTCAGAAGTAACTTCTAACAGAAGGTGGCTTAAAACCATTTTTTTTTAAATACAGTAACTATATATATATTTTTTTTTTTAGTAACTATATATATGGTTAGGTTTTATGACTCATGCCCTGGCTTTAACTATGAGGTCATATCGCCTACTACCAGAGCGCTCTTTCGTCACTCTGGTGGACATGAGCCCGACTCTACTGTGGGAGTCCTAAATTTTGCCTACCCTAAATTTTTATTCATCTAGGTTAGGGGTCTTTAACGAGTACCTGACATCGTACAGGCTCGGGACCATCGCTTAACGTCCCATCCGAAGGACGGCGTGCTTAAGTTAATTTTTCCTTCCAGATAAAATAAACTAAGGGCCTCGGTTGGGTTTCGAACCCACGACCTTGAGCTCAGAAGTCAAGCACGCATACCACTGAGCTACCGGCGCCCTCAGATAATACTATATATAAGCACTCGGAAAAAATACTAATAAGGATGGCCATGAATGGACTGCTCCGGCGGCCATGTTGATGATGTCTGATTCTATCGACGCGGTGTTATAATGTCATAATGTTTAGCACATTTCTGCTCAAGTGCTACTTCTTCTTCTATTTCTCCCGTTTTATTTAAGAAGAAATTTTTTCTATGCACATGTTTCGTACAGCAAGCTCATCCTCAAGATCTCTGTCTTCATCGTCTATTTCCTACGTTTTTGTAAACATTTCTAACGTCTCTTCTACATTTTCATCACTTCTTAACGAGGCCTTATTTTTTTTCAATTCAACATCTCGTCAGATTTTTTTTTTTTTTTTCTCAACGAGATGTTAACTCGAAAAAAATAAGGCTTTGTTATGAAGTGGTGAAAATGTAGAAGTGACGATTAAATATCAGAAATAGATGACCAAAACACAGATACTGAGGATGTGCTTGCAGCCCGAAACTTCGATATAGGAAAAATAAATTTTTAATTTAGTGTTAGAAAAAATGAGCTGAAAGTAAAGAATGGAACACGAGTTTATCAATGTAGAAGAAATTTGAGGTTCTGTTGTGTAAATGAAAACTCAAAATTTGGCCAACGTTTCGGAAATTATTTATTTCCTTCTTCAGAGCCTTATAATGACTTGAGTGGGTGTGTGGTGAAGGTGTTGAGAATTTGTGTGAAGTCATTATAAGGCCTTGAAGAAAGAAAATAAATAGTTTCCGAAACGTTGGCCAAATTTTGAATTTTACACGACAGAACCTCGAATTCCTTCTACATTTAAAAGATACTGTCGACTCTATTAATCATTACGAGTCTATCTGATTGGGAGTAGGTCCTCTTGTATATAGCCGCCAACTGTAAGAGGCCCGGGCCTCAGAACTGAGTAGTGAAAGTACAGACTCATTTTAATAATAATAATATTAAAAATACCGTAAATAAAATAGATTTATTGTCAGGATCCAATAATTCAAAAAATAAAATAAAATAATTTTATTACAAAATGTCAAATTTCTCCCAACTATAAAAAATCAAACCTTAAAGCATTTGACCTAAATTAACCCAACCATAAAGGCAGGTTAGATTAAATTAGGGCATCAACTTGTTTGGTTTTTACCAATACAGGGTCTAGCCGGATAAAAGTGCGAAAACTGCCCCCAACGATTTTCGAATGGGCGATTGACCGACAGTTTGCACATATAAAAAAAAGGTTTTCCTGAAAATTTTAGCTCCCAACTCCCATTATTCGATGAGAAAAAAAAATGCAATTTTCATGATTTTTTCCCCTTTGCGGTTATTGCGAATATGCAACTATCGATTTTTTTTAAATGTCCTTATGCTACAAATAGTACTGCTAACAACCGTTCAAAAAATTTCTGCCATATATTGTATTTTGCAAAAATAAAAACGATGTATATTTTACGACATTATTTTAATAAAAATTTATAATATCATATATGTAGATATAAACGAAAATAACCGAAAAAAAATATTTTTTATATATATCGCTCAAAAATAACATTCGAAACTGCCTTTTTGAATTTTTCTAAAGTCGATGAAAAATCTAATTAAAGCATAAGAACTTTCAAAAAAATCGACAGTTGCATATTCGCAATAACCGCAAGGTGGAAAAAAAAATTAAAACTGTATTTTTTTTTCTCATTGAATAATGGGAGTTGGGAGCTGAAATTTTCAGGAACTTGTTTTGTTTTTATATGTGTAAACTATCGGTCAATTGCCCATTCGAAAATCGTTGGGGACAATTTTCGCACTCTTATCCGGCTAGACCCTTTAGGTATAATTAAACTGGGTCCCCCAAAATGTGTAAGTTGGCATCATTGCTCAAGGAGATTTGTTTAGTTACTGTCATTTTTAATCTTCAGTTAGGGAGTGTTTTACTATAGGAAGTACAACATTATAGTGTTTACGGTAGGAGATTATAGCCATGAATGGAGTACAATAGTGTGGCCAGATGGCCCATTGAAGGGGTTCCCATTCATATTAGTTCAGTCTCTATTACAGACCACATTCACCTGTCAAACAACACACACACACAGCTATCTTCCACTATTTCTTAACTTTTTTATTCTAAGATCCTACATAATGTTTGTTCTAGCTTTGTTTTTATATACCCAGCTCATAGTATAGAGAAAATTAAGTAATAATCGATCAAAAATTTTTTTTTTTTTTTTTACAAATAGCTATTTACAACTGTATACACATAAATACAACAAGCAAATGTGCTAATAAAGAGGTAATGGCAATGTCAAAATGTCATGAGGGGAGAAATCACCCAGTGGTGACACTCCCTAGTCATTGTTTTTCTCTCGTTTATAGCTAACTAGCAGTAATACCCGGCGTTGCCCGAGGAACTTTGACTTTTCTCCCAATATCTCCTATAAGGCTATTCAGTTCCTCGACGTTATAATTTTCAGTTATTCATACGGAATAAGGCTTATAGTCCTTCAACTGTAGTAACGCTAGCTTTGGAGTGTCTTAGTAAAAGTTTATAACGTCGGTTCATTTCTTGTCTTTTCAGTCTCGTGTGAGGATTCCAAGTTAGTAGTTTGTCGAGTATGAGGCCTAGATAGCGGACTTCGTTTTTTAAAAGGATGGGATTTTTGTTAAGGTACACTGGAGGGCAGGTTTCAAAAATTCGATGTGGGAATTTCATGTTTTCCGAAGTATAGAAGAAAAATTCTGTCAACATGATAATTGCAGATAGGAAGAATATATAATTTGTAGGAAAATTGTCCGAAAAGAGAAGGAGGGAGAGTGAACACTTAGTTGATCACAAATCATTCGATCTGGGGAAGTACAATGCCGATCACTTACCGACTACTTTTTTTTTCATTTTTTGTTTTGTGTAAACTTGCAGAAAATGCATATAGACAGTAGTTATGTCATTTTGCCTTCAAGTAAGCCCTTTATAGGGCCGGAGCGAGAACTAGGAATATCTCGGGAGGCATACCGAACCCGGATTAAAGAGTGGACTAAGGATTTTTTGGAGAGTACATGGAGCGAAATGACCATATGCATGGTGTTGAAGGATGGGATCCTGAACCTCAAAAGGAACGAGCTTCGGCAACTAACTGGAGTTTTCACAGGATATGGTCCGTTCAATAGACACCTACACACTGTGGGAGTCAAGGACAGTCCTACCTACGATAGATGTGGGGAGGAAGATGAGACGGCGGCACACTTCCTGGGCATCTGCTCGGGATATGCGCGAGCGAAATTCCTCGTCTTTGGTGAAGAAGTAATCGCAGAGGAGGATTTTAGAAGATTGGATCACGAGAGCATTCTCAGGTTCATTAAGGAAACTGGGAGATTGAGTACTTCATGAAGGACTTGGTTGAGGTAGTATGAACATACAGGTAATAAAATAAGGGGGAAGCCCAGCGCATCCAGGGAAGGGATAAGAGCACTGGATGCTTAGGTCTCTAGGTGTAAAACACCAGCCAAATTAACAAAGTTATAGAGGTGATAATTGGTTAAACAAAAGACCGGCAGGGATGAAACTATTTGTCCATTTCTTTACAGGTTCCAGTTCTTTGAGCTGTTGCTACTCAGTTGCACAGAGAGTTTTAACGCCCTACAACAAACCTGTGCAAAACAATGCACTTCCCCTCCGGTAGAGCTCTCTTCAATCCTTCACTGGCTCCTTTCAACAGATCATCAGATACTTCACAAGTTGTCTCATCCATCCTCTCTCTCTCTCTTGTACTTTCTGTACATGTTAGTCATCAGACCCTAAGCCCGGGCATTCCGGGGCTACTGAGTAAGTTGAGTCTGATGATAGGCTCCTTGGTGCTGGCTGAAATAAGGCAGCCCAGAGACCTACTAACATAGTCACGCTGAAGTCGCACCAGGGTGCCAATTGGTGGACAAACAGACAAGTCCGCAGTCCGCCCCAAATACCAACCCAACCTTTCCCGTTACCGTTTCCAACCACGCACCTGAAATACCGGAAATGGAAATCCTTGGGTTTGACTTATGACTTACTAGGAGGTCACTCTGCGTTGCATGGTTAGTAACTGTAACCGGGCTTATAAGGATGCTAAATGTGCAATTTCATGAAAATCCGATAAATTTTGGGGTGCCCCAAAACTCCCCCTCTCTTTCAAAATTTTGAGATGCTACAGAACCTATATTCTAAGTTGGACGAACCTTGAAAGACCCTGCGAATTTTTTTAATATACCATCAGCCGTTTTCCCGTGAATCTGAAACAAGCAGTCATGTAGAAATAACTATAATGTAATAAACACATATTATGACAGCTGATGACCCCAATCCAAACCAATCCTAATTTTTGTATTCGACTCATATAATTTAAGGTAAGTTATGTAATCGGTCAGAAATTCAAAGTCGATTTTTCATCGGAATTTCATTTTTTCCGAGACCTGATCCCAAAAATGAAAAAAAAAAAAAAGCTGTGTGATAACATGATAACTCCCGATAGAGTGAATGTATAGAAACGAAATTTTATATCTGTGCCCAGAACCCTGTAATGACAACATATAATGATTTTCAGTCAAATTGGCCAAAGGGAAGGGGGATTAGATGGGAGGCTTAACTCAAAAACTCTAATAACTGCCGATGTAATGAATTCATCTACACAACATTTAGTATGAGGATTCAGAAGACACTATATAAGTCAACTATTGATTAATAGCGGAAATGGTCGACTGGTTTTGGAGGGGGAGCGAAAAGTTAATTGATTAATTCGTGATGACAACGATGGCTTTTTTTCTAGAGGTATTTCCCTCTCCTTTGTCAAAACTTCTTCTGCTTAGTATGGTCCTCATTGATATCCCTCAGTGTTCTAAAGATTTCAGACTTCAAGAGGACTTAGAAGTGCCTGGAACATAAATAAAAGTGTAAGAAATAGTAATTGAAAATGTGATTCTGTTAGTTAGGGACAAGAGGAAAGTTAACTTTCATTGTTCGAGTGGTTGATCTAATGTCCAATGGATAGATTGTTCTTTGTTTCGGTCAAGTTAGCATTGTCTCCGGTCCTAGACAAAGGACAACAACGGAAACTAGATCTAGGACCATTAGTGAGGCTCCTTTCAAAGGGACACAGGCATGGGAAGGCAGAAAGAGAGAGACAGCCACAGTGGCCCGCGGCACCTGGACTTCGGAGATCCTGGGTCAGCCACCTTTCTGATAGACATGTAACTAGGTAATAATTCTAGGGATGTCCACGGTTAGTCCACAGAAAAAAAATGGCAGCGAATGTACTTTACAGACAATGTACTTTCGGTTAGTTAGTGTGACTCATACCCGGGCTTTAACTACGAGGTCTTATCGTGTGCTACAAGAGCTTCCCTGGTTTATTCATCTATAGTAACGCCGGTATATCTTATATCCGCCAATAGGGAGACGTTCCCATGGCTCTTTTTCATGAGTTCCTATTGGCTATGCCCTCCCGTTTCCTCCCTCCAAGCGAACTGACCACACCCTCTCCAAGGGACAAGATATACTGGCGCTACTATAGGATTTGTTTTGATGGATTGTATTTTTTTTTAATAATTTTTGATCTCATACCGGCTCGGGAGCACCGTTTAACGTCCCATCCGAAGGACGGCGTGCTTAAGTTTATTTTATCTCCCAGATAAAATAAACTAAGGGTCTCGGCCGGGTTTCGAACCCACGATCTTCAGCTCAGAAGGCAAGCACGCATACCACTGAGCTATTATTGGGTTCTCCAGCTAAGGAAGCTGCACTCCAGTGGGAAATTGTATAACTAAATTATTTAGGATTGTTCCAGTTCATAAATTTGACCTAGATAATTCATTGAAGTTTCTAGATTTTTAGTAAATCCTATATATACCGGATTTAAGATTGAGTCAGTCAGCTGTTCTATGGATTGAGTTAGTGAAGAGTGTCCAGATAGTAAGATAAAAAAATAAATATTCATTTTCTGTATTATTTGATGCAGCCTTCTATTATTTGGTGCAGCCTTCTATTATTTGGTTGAGAATTAACTTACGAAATGTACTAACTATTGTAACTTCTGGATTAAGATGATATCCGCGTTAGTTATATAAGAATAGTCGTTTGTTTCTCAATTAGCTTTCTACAATTGAGTTATTCAAGTTTTCTTTTGTTTATTAAGTGTGTTATTGGATAATAGCGAATAAACAGTTACTCACTGCAGTGTGAATTATTTATTAAGTCACAGACTCTGACAATATTATACATAAATATTTATTTTATTTTTATTTTTGTCTGTTTTACATTATAATTTCTTAATCTCAATTAAAATAATTGAAGGATTTATTTTTTATTTATTTTTTTTCAGGTGAGTCAAAGATTTCTATTTTGTGAAAGAAAACGTTCAAAGCAAGTAAGTTTCAAATTCATTGGTATTTAATGTTGGTAAAACTGAGAAAAACATTTTGTGAGAATAAACAAATTATTTATTAAAATAATTATTTTCCCTGCTCTAAATTTTTATTCACCTAGGGCAGGGGTCTTTAACGAGAGCATAACAAAATGTATGTTATGCATGGTGGGGGTAACATGGGGAAATATATTAGGGAATGTTTCTAAGTAGAGATACCCTTAACTATTTACATCAATATTATATTGAAAACATTCGGTGAAAGTCCTCAAATTAACATGTCCTGGAGAACGATTTGAGACGTTGTGTAGCGGTGGGTTGTCTGGTGTTGTAAGTGGTAGCTCCTGGACCAGTGGACAGCCTGTCGTGATATTTACGGAATTTGGTGAGGATGCATTCTTCTATTGAGGGGAATTCGAGGTCGCGGTGTAATTGGGAGTTTCTTCAGCACAAATGAAAATCAGTTTGATATCTACATTACAATGTTGATAAATTATAAAAACTATGACGTATTTATTTTATTTTAATTGTTAAACTTCATATATATTTAATTTTTTTATTTTATTTCATTTATACTTCCTCAGCTGTACGAAGTATAGGGGAAGTTATGTAATCGACCAAAAAATCTATACGGAATTTCATGTTTTCCGATCTCTAGATTCCAAACATAAAAAAAAATGGTCTGTCTGTGAACACAATAACTCCCGGATGGAATTAATGTATCGGGAATTATTCCCGAAAAAAATATTATTATTAAAATATTAATATTAAGTCAGGGAAAGAAAAAAAATATCTATTTCATAAAAAAAATTTATTTCTCTATATAAACGATATAATATGTCAATTAGATATTTTTTTTTTATCCTCCCCTGTTTCACTAAAAGGACCGACGGGAGGGTCAAAATTGTATTTCTTCGGATATATCAACTGGATTTTTGAAATTCTTTCTGTGGTTTACAGTTTTATGCTCTAATCCTAGATTATTTCATTTAATATTAAGTACCTTTATGTTAAAACCAGTCAAAAGTTGTCGGTGAATCACGTCTCACGAGGTTTTGGTCAAACATATAAAATTTCATGGTACATACATTTTATCCGAAGTTATAATGTTCACAGACACATAGAATTTTTTTTTTTTCATATTTGGAATCTAGAGGAAAACATGTTTACATAACCTCTCTTATACATCATATAGCTGTGAAAATCTATATTATTATAAATTGAGAATCTCGTTACACAAACCAAAGTTGATAGAACAGATCGTTAGGAAGACAAGCACTTGGAGGGAAGTGTGAGAAGAAGAGGCCAGATTGTGGTGTGTCTTCAGGACAAATGTTTAGCTTGAAGCTAGGTACGATACTTTAGCAGAACACTCCCCTCACCAACCATCCTGTACTAGCTGAGTCATGGATTACATGCTTCCATAAATGTCATGGTCGACCATCAGCCACATCTTCTCAATAGTACCATATAACCTTCCTTCCTTATCTAATCTATCCTAACGGTACATAGGTACCATATAATTTCTTGTTTATGTCATCTACGTACCTAACAACATCATGTAAGCTGTTCACTTTCAAAACTCTTATCCATATTACGATGTATAAGGGAAGTTATATAACCGATCAGAAAGTCGAAGTTGAGTTTTCCCTAGAATTTTGTAGCCTCTGACTACAAAAATTAAAAAAAAAAAAAAAACTCATGTCTGTGCACCTGTGAACCTTTAGATCCCGATAGAACGGATATATCAACATGAAATTTTATATATGTACCCAAAACCTCATTAAGACGACACATTGATTTTACGCAAATTGGTTTGGTGGGGGTCTTACCAGAAAAAAACACGATAACTGCCTAAATAATGAATGCATCGACAAGAAATCTTACATGTGAATCTAAAATTCATTAAGAACATTTATCAATTTTCAGCCAAATCGACAGGGAAAAAGGGGGAATCAGAGAAGGAGGGATTGTACTAAAAAATCCAACTAATTACCTATTAATGACATATCGAGACGAAATTTTATATGTGAATCACGGACCCAATAAAACGTGGGGAGGAGGGGGGCTTAACTCAAAAATCTTAATAACTATCGATGCATCGAATATATTGGAAAGGAAATATAATATAGTATAATTCGAGGATTCACAGGTGCCTCAGTAAGACACCTATTTATTAGTTTTCAACCAAATCGTTAAATTTGTTTCAGAGAGAGAGTGGAAACTTAGTATTGATTTATTTGTGCTGGGGAAGTACACTACCTGTGATTCACCGACAACTGTTTTCTTATATTATGTTAAATATGGCTGTGAGAGAAGTGAAAAGCGATATAAAACACATTTTTATCTATTTAAATATTATATTTTTTCTATTATTTTTTTTTAGTTAATTATTATAACTCATGCCCGGGCTTTAACTATGAGGTCATATCGCCTACTACCAGAGCGCTCTTTGTGGGAATTGCCTACCCTCAATTTTTATTCACCTAGGGCAGGGGTCTTTAATGAGTACCTGACTTCGTACAGGCTCGGGACCATCGCTTAACGTCCCATCCGAAGGACGGCGGGGTTAACCCTAGGGTTAACCCTTATTTTACCTCCCAGATAAAATAAACTAAGGGCCTCGGCCGGGTTTCGAACTCACGACCTTGAGCTGAGAAGGCAAGCACGTATACCACTGAGCTATCGGCGCCCTCTTTTTTTTTTTTTATGTTATGAGGGAGGTCCAACATTTGTAAAAATTATACTTTTCCGTAATTTATGGCGAGAAATAATATTTTTGGCTCTTCTTGGTGGAAATTATTCGAAGAGTTTTAGAATGCATGGTTTTTATGCCTAGAGACACATAACATTTGAAGTTAAGATATAACAACGCAACCCAAAGAAAGCAAAACTATTTACAAGTTCATGAAAAATCTTGCTTGGAAAATAGATGTGAGCAAAGTTGTGGCGCACTTGGAATACAATTTTTTTCATAAAGTTCATGTGAGCTACTAAAAGTTCTTATTGCACTTATTTTGCTATAATAGATGTGCATCTATGAAACCTTTCAATGTGCGATCTGACCATATTCATTAATTCTTTAGTGATTATAAAATTTATCAGAACATAACAACAACAACAACATTTTTTTGGACCAGCAAGATACGAGATGCTTTACACAAATATATAAAAAAAAAAAACATTAAGGCGTAGTCAAGGTCCACGCGATAGATTTTCCGTGAAAACGTCGGGATAAAATCATTTTTCATTTTCTTTTCGATGCTGCCGTAGCTCTTGCATTTGCTCGGCACTAGACTTTTTAGGTTTTTTAAATTCCTTTTGATGCGAGCTTTCCTCTGAATTGTGTTTTCTATAATTCCGCGCATATTTACTATTCATATGAGACGACATCTTTAATATTTTTGCAATTTTCAATTTAATGCCTATTTTTACATATATTTCTGCGAATATTTTTATTGTTTCATTTTGAGTCGTAGTAGTGCTCCTGAAGCTCTTTACAATGACACCCGAATCAACGTCCTATCTAAACGCGTTATCACGCTACACTATTTTCTAATTTTACACAACGCTAATTCGCAATAATCATCCGCCGGCGCCCACACTAGCCCAATAACATTATAGACAAAACAAACACTACACAACAAACACGTACAGACATGCTCTATCCATTGTGACCTCAACCGTTGTTATCGCAGTATTAGTCTCGTAGTTATTATCGATTGAAATCTGACGGTATTTTGTAACACAAGAAAGTTTGACCGGCTATCACTGTGCTTAACGAGCGTATAGACGTTTTCACGTCAACAAAGAGTTTAAAATAGGAAGTCCTGGCAGTCTTTGTTTGAGTCGCCTCCCAGGAGTAGGCACACCAAGACTGTGGTGTACAGCCCCGGAACAATGTACAAGGGCTTCGTGGAGATTCTTCACAAGCTTCTCGATGTGAGCTGCAAATAGAGGAACGCCCTGTTCTTCATGGATTGTATCAGAACATAGACAAGTACAAAATACATATTTATTTATTTTTAATACTTTTATTATGTTGTATCCCTTCCTACAAGTAAATAACTTCATTGTCACACGTAAAAATATATTCCCAAAATTTATCTCTCTTCGATACCTTTCACCATTTCAAAATGGTGGCCCAATCAGAAAAAATGACTGAGGTCGTTTAAGGATCCTCACACACTCACACGCAACCTAATTGACAAATCAAGTGAACTTTCCCTGTTTCTAAATGTCCTTGAAACTTGCTTTCAAACGATGTGTCACACTACAGCCACTTTCATAAAGTTGGGGACAGTCCAATGTTTGCTTAAAAAAAAAGATCACATTAATCAGATGGCAGTACTATTTCTGGCATAACCCAATTACATTAGGTTTTTTTATATGGAATGTGAAAAAAAAAGAGCACGCTGTCCTTGAAATGAGACGTTAAGCGATGGTCTCGAGTCAGTGCTACGTCAGTTACTCGTTAAAGACCCCTCTTAAGGGCCTCGGTCGGGTTTCGAACCCACGATCTTGAGCTCAGAAGACAAGCACAGTTGAGCCCTCTTTGATCTCCCTTTCCTTTCGCTGAAAATTAATAAGTATCTTCCTTATGGGGTTCAGGTCACACATATACAATTTCGTGACATTCATTCTATCTGGAGTTATCGTTTTCATAGACAAACAGACAATTTTTTTTCATATTTCGAATCTATAGGTCGGAGAACATGAAATTCCGTTGAAAACGATCGAATTTTGACCGGTTATATAACTTCATCTATACTTCGAATAGCTGGGGAAGTTAAAGTTTAAAAAAAAATGAAAATATTATGTTAAGTTAACCGAAAGTGGATGCGAAATGTTGCAGAACGCCGAAAGTTTTCTGAACAGTTAGTAACTTCTAAAGCCAAATTCATTCTTAGTATACTCCAATTTATGAAACGGAATAAAATAGGAATTTAGTAAAGATAGGAGGAAGACCACGGAGGGGTGGGGGGCTGGGGTGGGGCTGATGGCTTGCGTCGTTGGGGGCCTTCTGTTTCCGCCCCGGCTCTCTGTCTCTGTCCCTCCTGGGTTTCCCCAAAGAACTCGAAACATCTTGTGGCAGGCTATATAGGGCAATTACGCCTTGGAGCCAAAAAAAAAAAAGACAAGCACGCATACCACTGAGCTACCGGCGCCCTCGGTTGTTGATTGCTTTACTCTAGTTGCTAAGTTTTCAACTATAATCTTAACAAATGTCTGGAAATATTTGACTGAATGTAAATTTCTCGGCTGAACTTACATACCACGGTGAGTTGAGAAATTACTTTTTCTTTTATTCAGGTAAAATATTGAAATGTATCAAGGATTGTTATTATTATTTTTATTTTTTTCTGTGAGATAAAACTGAATGTAACAACAGTGAAACACGATATGGGAACTAGAACGGTCTGGTGTAGTTCTTATTCTGAACTTTTTCCATAGGGTAGTAACGTTCCCATCCACCTGTGGATAGATAGGTGTATGAAGAAAATCCAATGAAAACAATGGATTTCCACATCTTCTGACTATTGTCCACTCTTTCCCACTTCACATATTGGTTTCCTTTAAACATATTCTGGTCCAATTAAAACTTTCAATCTTTTTTTTTGCTTCTGCTAGATACAACTACTGTGTTCTAGGATATAAGTCTGTGCATAGCTTATTTGGGTGCTTTTTCGAAATCCATTTGTGGAAGACCATGATGTACCCTTATAAAAGTATGATGACTTAACATTTTCTGCACAAGATATTGTGAAACACTTAGTAAAGAGTAAAGAAAAATGTATGTTTTTTTTTTAAATATTATCTATTTCACGAAATATATATAATATATGGGCGCCGGTAGCTCAGTGGTATGCGTGCTTGCCTTCTGAGCTCAAGGTCGTGGGTTCGAAACCCGGCCGAGGCCCTTTACTTCCCAGATAAAATAAACTTAAGCACGCCGTCCTTCGGATGGGACGTTAAGCGATGGTCCCGAGCCTGTACGATGTCAGGTACTCGTTAAAGACACCTGCCCTAGGTGAATAAAAATTTAGGGTAGGCAAAATTTAGGACTACCACAGTAGAGTCGGGCTCATGTCCACCAGACTGACGAAAGAGCGCTCTGGTAGTAGGCGATATGTCGTAGTTAAAGCCCGGGCATGAGTCATAATAACTAACTATAATATATGGGAGTACTTTCGGTATTGCTACCATCAGCTACGACTTAACAAATACTGCTGTATAAGTCGAGGCTGAAGATGGTACATACTGAAAGTACTCCCATCTATTGTATATATTTGGTGAAATAGATAATATTTTTAAAAACACATTGTTCTTTATTAATTATGTCTATCTGGGTTGATAAGAAAACTGTTGATGGGAAGAAATAATAATTTAATAGAAATAAAAGATGTTGTCTTCCCACTGTTTTATTTTACACCAGAACCGGTTTTCGACGCAACAGCGTCATCATCAGTGGACCATCTATCATAGAATAACAAATAATAAAAAGTATAAATAATTCTTAATGCATCAGGGTAATGATTACCCCTGATGATGACGCTGTTGCGTCGAAACCCGGTTCTGGTGTAAAATAAAACAGTGGGAAGACAACGTCTTTTATTTCTATGAGAAATCTCGTCTCACAACATCTTACTCACATAGGTAGCTCAGTGGTATCCGTGCTTGCCTTCTGAGCTCAAGGTCGTGGGTTCGAAACCCGGCCGAGGCCCTTAGTTTATTTTATCTGGAAGGTAAAATAAACTTAAGCACGCCGTCCCTCGGATGGGACGTTAAGCGATGTTCCCGAGCCTGTACGATGTCAGGTACTTGTTAAAGACCCCTGCCCTAGGTGAATAAAAGAGTCGGGCTCATGTCCACCAGAGTGACGAAAGAGCGCTCTGGTAGTAGGCGCTATGACCTCGTAGTTACCTAACCTAACCTGTAAAGGCAGGTACACCTGTGCAGGCAAACCTGAGCATGTGTGGCCGCCTTAATACAGAATTTTATATTACATTCTTCAGAGAGCTACAACTCTGTTCGTATTGATCCTGTCTCAAATCAGAGAACCTTTCAATTGTTAGAAATTTCATAAAGAACCAATCCAAGAAAAGTATCCCAGTTTTCTCAACAACTTTCATTTGAAGAGATTTTCGATTAGGTCATAAATATAAGCGTCACCTTGTATAATCTTAGACCCTGAAGTAAAGTGGTCGATCTCTAATTTCGGGCAAAATCCAATCAGATCTAAGTTAGCACATGAGCCATCTTTACCTCAAATTGCATGTAGTTCACGAGTTCACACACCGTTCAGTGAACCTTGAAACGTGAAATTCCGTTGAAAATTCAATATCAAATTTTTGCACACTTACAATTCCACCTTTAGTATAATAAGAATGAAAGAAGTAAAAATAACAAAACTAGTCATCAAGGATCAACTTTTTTGAAAAATATGTATTATCTTATTGTTTTTAATGTTTTTTTTCGATTTAGTGGTCAAATTTTGTTTTATTTGAATGATAATCTCGGTCAATTAAATTTGGAAAAAAGTTTGAGAATATTTCTCTTAGTTTTTGTGAACTACTTCTGATAAGATTTCCAATGTTTAGTTGTTTTTGTGACTCATATCGCCTACTACCAGAACTCTGGTAGGACTCTACTGTGTGAGTCTTAATTATCGCCTATTAGGTTTAATTACCTAGAGTAGAGAGATCCACCCATCCGAAGGACGGTATGCTCAATCTTTTTTTTTCTACTTCCAGGTAAACAAATAAGGTTGCCGTTCGGGCATAACGCGCATTTTTTATACAGTAGACTAGGACGCTACCTGCAGTCTCCTGTGTCAACGTTTATTCTCATATTAATGAGTCATGTAATCACAATCCTCCCTGTAATACTTACAATTATTTATGTATTCATTAACGGACAGTACCCATCTACATTAACACCACTTTGAAGGTTAACAATATTCATAAAGGAATTGTATAAACAGTTTGTTTCGTACTTTTTTTTTTCAATATAATTGAATGACTAATAAAAGAGTGATTTTCCTTATAGCGGGCTGTAACGGTGATAAGACGGATGTTCTTAGATGAACAAACTCAGGCAAGCTTGCTCCTGGACGTTATTTAACATGTCATTTTTTAACTGATATTTATCTCTAAACAGTAGCAGACATCTCAATTCTAAAGTAACATATTAAAGGGCGCCGGTAGATTAGAGGTAGATCGCTGGTTCGAAACCCGGCCAAGGCCCTTAGGTCTTTTATCCAAGAGGTGAAAAAATCTTGAGCACGCTATCCTCAGAATGGGAAGTTAAGCACTGGTCCCGAGCCTGTACGATGTCAGGTACTCGTTAAAGTCCCCTAACCTAGGTAAATAATAATAGCTCTCTGGTAGTTAGGCGATTTGTAAATATTTAAAGCCCGGACTGAGTCACAATATCTAACAGATTGAGTAACAGTAAAGAAGTACCTAAACCATTGAAATAACTTGTTATTCTCTTTTCCTGTTACATACCTGCTCTCTGCTATTGTCACCGTGACCACCGGAACTGTTATTCTTAACATATTTTCGCGTTCTGAGCTGGTTAAGTGGACAAGCCAACAGGACATGGTTGGCATCCGCTTCTACTTGCTGTTGGCAGGTACAGTATGGTGAAGGCAGATTGTGTATCTTATGCAGGTGAAAAGGGAGCCGAATATGGTTAAGACAAATATACATTAAAAGAATTGTAATTTAATTAATATGAAGATGGCTGATGTAGTGAGAAGTGATTATATCGCAGGATGTCAAATATAAGGTAGTCTGACCTCTCACAGATTTTTATTAAAGTAATAGCTAGCCGAGTTGTGACTCAGATGGTGGACAGGAATAACTCGTCTGTCCCCATCCATGATATTTTAAATTGTTAATGTTTGTTGTAGATTTTTATTTATTTATTTTTATTATTTAGTTTATTCAAATTTTTTTATCAGACTGCCTGATGATGAGGGAAACCTCGAAAGCCGGCTAGCTATTACTTTAATAAAAATCTGTGAGAGGTCAGACTACCTTATATTTGACATCCTGCGATGTAATTTAATTTTTAACGTTTACTAAGAAATTACAATCTGTTCAGTTTATTTCTTTAACAATTTAAAAATTTGAGAATTTTAATTTCTCCTATAATTTTTTTAAGGAATAAAACCGACTTAGAAAGTCAATTATTGATAAATTATTTTTATCTACTACTTAATTTTTTTTTTTAATTATATATGACTATAATTATTATTATTATAAATATATTTATTAGGAATATTAAATGTCTCTTCATTTAGTTTGGAAATAGAATAAAGAGTCTAAAATAATTCTTATTTCAAGAACATATTATATCTCAAGATCCCCCCAACCTTGGTTCAAGATCTGCGACAAGACCAGATCATTTTCACCACACTCATTCGCCTTCATCTTTACTATAACGGGCTCCCTTTTCACCTTCGCAAGATACAAATTCTACCTTCACCATACTGCACCTGCCAACAGCAACAGAAGAGGATGCCAACCATGTCCTCTTGGCTTGTCCACTTAACCAGCTCAGAACGCGAAAATATGTTTAGAGTTCTCGTACGAAACAAGGATAATGCTTCCCACTACGGTCCGATTAATAGTGTCTCGAACCAACAACCAAGACATTTTTCAGATACCTTGCTATCAATAATATAGTTATACATATAATCTTCACCTTGTAAGTAAATGGCTAATATGCTAAGTTTATAACGCAAAAAAAAAAAAAAAAAAAAAAAAAAAACTCATCATGGAGTTAATGAGGTAAGTATCTAAAGTCTTCGACAACTGATATTATATATTAACAAATATTTTGGAACTGCTACGTATATTGCTTAGTCGGCCGGCCAGAGTTTCATTAGATGCAGTTTAACAGTTCTGTTATCTACAGCTGGTATTATAAGAAGCAGTAGCATGCGGGAGCAGCTACATAGAAATAGTATTTTTGCACTTTAGTATTTCAAGTTCTTATTGAACAGAATAAAAGAGATTCTGTAGAATACAACTGCAATTTAGGAACTAACATCAGTAGTTAAAGTTATTATACTATTGTCTGTTACTTTTAACTGATATTTGAAAGTAGCGGTAACAGGTCGGCTCTCTTGAAAAGGGACGTTAGGATCCAGTCCAAGTAACTAACCTTTGGATATAACAGGTAATTTATAACCGATACTATGCAAGGGAACTGTTTCATTCTTCAACGTGTCCGAGATAAGGTCTATAAGGTTCTAATGTGTAAAAATAAGTGGTTTTCCGCATGGCGGCTCTTTGTATGTGGGTCTATCTGTGAAATTTTTTTTTCTATATATACGATAACTTCTGCAAAAATGTACCGATTTTAATGTTTCTTTTTGCAATATATTCGCCTTAGTTTCGGATATATGAGGAATTTATCACAAATGTCAAATTCCACTGGAATAAGTGAAAAATAATCATCTGAACAATTACAATATCATGGTCATCGGTTTTAATTTAAATGGATGTCATGCATGGTTCTCCTTACTCATAGAATTTGCATAGGATCAGAGATAGATTCCACAATCATTGACATTTTTAGAGCTAGCATGGAATGTCTACTATCATTTAGAGATTTCTCTGCCAAGGCACTTAGAATGGAGCAGACAAGCCTTGTTTGCTTGTTTTGGTGGATGCTTCAAAAGTTGCCTGACCACTTTCCAACTCTGAATTAATATATGGCACAGAGTTGCGGTTAGTACAGGAGGCCGTGAGAGACTTTCTAGAGAGGTCAGAAGAGTTCTGGCAACACTTTCATCCATCGAGGTATCGATATAGTATCGATCTGTATATTGACAGGCAAGTGCAATAACTCACGATTTGAAAAGAGGAGGCAGCAAGAGATTCTAGCTGGCAACACATTCATTGACCTCTGGTTCCATGTATCGATGTAGCGGTGATAGTATCGATTAGATCATGACTCCTAACTCTGAACTACAGGATGTGGAGATTGGCATCACTTTCATCTATCCAACTTTCAGGCTGCCATCCTCGGACGCTCCTGGCTCATCAAGAGATGGAACATCAGGGGAGGGCAAATTATAATACTAACTGAAGCCAAGGAGTGCTGAAAGCTATCAACATAAATTCTAAAATCCTTCTTGAATGCCTTCAGACACTGGGATCGCTGCCGAACCATAAACAAATGGAGTTGTAATGGGTGCCGGTACTTCAGGGATTCGATGACAAGGCGCCCATTGGACTAGAACCCTTCTGCGGGCATCGCTAAGAGCACCGCAAGGGCGGCAGTAAAAAAACTATCTGACCAGGAAACATCCATTTCTGAAGACATTCAAAACTCTTCGTTGCGGAACCCTCAGAGAAGACAAGCAGACCCTCTAAATAGGAGAAGAATGGACCTTACAACTATGACAAGCAGTGTTGCCACTCAAGCGTACTGAAATTTTCCTCGTTAGCTACTCAAATTTTTCTTTTCTCTTTAAATAAATTTCCCCACTTTCTCCCCTATCAAAATAATTATTATTCCTCATTTCTAAAGATGTCATTTTTCATATTTCTTAGGCTTGGGGATGATCTGGGGTGCTTTCATCTATTTGAAAAAATTTCGGTACACTTACACCTCCCTTCATCAGGGTCACGCACCTCCAAACATTCCTGTTTGAAGCAATTCCTAGGAGTAGTCCTAAATTTTACTACCTGAGTTTATTCACCTAGGATAGGGGTGTTTAACAAATAGCTGACATTGTACTATAGGCTCGGCAACATCTCTTAACGCCCCTTCCGAAGGACGGTGTGCTCAAGGTTTTTTCACCTGACAGATAAAAAAACCCTAGGGCCTCGGCCGGGTTTCGAACCCTCGATCTTGAGCTCAGTAGACTAGCACGCTACCTCAAACTGTAATACTGAAATCTATCTTAATAGGTCTTTAAGACGAGATAATCTTCCTTACCTATTATCATCTTTAGAATGATTCTTAAGGTTGAGTGGTTAACTACAACCCCGAAAATAGCTGCAAAACCGAAAATTACCGAAACTCATAACCCGAGTCATTGTCTGGATTCTCTGGTGAAGTGATGTTTACTTATCGAAATAAGTCCGACATTTTTTAGACGGCATTCCCTTTCGCCAGAATTATATGTCTGTTACCTCATCTGACATTTTAATTGTTAATTTATGATTGTGTTAACAACAAAAGAATGCTTTACGAATGCCCTTTGGAACAAGTTCAAATTTTACTTTGGTTTCACCTTTCTTCATTGACCTTAATCCAGAGAAACCTGAAGAACACCAACCAGCATCAAACCTGAATTGGAGAATGTACATTTTTATGAGGAAAGATTCTTATCAAAATATGATTAAAAAAAAACAAATACATATATTTTGGGGAGTAAGAAAAGAAATATGATATTTATTTTATTTAATATATTTTCAACATAGCATTAAATTAATTTTTAATTTAAAAAACTGAAATCTAACAAAATAAAAAATAACATCGATATGAATATACTGAAGCATGAAAAAAATAATGTTGGCAACACGGTTTGTTCATGCTTATGTTATAGTTTGAATATTTTAAAATATCAATAAAACCTAAAAAATAATAATAATAATTAATAGTTAATAATGAATGAATAACTTTATTGCTTATAAAGAATTATCTTACGGCAAGGAGTTCGATACAGAACTATAAATACATAAATAGATTCAATAACTGATAACAAAAAGAACGCAATACTTATATTAATAAAAAGGTGAAATTAAAATAGATAAATAAAGCCACAGGTAACATTAGTCGTTCAGAGTTTTTCTTAACTTCAAGCTTGTTAGGACAAACAAATAAATATGATGAAGCTTTTGTTCATCTGAAACTAATAGTTGCGGAGATGTGCCTGTTGCTGAGAGACCTCTAATGTTTATATTATAAAGTGGGAGTAAATATAAATAAATAAAGAAAAGATAATAATAAAGAATAAAGAAGTAAATACAATAAAATAATAATACAAAAAAGAATAATCCAAAGAAAATAAAAAATGTTATTTAAAAAATGAAAAGCAACTGTTGAGCTAATGAAGATATTGCCAATTTAATAGACAAAAGACCGCGAGTGATAAAACTACAACCTCATCATTATAATTACTGGTATTTGAAGAAAATCTATTTTTTCCTTCAACAGAACATTTCCCTTCTTCAAGAGAGTGGTTTCTCTCTTCAATTTAATAATACCTTTATTAATATTGGTCAAAGTTGACTTCATTTCCTCCCTGAAGTTACTTAAGGTTAAATTAATATTTTTATTTTCATGTTTAATGACCGAAAGGTGTTTGGATATCTGATCCATAACCTCTAGCCGGCTTAGAACCATACTGAGTAGGTCTGACGCCCCCTCAGTCCTAGTGCGCAGGACCGCCCCCACTACTATCATCCTTGTCTGAACACATGACAAACAACTGTACCTAATCCTCAATAAAGTTCCAAAATGTTAAAAATAATAGTTCTTTTTTATAAAAATAAAATTGTAGATTTAATTGTACTTGCTTGACCAGCAGGATAATAATAAGAAAAATACTTCACCAAAAAATCACAGTTCAGTCCTTGCAAAATAAATCAAAAAATTCAACAGTTGAGAAAGCACAAAAAAACACGTCTAGCACCATTCACTCCAGTATCGGTACTCATTAAGAGTTAATAAATAAAACTGATGACTGAATATTTACCGCATCACTTCGCTCTGAATATTTACCGCATCACTTCTTTCTGAATATTTACCGCATCACTTCTTTCTGAATATTTACCGCATCACTTCTTTCTGAATATTTACCGCATCACTTCTTTCTGAATATTTACCGCATCACTTCGCTCTGAATATTTACCGCATCACTTCTTTCTGAATATTTACCGCATCACTTCTTTCTGAATATTTACCGCATCACTTCTTTCTGAATATTTACCGCATCACTTCTTTCTGAATATTTACCGCATCACTTCTTTCTGAATATTTACCGCATCACTTCTTTCTGAATATTTACCGCATCACTTCTTTCTGAATATTTACCGCATCACTTCGCTCTGAATATTTACCGCATCACTTCTTTCTGAATATTTACCGCATCACATCTTTCTGAATATTTACCGCATCACTTCTTTCTGAATATTTACCGCATCACTTCTTTCTGAATATTTACCGCATCACTTCTTTCTGAATATTTACCGCATCACTTCTTTCTGAATATTTACCGCATCACTTCTTTCTGAATATTTACCGCATCACTTCTCTCTGAATATTTACCACATCACTTCTTTCTGAATATTTACCGCATCACTTCTTTCTGAATATTTACCGCATCACTTCTTTCTGAATATTTACCGCATCACTTCTTTCTGAATATTTACCGCATCACTTCTTTCTGAATATTTACCGCATCACTTCTTTCTGAATATTTACCGCATCACTTCTCTCTGAATATTTACCGCATCACTTCTTTCTGAATATTTACCGCATCACTTCTTTCTGAATATTTACCGTATCACTTCTTTCTGAATATTTACCGCATCACTTCTTTCTGAATATTTACCGCATCACTTCTTTCTGAATATTTACCGCATCACTTCTTTCTGAATATTTACCGCATCACTTCTCTCTGAATATTTACCGCATCACTTCTTTCTGAATATTTACCGCATCACTTCTTTCTGAATATTTACCGCATCACTTCTTTCTGAATATTTACCGCATCACTTCTCTCTGAATATTTACCGCATCACTTCTTTCTGAATATTCTTATTGTTTTGTCAAAGTTTATAGCCCACCCCCCTAAGAAGAAAGTAGTTCCTGACTACGCTTCTGGCGAGGGCAACATCGAGGTTGAAAAGTTGCCATTTATAACGGTATACTTTGCTTATGTAGACGTCTAGGCAATTCTGTAAAAAATACCCAACATTCCAGAAAATAAAGGTTAACAATAGAAGAAAATGAAATCTGGAACAATAAAAGTTTTTTTTTTTTTAATTCTCGCAAATTTTCTAATTTTTTGTCTGTGGTGATCTATGCTAAAAAGGAGAGAGAAGGGGGGCAAAAACATAAATTTTTGGAACGGAAAACTTGAAAAAATGAAATTTAAAAAAAACAAGAGCGCTTTGTGGCGCTTCCATTGGAACAAACCAACATTGTTTTGGTGCAATCTTAAAAGAGGTAATAAACCCGGCCAAGGGCCTTAGTTTATTTTATCTGAGAGGTGTAATAAACGTTAGCACGCCGTCCTTCGGATGGGACGTTAAGCAATGGTCCCGAGCATGTACTCCCATAGTAGAGTCGGGCTCATGTCCACCAGAGTGACGAAAGAGCGCTCTGGTAGTAGGCGATATGACCTCGTAGTTAAAGCCCGGGCATGAGTCATAATAACTAACTAACTAAACAGACATACTTCACGCCAAAAGTCTGAAAATTCGGCAAAATTCAAATGTCAAATATTTTCTTTTTAAACGTTAGATTAGCGCTAAAGCGATGTAGTTTAAACATGAACACTAACGTCACTACAACATAAAACGTAGCTTCCAAATGGATAGAACGTTTTGTTTGTTATTAAGTCACCCGCCATTGGGCCAGCCGTAGTACGCTGTTCCAGATTTTATCGAAATCCATAAATTTGTTTCCGAGATGTGAGGAATGATGGACATACACACATTTTCCATAAATGGTCGTCTCATTTTGATCCTGATGTAACATTAAAAAAAAAATTTAGAATTTTGTTCTAACTACATAATTTTCCTACTGGAAAGTAAGATATTTAGGGCCTTCCCAGTGGTACTTTGTTAAAAGGTCCAGGACGAATGTGAAAATTGGTTCGTGGGAGGACGTGGGCGTTATAGGCAGTGGTTCTCGTTTTGCCCGGGCTTTAACTACACCCCATATATCGCCTACTACCAAAGCGCTCTTTCGTCACTCTGATGGATATCAGCCCGACTCTTCTATGGGAGTCCTAAATTTTGCCTAACCTAAATTTTTATTCACCTATGGTAGGGGATCTAACGAGTACCTGTCATCGCGTGCCCCCCCCCCCCCCCCTGGCCAGAGCAAAAACCAAGATAAAAATTAAATAAACTAAAAAAATTGTTTTTATTAAAAATGGATTGCTTGCAAGTTACCAATAGGATCTTCAAATTTCCCTTGCGTCTGATTCCTAAATCAGCAATCAGCTGTTACTTAAATGTACACGTACAAAACAAGTCATATTACATTTATTTAAATATATATTCCATCATTTCATTTCCTCGCTCAAAATCTTCATTTATGTTATACTTTATACTCTTGAAGCTGATTTTACATGCGCAGTAAAAATGCAAAGCGCAGCACCAGCAAATGCACGCTATTGGATGTGAGTCATTTAATTCTAAAAGCACAGAAACCATAGCGTGTATTTGCTGCTGCTGCGCATTGCATTTTTGCTGCTTTTATAAAGGCAATTTAAGTATTACAGTCAGGGGGAGCTTCTAGAGGTCCGAGTCTCCCAAATTAATAACAAAAAGTCTGGAACGCTAACCACGAAAACTGCGGGCTGTGCCCCCGGGAGTCTATACCCCTCACCCTCGTAGCCTAACTTTGCCCCCCCCCCCCCCCCCCTGCTCAAAATCCTGGCTACGCCCCTCCAAGTCCGTATACTAGAAAAATACTGGCGACAGATGTTCTTTCACTGGTTATTTGATATTTTCGAGGGTTTTCCAAATTTTTTGACATGAATTAATTACTAGTAGCTATTTCGTCAAAATAAGCCCTAACAGCTTACTATATTCCATAGTGGTATTTTGGTAGATAGTTTCAAAGTTAGAATTTGGGTTAGTTTTCGTTAATACACTGTGTAATCTGTGACTTGACCATCCAGATATTTCCAAGTGCTAATACATTCAGAGATTTCGGAGGTTCTCAAGGCTTATGTGAATCTGATAACATCCGCACAATTCACTTTCCCGATAAGGTTGTATCTTCCGTGAAGGTAACAGTCTGATGAAGCCGACTTGCGGAGATGTCCTCTTCTTTGTGTGTCCCAGGTTGTGTTCCCAAGGACGACAAGAAAGGCGACAGAACCCCGGGCCTAAGAAAGCCGTCCTCGTGGAAAGTGACACATCCACCCTTTCTCCAGACTTTCCACAACTAACCCCTGGCTACTTCCGTCAGCCACCGTTTTTAGGGAATTTTATGAGGTAACGTTAAAGAAAAAAACCTCTACCACGCAGTTTGTCAAATTTTTAATTACAATTAACCATTACATTTAATTGTGAAAATTACAATTGATAATTAATGAATTTTTTCAAAAATAATTGTTATATTGTTAAATTTTTGTAATATATTTAATAATTGCGATTATTTCCAATTAATTATTTGTTAAGTACAAGAACAATAACATAAGAAACGTAGTGTGAAAGTCAAATAAATTTAATTTTCTAAAATCATTTAAATACTTCTCCAGGTATTTATTCTCATTGTTGTTATTAAATAAATAAAAATTGAAATCTGAATTGCCAAATAACAATTAAATCAATTGGTAATTATTCAATTGCATAGTTAATTGTTGCATTTATTTTTAATTGAAATGTTTAAGCCGAGAAGTACAAGTTGACGACCCCGGACCACTGTTTGGCTGCATGGTCCTTAGTTCATTAGCTGCGCATAAAGCCATCATTTGACTGACGTTGCATCACTGAATGTGGGGGGAGGGAGCCATGGTGGCCGTGCGAGCTAGAGCGTAGGGCTTTGGTCGCATGGTCTCACCATGGTTTGGGGGGTGGAATCCCGTCCGGGAGTGAGTTTTATTTCGTAGATAGAACTCCCTCCCGGGGCCATGGATGTCATAAAAAATAACTAAATAACACATAGATGGCTAGTGTGGTTTTTTCCGAGGCCAATTAAAAAAAAAAAATGGGGGGAGGGTTTATCCCCATTTTTCATATTCGAGGGCCTGGTCCTAATCTGCCACAATTATGTTGCACAGATAAGTCGTATTGTGTCTCTAGGGAGATTTAAAATAAAATAAAAAAAGCAATGCGTTTTCATCAAGATAACTGCATCCTTATCAACTAAAATAGGCAAGCTTAAAAAATGTAAATCTAACAGTGGTGCTACATCACTCTTTTCACATTTACCTTCTATTCATTTCTTTAACAGAATTATTTTTCTTAAATAACTCTAAATAAAATAATACTTAATCAAGTAGGTATCCAGAAGTTTGTTTAACACTAAAGTGTTCATTTTGATCAAAGTATAATGTAAAAACGGTCATTCAAAATATTGTGAAAATACAATTAAATATATGTGTTTATTATTATTTTGGGGATTGTGAAATTGAATTTGGGGGTATTGGATATTATATTTTTGAATTAAACTAAGTGTGTGGTACTTTGATTATTTTTTTAAAAACTATTTCAGTTTCATATGTTTCAGGTCAGAGTTGTTCTTAGCCTTCATGTCTGTTTGTGGAGAATGGCTGAACATATTTCAAACAAACTTCTTTATTTTGGATCTGCATATTCAGAATAATTTAGAGGACACATATATATGTTGTTGTTGTTGTTGTTTTTTTCCTTAGGTTATTTCATGTTTTCTCAGATAGTTCTCAGTCTATGTGAAAAAGTTACTGAATCAAAACGAAAGATATTTGCATTTTAAACAGATTTTGTTCCTTGGATTATTTTGCTAAAGATGGAAATAATGGGGACAAATAATATTTTCGAGTAGCTCAATAGGCGGGGGGGTAGCGAGGTGGTCGAGGAGCGTGGGAGGGGTTATTACGCTTTTTATTCTTTGTCCGTATCGCACGTAATCAACTTCAAAAGTCAATATAATGCAGTTACTCCTGGGAACGCCGGATAACCTGCTAGATATATAATAAACAGACTGTATCTCATTATATAAATAATAATAATTCCTTCTTATTGCATACTTTTCTTTTCTAAAAGAGGTAATAAAGGTAATATTACACTATGAGAAAGTGACTTGGGACGATATTTCCTTCGTGTTGACCCCAAGATCATTAGAGATGAGCAAGCGAAGGGGCGGGCGGTTGGGTAATTTGATGGAGGCCATGTTTGAGGTAAGTTCGGGAGGCTGCCATCTTGGTGAATGGCAATGAGGTCTCTAGGTCGGACGTTTCTGCCATACCTCGACCGACAACTGCGGCATTATCTGATCCTAGTGGCGCCCGGTAACCGCAGACTGCCATCGTCCCGATCACTTCATTCAACTGAAATATCATGAAGAAACTAATGTAGACAGTCGGTGTGCCAGAGACAAAATTCGAGCCGATTTGTATCCGGAAAGGTTCAAATTGAAATTGCGATATTTTGTTAGGTTCTACTGAGTCGGGGGAAGCGCGTAGGCATCAAATACCATCGAAAAGGAATAATGCTGCCATCTAAGATGGAGGAATGATGCTGCCATCTAAGAGCCACTAGAGTGCACTAGCGCCAAACATAACCTTGAGGGATGTCAACAACTTCTCAGTGAGTGATTTCACTTCACCTCCACCGGAACCACAAATGACAAATGCATAACTCTACTAATTTTCATCGGATTCCAAAATGTCTAACATTTTTAGAAGAATCATTAATTAATATGTACTCTTGTCCTAATCTCTGTGGAAAGTGACTCAAGCAGTAAATGAAGACGAACCATGCACTTGAGGGCCCAGTGCATACCATGTTATCCCGAAGTGAGTCCCGATTCTCCCTGGTTGCCAAGCAGTGGTGGCTGCATCTACCTAGAGACTGTCCTTGCTTTTCTCTTCCCGCTCAGGTTTCTTGGAACATGTTATCCTGAAGTGAGTCCCGATTCTCCCTAGTTGCCAAGCAGTGGTGGCTGCATCTACCTAGAGACTGTCCGTGCTTTTCTCTTTCCGCTCAGGTTTCTTGGAACATGTTATCCCGAAGTGAGTCCCGATTCTCCCTAGTTGCCAAGCAGTGGTGGCTGCATCTACCTAGAGACTGTCCTTGCTTTTCTCTTCCCGCTCAGGTTTCTTGAAACATGTTATCCTGAAGTGAGTCCCGATTCTCCCTAGTTGCCAAGCACTGGTGGCTGCATCTACCTAGAGACTGTCCGTGCTTTTCTCTTTCCGCTCAGGTTTCTTGGAACATGTTATCCCGAAGTGAGTCCCGATTCTCCCTAGTTGCCAAGCAGTGGTGGCTGCATCTACCTAGAGACTGTCCTTGCTTTTCTCTTCCCGCTCAGGTTTCTTGGAACATGTTATCCCGAAGTGAGTCCCGATTCTCCCTGGTCGGCAAGCAGTGGTGGCTGCATCTACCTAGAGACTGTCCTTGCTTTTCTCTTCCCGTTCAGGTTTCTCCCTTCTCCGGAGCCCACGTAGCCCCGGACCCTCTCTGTAATCTACCAGTTCCTGCTAATTTACCGCTGAACGTGCATCTGAATCCTCACGTTTTCTCTTCTGAATCCTCCTCTTCTCTCCATGTTTCGAACAATTGGAAATGTATACATACATATACGTTAGCTCATTGTTCCTTCTGACAACTTTCACAAGACGGAATGTTTCTGCACCTTTCACAAACACCTCACAGAATAAATCAATTTTTTTTTTTAATGTTTATTGTAAATTAGATTTTACTTTTTTTTTTGTCGTGACGCACACTTTTGCTATTTGTGATCTTATGTTTTCGGATGGGAACTCAAGTGCAACTAACTCAGGAACTTAGTGCTTTTTTTCAATACAGACACAAACACAGTATTGCCAGCTAAACAACAGAGTTCTTTGAAAGGCCCTTACAATATTAGAATCAGACAGCCAGATCAGCTTTTACTTAATTTAGAATTTTTTGTTTTGTTTCTTATATAAAATTGTAACTAGGCTGTGCACGTCAATAAATAAACTTTAATTGATTTTTAGATTTTAATTCCATTCGATAATAACAAGACATCGAATTAGAAAGTTGGTTATTGTGATTCAAAAGTATAAAGATAATAACAATAAACATACAGTACATAAAAGATGCTGAAAATAGAAGTTGATTTAATACAGAGAAAGGTAATGATGAACATTTTGAGAATTAAAGTAATAGAAAAATAATAATTATTGTGGCTCATGCCCGGGCTTTAACTACTACTAGCAGAGCGCTCTTTCGTCACTCTGGTGGACATGAGCCCGACTCTACTGTGGGAGTCTTAAATTTTGCCTACCCTAAATTTTTATTAATCTAGGGCAGGGGTTTTTAACGAGTACCTGATATCGTACAGGCTCAGGACCATCGCTTAAAGTCCCATCCGAAGGACAGCATGCTCACAGTTTTTTCACCTCTCAGTTTAAAAAAACCTAAGGGCCTTCGCCGGGTTTCGAACCAGCGATCTACCTCTAATCTATCGGTGCCCTTTAATCTGTTATTTATGAATTTAGAGGTCTGCTACTGTTTAAAGATAAATATCAGTTAAAAAGTAACATGTTAAACCACATCCAGGAGCAAGCTTGCCTGAGTTTGTTCATCTAAGAACATCCGTCTTATCACCGTTACTGCCCGCTATAAGGAAAATCACTCTTTTTGTAGTCATTTAATTATATTGAAAAAAAAGTACAAAACTAACTGTTTATACAATTCCTTTATGAATATTGTTCATTTTTTTTTTTTTTTTTGCCTTATATTCGATGCATTTTAGCCATGTTACTGTGTTAACTAATTATTTATAACATCTATGACCCCGGGAGGGAGTTCTATCTACTAAATAAAACTCACTCCCGGACGGGATTCGAACCCGCAAACCATGTTGAGAGATCATGCGACCAAAGCACTACGCTCTAGCCCGCACGGCCACCATGGCTCCTATTGTTAACCTTCAAAGTGGTGTTAATGTAGATGGGTAGTTTCCGTTAATGAATACATAAATAATTATAAGAAATTACAGGGAGGACTGTGATCACATGACTCATTAATATGGGGGTCCTAAAGGTCTACACTGAATTTTTACTCACCTAGGGTATGGATCTTTAACGAGTACCTGACATCACTCGGGACCATTGCTTAACGTCCCAGGGGACCTAAAAAGCCTAAGGACCTCGGCCAGGTTCCGAATCAGCTATCTTGAGCTCTGTAATGGAGGACAGATTGTTTTATATATCTGAAAAAAGTATTACTATTTGAATCAAAGAATGAGCAACCAGAACCTAAGTGTGTTTTAAGGTTATGTGTAAATTTCACAAATATAAAACTTAGTGACAGGAATTAGCTGATAAAGCACTTTACAGTTAAATAATTGTTAATAATTCAATGTATTTAACTGCCACATTATCAACATGTCAAGCAAGTATAGTCAGTGGCGGATTTCTCTAAAAGCAAAGTAAGCACCTGCTTAGGGCGGAAAATTTTTGGGGGCGGAAAAAAATGAAATTCATTATTTTTTTAATGAGATGAAAACTATTGATTAATAAAAAAATTAAATAAAAAAAAAACTAGGTAAATATTTTCTTCATTAAAGTGTGTGCGTTTTCAAATGTTCGCGCCATTTCGATTACCAACTTGAGCGACTAGATTTCTAATCAAATGCCCTAACCTCAAATCGTTCATTGTGTTTCTCGATTTTCATGGAACCTGTTTCGTTGTCGCAAAAATTTACAGTCTCTTTGTTACAAGTATTTTGCAAGAATTAAAATGGGTGACGTAAAGAAGAAGCTGAGCGGAGCTGAGTACCGCAAACGAACTCGCGAAAAAGAAAAACAATTGCAGGAAGTATTAAAAAATACGCATATATATGAAAACTGACATTATTGCAGAGATATTGTGAAATAATTCAAATGGACTTGAAAAATAAAATAAAACTTGTTTATTTAATATATTGTCTAATTTCACTAACTATATATACATGGGAGTACTTTCGGTATTTCTACCATCCTCAGCCAAAAGCATAAGAGATAAGACCCTGCTCAGTCTTATCTCTTATGCTTTTGGCTGAGGATGGTAGAAATACCGAAAGTACTCCCATGTATATATAGTTGGTGAAATTAGATAATATATTAAATAAACAAGTTTTATTATATTTTTCAAGTCGCATATATATGTTATTTATAAGATTATAAAAATGCGAAATTTATAAATTATATATTATTTATAAATTTCAATGTTTAAGAAAATGAAAATAAAAATTAATTTTTCAAAATAAAATGTTTTTTAAAAATCCAGGGTGGAGGGGGTGGGGGCGAACTCCGAAAATTGCTTAGGGCGCCAAATATGTAAATCCGCCACTGAGTATAGTAAGACATATGTTTAACGTCATTCTAAGTCACTACGTTATGTAGTTAGTGAAATAGCTTAAAACGTCCACTGAATGTGTTAAGTTTTCCTGACCTGTTAGCTATTGGATGATGTCATCAGAACTAAGACATCCGTGTATACAATGTACTTCCGCTCTGCCAATAAATTAACTGTTCTCCCTGTCTGTCTGAAACTAATCTAACGATTTGGTTCAAAATCAATAGTTGTCTTATTTAGAATCTTCTGAATACTCACATTAAATTTCGTGTCATTATTACATTTATTAAATCGACAGTTTTTAGGGTTTTTTAAGTGGGCCCACTCCCCCACGTTCAGCCCTGAAAAATATCTAAGTAAATAATATTATTGTAGTAAATAATATTAAATAATATATAATAGTAAATATTTACTTTATTGTAGTAAACAATAGTAAATAATATTTACTATATTATAGTTCATTAGCATAATTGGTAATTGTGCGTTAAGTCCTATCATTCCGCGCAATGCCTGCACCCAGAAAAATAATTGAATTATGAATAAAGATAAGTTATGAAGCGGAATGTATGATATCACAGCGCAACAAAAAAATTATTTGTTTATTTCTTTGTGTTTAGTGTATGAAAGTAATGTGCTGAACGCGAATATGCCATTCATTTTTTACAGATGTCAATTCTTTTCGATATTTTAACGGTTTTCTATTAATTTCAAATTTACAGTTTTTTCTAGCAATCGTAGTTGTTCAAACTAATCACCAGTAGAAGGCTCTATATACTATGTTCCCTCTCTCTACCAATTGCCATAATTAAATATAACCATTAATAAATATATCCCCCAGGGGAGTAGCAAGGATATTGAGCAGGGGGGGGGGGGGGGGGGGGGGGGGGGGGGCAAAGTTAGGCTACGGGGGTGGGTTTCTGTGGTTAGCGTTGCAAACTTTTTGTTATTAATTTGGGAAACTTGGATCTCTAGAAGCTCCTCCTGAGGTAACCACTGACTGTAATACTTAAGTTGACTGTACATAAGCAGCAAAAATGCAAAGAGCAGCAGCAGGAAATGCACGCTGTGGTTTCTGTGCTTTTAGAATTAAATTACTCACATCCAATAGCGTGCATTTGATGCTGCTGCGGTTTGCATTCCTACTGCGCATGTAAAATCAGCTCTAAGACTATAAAGTATAACATAAATAAAGATTTTGAGCGAGGAAATGAAATTATGTAATTCATGTGTATTTAAATAAATGTAATACGACTTACTTGTTATATACATAAACGAGTGCATTGAAGTAAAGCACAAGTTTCGTTATATTGGCTTTTTGCTCTGGCCAGGGGGGGGGGGGGGGGGGGGCACGTACCTCCCCCTGCCCCCCTGCCTCCTCCCCTGCCCCCCCCTGGCTACGTTCCTGAACCCCCCTCCCCTTATGTACCAAAACTGCAAATTTTAAAGTTGGAAGGAAGAGTGTATTGCATGAAAGTGGATGTGTTTGGAGGAATGAAGGAAGACATCACCTGTCCTGCACAATGTAGCGAGGAGCTGCCGTGAGTGGCAGAGAAAGTCGCGGTGCGGAACACACTGGGCTCTGTCACATTAACGAGGGGTCTCGCCGCCCCAACACACTGCCGCGCGGCTCTGTCACATTAACGAGGGGTCTCGCCGCCCCAACATTATCCAACACATTATTAGCAGTTTTTTTTTACTTCCTCAGCTATAAATAGTATAGGGGAAGTTATGTAATCTGTCAAGTATTCGATGGAGTTTTCATCGGCATTTCTTATTTTCCGACCCCCTGAATCCTATATTATTGCTCTTTATTGTTTGGGGTGCACCTTGCTGTGCAACATGACCCGTCGTATCTGTAGAGGGACCTCGGGATCTGACTAGTGCTTAAAGTGAGGTTATGGTGGGCTGGGTGCGACCATACTTACACTTTATACTCTTAAAGCTGATTTTACATGAGCAGTAAAAATGCAAAGCGCAGGAGCAGGAAATGCATGCTATTGGCTGTGAGTCATTTAATTCTAAAAGCACAGAAACCACAGCGTGCTCCTACGCATTGCATTTTTGCTGCTCATGTAAAGTCAACTTAAGTATTACAGTCAGTGGTTACCTCAGGGGGAGCTTCTAGAGGTCCGAGTCTCCCAAATTAATAACAAAAAGTCGGCAGCGCTAACCACGGAAAACTGCGGACTGTGCCCCCGGGAGTCTACACCCCCCCCCCCCCCCCCCCATCCCCCCCTCCTCTAGCCTAACTTTGCTCCCCCCCCCCCCCCCCCCCCCCGCTCAAAATCCTGGCTACGCCCCTGTGTTACAGTCATAACAAGAGAGTTTTTTCCCAGCTTTCTGCCATACTTGTACAAAAGTTGGTTCGTCTTTCAATGACTTCGCCAATATAACAAAAAAAAAGTTTTTATTTTATGGCTAAAAGTAGTTAATATTTAATTGAAGGCTTGAGGATATACTCACTAAAGCAACGAAGTACATTTTTTTTTTTTTTCTATTAAAGGATTTTTTTTTTTTTTTTCAGGTGAGTCAAAATGTATACTTTGATGGAAGAAAACGTTCAAAGCAAGTAAGTTTTTCATTCATTGGAATTTAAAAATACTTAAGAAGACATTTTTAGAGACAAGTAATTGACCTACAAGTTGGTATTGTGTGCTTTAATATGTTGTTTTTCCCAATATTATAATGTATAT